>CM064877.1:50801770-51112431 GCA_003313485.2 Penstemon barbatus | reverse complement strand
GCGAACCTTTGATACTCATCCTTTAACTGAGTTTTCATTAGGGTTCCAGTCATCTCTTCTCCCTTTTTCGCACAAATTGCCCAGAATTCATCCTCTTTTTCTGACCCTAAGCTGGTCACATCTCCTCCCTTATTTGATAGCTTGTAAATTTCACTAAGAACAGCAGCAGAGACAGCGATTTTCTTACCACCAATAACAGCAGTCATCACAGTTTCATCATCGTTGAATTCCCTGGTCGTATAGAAGTGATAAACGTCTTCTAAGTAGACCCTGTCTTCATGTGCTTCCAGGATTTGAACAAGTGATGCCTCTGGATTTTCTTCAGAAGAGAGCGCATCAGATCAGTACCGAAAAGTGAAATTTGCTGTAGTTTAGGTATCTTCCATCAATAATCTTATCCATCTCTGAGATTAGTGAGGGAATCTGCAAAAGCAATATACTTTCGAAGCAAGAGAGTTTGAGAGAATTTGAGAATATTTGAGTGCGTAAGACGACTGTACTGTTTTAGATCGGACTTTATACGTTTCTATTATTTAGGTTATCGTGATTTTATCTGAAACGTTGATCTAATCTGACAGTTTATTAATCGTGTGGATGGGAGTTGCGGTTTCAATTTTATTATTTTTATGTCAGATGGGCGGGAAACTCTATCGACATAATCTGTTACTTATAAAAGCGCGTTTCTTAAGATACGATTTATGACCATGCTTATATAAGATATCAGATGAGTAGAGTTTAACTTATCTGACAGACGAGTGATCTGTTATCTGATATTACTAGAGAATGCCAATAGCTAGTAATCTTCCTCTGCTGTTTGTCAATCCAGCAAGAAAATAATCTTCAGTCTTCAAGAATTAAGAACAGATCTTCAATAATATAACTTCCACTAACTAACATTAACAAATTTCATCTTTAGAGCAGAAGTACCGCTAGTCTTACACGTTCCCCCTGTCTTTAAGAATCCATAAGCTAACTAGTCTGTTGAAAGTTAATTCTTGAATAGAATACGGATAACTAAGTGTTGAACTTCAGTCTCTGATGAGTTCCCCCTCAGCTTATGCATCCAAATTGAGTAGTCCTAGCTCAGCTCTTAGAGTTGAGAACCTTACTTCACTTAAAGGTTTAGTGAATATATCAGCAATCTAATTGTCAGTATGAACATACTCTATCATAACATTGTGCCTTTTTTCCACATGATCTCTAATGAAGTGATGCTTGATCTCTATATGTTTAGTCCTTGAGTGACTTGTAGTATTCTGAGTAAGTGAGATTGCACATGTATTGTCATAGTAGATTGGAATTCCACTGATCTTGATATTATAGTCTTCTAGTTGATGCTTCAACCAAAGTATCTGTGCACAGCAAGCTCCAGCAGCTATATATTCAGCTTCGGCAGTAGATATAGAAACTGAAGTTTGTTTCTTACTCATCCATGAGATCAGACGACTACCTAAGAACTGACAAGCACCTGTTGTGCTCTTTCTGTCAATCTTGCAGCCAGCAAGGTCTGAATCTGAATAACCAATAAGCTCAAATCCAGATTCTCTAGGATACCTAATCCCAATTCTTGAGTGCCTTTAATGTATTTCAATATCCTCTTGGCAGCTAAGAGATGAATTCCTTGGGGTTTGATTGAAATCTTGCACAAACTCCAACTGAATACATTATGTCAGGTCTGCTTGCTGTTAGATATAACAGTGACCCTATAATGCCTCTATATTTGGTTATGTCCACTGTTGCCATCTTCATCTTTATCCAAGCGAAGACTTGTAGACATAGGAATGGTAGCAGTAGAGCTAGTTTCCATACCAAACTTTTTGAACAGATCTCTTCTGTATTTTGCTTGGCTGATGAATATTCCATCAGGCAACTGTCTAACTTGCAGACCAAGAAAATAATTAAGTTCACCCATCATGCTCATTTCAAACTTATTCTGCATCAGCTTGGAGAACTTATCACACATATGTTGGTTAGTTTAACCAAAAATAATATCGTCCACATTATTTGCACAAGTATATATGATTTTCCCATTCAATTGTGAACAAGGTTTTATCTACCTTACCTTTATGAAATCCTTTAATTAAAAGAAAATCAGATAGGGTATCATACCATGCTCTTGGAGCCTGTTTCAGTCCATAGAGGGCTTTCTTCAGACGATATACTTTGTCCTCTTCTTGATAGACTTCAAATCCAGGAGGTTGCTCAACATTATACTTCTTCTTGCAGTTCTCCATTGAGAAAAGCAGACTTCACATCCATCTGATAGACAGTGAAGTTCTTGTAAGCAGCATAGGCTAGAAACAGTCTGATTGCTTCAAGTCTTGCTACTGGTGCAAAAGTCTCATCAAAGTCAATGCCTTCTTCTTGGCAGTAACCATTGGCCACTAATCTTGCTTTGTTTCTGGTGACAACACCATTTTCATTCATCTTATTTCTGAAAACCCATTTAGTGCCAATTACTCTTTGATGACTTGGTCTAGGAACTAAGTACCAGACTTCATTCCTTTCAAATTGGTTTAACTCTTCCTGCATAGCTTCTATCCAGAAGGAATCATTTAGAGCTTCTTCAATTTGCTTAGGCTCTATTTGAGATAGAAAAGTGACAAACATAGCATCTTGTGCAGCAGCTCTTCTTGTTTTCACTCTATCTAATGGATCACCAATCACCAACTCTGGTGGATGATTTCTGAGCCATATGAGATCAGGTTGCAGGTCTGAATGTTGTCCTCTGTTTTGATCTTGCAACACTACTGTTGGAGTTGCAGTAGTAGTCTGTTGAACATTTGCAGTCTGTTGAACAGTCTCTGGTCTGTCAGCTGTTTGCAACTCGTCTGTTAGACAATCAGCACTGTGATTTTGAACAGCACTTGAGTTATCAGCTGAATTAAGATTAGGTAGTATGATGGGAACATATTCTTCTTTTCTTCCAATGTCTAACTTCTGTAAATCAGTAGACAGATCTTGGTTAACACTTTTTATTCTTTTCAGAAGATTGACTTGGCTCATCAAATACTACATGGATAGATTCTTCTATTAGTAATGTTCTTTTATTAAAAACTCTATAGGCTTTACTAACAGTAGAGTATCCTACAAAGACAGCTTCATCAGCCTTTTCTGCAAATGCAGTAAGGTGATTTTTCCATTGTTCAATACAAAACATTTACAACCAAAAATCTTAAAGTAATGAATGTTTGGTTTCCTGTTGTTCCAAACTTCATATGGAGTCTTGTTCTGATTTTCGTTGATCATACATCTGTTCTGGGTAAAGCATGCTGTATTTGTTGCTTCTGCCCAAAATATTTGTGGCAGCTTAGCTTCAGCTATCATGGTCCTGACAGCTTCTTTTAGTGTTCTGTTTCTCCTTTCAGCAACACCATTCTGTTGAGGAGTTCTGGCAGCATAATACTCATGATGTATTCCTTTGATATTACAATACTCTTCAACAGTAGAGTTTGTAAACTCTGTCCCTCTATCTGATCTGATCTTCAATATTTTGATACTCTTCTCATTCTGGATCAGTTCCATCAGATTAGTAAGATGTTCCTTGGTTTCACTTTTCTTCTTCATGAAAATCACCCAAGTATATCTTGAATAATCATCCACAACAGCTAGGCAGTATTTCTTTCCACCATTGCTGACTGGATCAATGGGTCCAAATAAGTCCATATGTAGCAGCTCCAAGATTCTTTCAGAAGATTGGTGCTTCTTGCTTTTGAACGATGACTTGATTTGTTTACCCTTCTGACAGGCGTCACAGAGCTTGTCTTTGCTCATGACTATTTTTGGAATCCCTTCTACCAAATCATTTTTGATTAATCTGTTGATGGTCTTGAAGTTATAAGTGATTCATCTTTTGTGCCACAGCCAACTAAACTTCACTTGGTGCAGATGCTACCAAACAAATACTTGAATTCTTGTCAGCAGAATCCCAGTCGACTATGTAGACATTTCCCTTGTCGTCTTCCAGATAAAATTACCTTCTTTGTACCAATCTGTTCAACAAAGCACTTATCTGTTGAGAAGATGACTGAATATCCCTTGTCACAAAATTGACTTATGCTCAGCAGATTATTTGAGGCCTTTGACATATGAGACGTCAGATATCTCTATGTTCCCTCTGATTAACCTTCCTTTAGCTTTAATCTTGCCTTCTTTGCTGTCCCCGAAAGTAACTTTGGACCATCCACAGCAACTGCACAGTCAGCTCATGTATGCTTCCACACATGTGCCTTGAACATCCACTGTCCAAGTACCATATCTTCTCTACTTTACTCCTACTCCTAATCCTAACCTACAAAACAAAAATAAAATTGTTTTAGGTACCCTTATTGAGAGGGTCCTGAAGGATTAGTTCCACCTTGGACAACCCAAGATGTTGAAGTCTTAGGCTTCTTAGGTTTCTGAGTTTTGATAGGAGCATGAACAGCTTTATTTTCATCATAATTAACAGATAAGTCATGTTGATGATCAGTATGATAAGAATAGTGTTCATAAGCAGGGTAAGGTGCATGATAAGCAGGGTATGCATGCATTGGATGAGCAGGATAAGGTGCATAGTAATTAGGAAATTGAGGTGCATGATACATAGTGTTGGTCCCAAGTGGTCAGATGAGGTCTAGAGGGGGGGGGGGTGAATAGACCTCTGAAAATTTTTGAACTTAAAAACTTTTCAGTCTTCTGTCAGCAGACTAAGCTGATGAAGAACAGTAAGCAGACTAGTCTGATCGTGAACAAATCTTGAACAGACGACTGACCACTCTTCTTACAGTAACTTAGCTGTTTTTCAGCAAAACAGTTTTTCAAAGAGTTTACTTGCAGCGGATTGTTTCAAAGTGTTTTTCACAAGTAGACTAAGCTCTTGAAAGATTTTATCCCCAGTTTTTACAAACTCCTTTTGTTTTAAAATCTTTTCAAATAATTCAAAGTGTTTAAATATGCAAACTTTAAATATGCAAGAAACTTTAAATGCAAGATAACACAAAGAATTTTTATAGTGGTTATATGGATAAAAATCCTTTAGTCCACTCTTCCAGATCACACAGATTCTGGGTTATACTATAATCACTTAGATTACAATATTTCTCCACTTACACCTAAACAACTAATGAGAAGGCTGTAAGCTCACAATAGGAATTCACAAAGAAAACATATCCACTAAAGTAGAATCACTCACTCAGACGGATTCTAACTTCGCACAACACTCAGCTTTTTACAAAATCACTCAGATAATGTTTTTCTGTTTTCTTCAACTGGGTTTCTGTCAACAGATGACTTCCACCAGACGAGTGAGCTGTTCGAGCTTTTGAGACTTAGAGAAATTCTGCTTCAAAATTTCGATCTCTGATTGTTGTTGTGTATGTCTCTCTTCGAACTTTGCTCTATTTATACTTGGATTTAAATTTATGACCGTTGAAGGAAATCACATCTTCAAATCCATTCTTCAGCTCTTTTTGAAACGGCTCCCTGCAGCAATAGTACAGTGTACAGTACCTTTCTGTCCATCGCATTTAATGCTGCATTTAATGCACTCTGCTGATCCGAGGATATCTTCAATCATTTGCCATTACTACCCTTCTCTTTCAGCATTTATTACACTGGGTGCATTTATTACCGTTGGACTAATCTCTTGATCTCTTCTACTCTGCTGATCAAAACGACTCTGCTGATAGATACTCTGCTGATCAAATACTGAACTCATCTGATTTGACTCGGCTGATGATCTACCCTTCTGTTCGCTGTTTCAGCAAGAGATCACTAGTCTTCTGAGCTTCGAACTTTGAACTCTTCTGATGTCTTCTTTTACTTGTTCAAAATTCTTCTAAGGGAACTAAGCTTTCCATACTTAGCTGATTATGATGTTTTGAAAATCATCAAAACCTTCCCTTAATTTCTGACTTCTTTGCACTTCATCTTCATCTTCATCCAACAATTTCCCCCTTTTTGATGATGACAAAACTTCAGCTAAGTACCTGTACCTAAACTAAAGTTTTGATCCTCAAAAATTTCTGAGATAGAAATAATCTGTTGGAGTCAAACTTGCAATTTTATAGATATTGAATTGATTACATTTTACAAGTTTTGAAAAGTAAAAGATGCAAAGTAAAAGATTACAAGGTTTTAAAGGTAAAGAAATCTAGTCTAAACTAGTCTTCTTTCTTCTTTTCTTCTGCAGCTTCCTTGTCTTCTTTTTCTTCTTCAGCAGGTTTGGAAGTTCCAACTTCCAATTTCTGCTTCAACAGCTCTAATTTCTTCTTTTTAGTATCAGGATCAAGCTGTTCTTCAGCTGAATCCTTAGCAGCAGCTATTTCCTTATCTGATTTAGCTTTTGCTTCAGCTTCAGTTTCTTCATATTCTTCAGCTGTCTCCTTATCATCTTCTTCTTTTTCTGTGATCTTTTCTTCTGCTGATCTGCTTGTGCCTTCATTTGCTGCTTCATTCCTATCATTTTCATCAGCAGACTCTTCTAAGACTTCTGTTCCTTCAGCATCATTTTCAGCTTCCAATACAGGAGAAGTCCCAACTCTTTTCTGTCCAAATATCCTCTCTTCCCCCTTTTTGTCATCATCAGCAGGGTTGATTTGATAGTTTGGTAAGATTGGAGTAATTAGAAGTGAATCACAGAGAAGCTTGATGTTCTCTTCCATAGCATTCATCTGAGCCTGTTGTTTAAGTTGATTGGCCTTAACAGTTTTGACTTCCTTGAGTAAGTCTTCTCCTTGATCACCCAATTGAATTTGAGATCCCAAAATCCAATTTGATGAAGCAGTGAAGTCTTTCATCATGTTTCCCATGACTTCATCTTCTGCTTGGAGAGCCAATTCAACAGTTTGTTCAATCTGCTTCCAACCTTCAGTAGTGCTCTGAGTCCTTCTTCTAAGAATATCCATATCCTGACAGATGGATTTAACATTGTGAGCAGTGTCTTCTATTAGATTTGTTGGGACAAAAGCAGCTTCCTGAACTGGTTGTTTAACAGCAGCTATCACTTCTGCAGCTAATTCTTTCTTCATATCCTTCAAAGAATTGGTGATCATTTGCTGGATGGAGTCCAACAGATTTGTCTGAACACCATGAGAGGTTGAAGGCATATCTGAAGTAGCAGCAGGTGTATCTTCCATGAGTTGCTCTGATGGTTGAGTTGTCAATGCAAGAGATTGATCTGCTGGTTCATCAGCAAGGCTTGGAGTGCTTTCCTTCTCCATAGCTTGATCATCTCTTTCAGCAGCAACTTCTTTCTCCTTTAACTGATCTGCTGGAATTTCTTCTTCCTTCTTTGATTCCTCAGCAGCATCAGACTTATCATCCTGCACTTTGTCTTGATCAGATGGGTCTGATGTACCCTCAATTTGCTTTGGTTGATCAGAGGACTCTGCTCCTTCTTTCACAGCAGGTGATATAATCTTCTTGACAGTTTCAACTGTCCTCATCAATCCTTCATTGTCCACTGCTGACCTGTTAGAAATCCAAGTAAAGTTATCAAGAGGAATAAAAGTAGATGTTGGTTCCTCAGGTAACTCTTCATAAGGTTTCAGATTTGGTCCATAGACAATATGTTTGATGTTAGGAAGTGGGACCAGTTCACTTGGTTGTCCTCTTAACTTCCTTGCTTTCTTTGCCCAGAGCTCCATTGCTTGAGCAATAGCCAACTTGATAGATCTTTCTTTGAGGTCTGTTGAGTCATCAAAATCCTCAGGAATGGATGCAAAGATCTTCTTGGCTTCTTCCTTGACTATGTGACAGATCCTCATCCTTAATCTGTCCAGAAAGAATTCTGAATCAAGTGCTTGAATGAGTGAATTTGTCTCAAGCCACTTAAGTATCCATTCTTCTGTAGCCTTGAATTCTTTCCATTTGGCCATTTCAGCAGGACTTTTTGTCAATCTGAATTCTCTCCATCTGTTGTATTTAATCTTTTCAGAATTGAAGAGTGTCAGACGATTGATCCTCTCACTTTCAGCATCTAGTCTTTTGAGAAATTCTTCAAAAATTGCAGGGTCTTCCCTGACAATTTCAAGAGATAATCTGATTTCTTCTCTTCTCTTCTCTTTTATCTTGGGTGCAGGCATAGCTGGGATTGGTTTATTTGGATCCCTTGGTTCACCAATAGCTATCCCACCAGTGTGCTGATGTCCATGAGCATCCTTGATGCTTGCTTCAATAACAGCAGCCAACTCTGCTGCCTCAATAGCATCTCTCTGCTCTTGAGTCATTTTGCTGGCTTCTTCCTCCAGCCTTTTTAATTCTAGGCTTTTCAGCCTATCCTCTTCTGCTTTCTCTGCAGCTAACCTTTGCTTTTCAGCATCATCTAACTTTTTCTTTTCTGCAACAGTTACATAAGTTGAAAATTTCCCAGGCCTTTGTCTGATTGGATCAGGGCTTTCAACTGCTTGAAGAGGAACTGCAGCAACTGGAGTAGGATGCAACAACGGTGCATCTCCTTCAAGTGTTGAACTAGTCTGCTGTACATTTTGAACTTCAGCAGATAGTGCAGCAGATGAGTCTTCTGTTTGTACTCCAATTTCAGAGATAACTTTATCTTCAGTAGCAGCAGCTTTAGCAGCTTCAACAGCAGGTTCTTTAATTGTTAATGGCCTTTCTGCTTCTGTAGTTGTTTCTCTTACAATTGCAACAGGTTCTTCAGAGAAATTTACCTTTCTCTTTGCTTTGGACTTAGGAATTCTCTTGGCAGGAGGGTTTGCAACAGGAGGTCCCCTTGCCTCACTCCTAGTCCTCAATCTCTTCAACCTTTGAATAGGAACTTCTTCATCAGATTCTGTCTTTTCAGATGAAGAACCAGTCTCCATGTTCTCAACTTCAGCTGTGAAGTCATCTATCACCTTTTCAGGGACTTCAAATTCAGGTTGTGCTGATTCAGTCACAACAGCAGACTGTGCTGTTGGCTCAGCAGATTGACTTGTCTGACCCACCTTCTTGCTCTTCTTAGAAGGGGTCTTTTTGGATTTTGCAGGGGCTTTTCTCTTAGGTTTCTCCACTATTTGTCTGACAGGCTCGTAGAGTTTGAACTCTTTACTACCATGAGTTTGCTTCCCACCACCCATAGGGCAATTTAGTGAGGCAAACAGATTACTCAGTAAAATAGCATGAGAATGCCTTTTATCACTTAACAGCTCATACACGTGAGCAGCCCAGTTAACCTTAAACCCATAATAAATGCAAATCATTGTGCAGTATCTCTTCCTAGGTAATCCATCCAGTGAGCCTGTAGCACAATCTAATATCTTTGCAATAATATCAGCAAACCTCTGATATTCACCTTTCAGTTGAGTCTTCATCAAAGACCCAGTCATCTCTTCTCCAGGTTTAGCACAAATAGCCCAGAACTCTTCTTCCTTTGCTGACCCTAAACTGGTCACATCTCCTCCCTCGTTTGATAGTTTATAGATCTCACTGAGAACAGCAGCTGAGACCGCAATCTTCTTTCCACCTATTTCAGCAGACATGATCGTGTCATTCTTAGAGAATTTCCTGGTTGTATAGAAGTGCTCAACATCTTCTAGTAGACTCTGTCTTCGTGAGCCTCCAAAACAGGAACTAATGAAGCTTCCTTAATCTTTTCCAGTAACGAGCGCATCAGATCAGTGCCCGAAAAATGGAATTTGCTGTAGTTGAAGTACCTTCCTTCGATAATCTTCTCCATATTTATCTGAAATTTTGAGAGTAGAAATCTACAAAGATGCAGTGAACTTTCGAAACAATAGGGTTTGAGAGTTAGAGAGTTTGAGAATTTTTGAGTGCATAAGACGACAGTGCTGTTCAGATCGGATTTTATAGGTTTCCTTTTGATTAGGTTTCCGTGATTTATCTGAACCGTTGATCTAATCTGACAGTTTTAAATCGTATGGCTAGGAGAGATGAATTTCAATTTTATTATTTTAATGTCAGATGGGCGGGAAACTCTATCGACACTAATCTGTTACTTATAAAAGCGCGTTTCTTATGATACGATTTATGGCCATGCTTATATAAGACATCAGATGAGTAGAGTTTAACTTATCTGACAGACGAGTGATCTGTTATCTGATATTACTAGAGAATGCCAATAGCTATTAATCTTCCTCTGCTGTTTGTCAATCCAGCAAGATAAAATAATCTTCAGTCTTCAAGAATTAAGAACAGATCTTCAGATAATATAACTTTCACTAACTGACATTAACAGATTTCATCTTTAGAGCAGAAGTACCGCTAGTCTTACACGTTCCCCCTGTCTTTAAGAATCCATAAGCTAACTAGTCTGTTGAAAGTTAATTCTTGAATAGAATAACGGATAACTAAGTTGTTGAACTCCAGTCTTCTGATGAGTTCCCCCTCAGCTTATGCATCCAAATTAAGTAGTCCTAACTCAGCTCTTAGAGTTGAGAACCTTGCTTCACTTAGAGGTTTAGTGAAGATATCAGCAATTTGATTGTCAGTATGAACATACTCTATCATAACATTGCCTTTTTCCACATGATCTCTAATGAAGTGATGCTTGATCTCTATATGTTTAGTCCTTGAATGACTTGTAGTATTCTGAGTAAGTGAAATTGCACTTGTATTATCACAGTAGATTGGAATTCCACTGATCTTGATGTTGTAGTCTTCTAGTTGATGCTTCAACCAAAGTATCTGTGCACAACAAGCTCCAGCAGCTATATATTCAGCTTCAGCAGTAGATATAGAAACTGAGGTTTGTTTCTTACTCATCCATGAGATCAGACGACTACCTAAGAACTGACAGGCACCTGTTGTGCTCTTTCTGTCAATCTTGCAGCCAGCAAGGTCTGAATCTGAATAACCAATAAGCTCAAATCCAGATTCTCTAGGATACCACAATCCCAATTCTTGAGTGCCTTTAACGTATTTCAATATCCTCTTGGCAGCTAAGAGATGAGATTCTTTGGGGTTTGATTGGAATCTTGCACAGACCCCAACTGAGTACATTATGTCAGGTCTGCTTGCTGTTAGATATAACAGTGACCCTATAATGCCTCTATATTTGGTTATGTCCACTGATTTGCCATCTTCATCTTTATCCAAACGAAGACTTGTGGACATAGGAATAGTAGCAGTAGAGCTAGTTTCCATACCAAACTTCTTGAACAGATCTCTTGTGTATTTTGTTTGATTTATAAAGATTCCATCAGGTAGCTGTTTGACTTGTAAACCAAGAAAATAATTAAGTTCACCCATCATGCTCATTTCAAACTTATTCTGCATCAGCTTGGAGAACTTATCACACATCTGTTGGTTAGTTGAACCAAAAATAATATCGTCCACATATATTTGCACAATTAATATATGGTTTTCCCATTCAATTGTGAACAAGGTTTTATCTACCTTACCTTTATGAAATCCTTTAATTAAAAGAAAATCAGATAGGGTATCATACCATGCTCTTGGAGCCTGTTTCAGTCCATAGAGGGCTTTCTTCAGACGATATACTTTGTTCTCTTCTTGATAGACTTCAAATCCAGGAGGTTGTTCAACATACACTTCTTCTTGCAATTCTCCATTGAGAAAAGCAGACTTCACATCCATCTGATAGACAGTGAAGTTCTTGTAAGCAGCATAGGCAAGAAACAGTCTGATTGCTTCAAGTCTTGCTACTGGTGCAAAAGTTTCATCAAAGTCAATTCCTTCTTCTTGACAATAACCCTTGGCCACTAGTCTTGCT
This sequence comes from Penstemon barbatus, assembly GCA_003313485.2. NCBI lineage: Eukaryota > Viridiplantae > Streptophyta > Magnoliopsida > Lamiales > Plantaginaceae > Penstemon > Penstemon barbatus. Next base: position 51,100,757 of record CM064877.1, on the reverse strand, counting down.
TTGTTTCTGGTGACAATACCATCTTCATTCATCTTATTTCTGAAAACCCACTTAGTGCCAATTACCCTTTGATGACTTGGTCTAGGAACTAAGTACCAGACTTCATTCCTTTCAAATTGATTTAACTCTTCTTGCATAGCTTCTATCCAGAAGGAGTCATTTAGAGCTTCTTCAATTTGCTTAGGCTCTATTTGAGATAGAAAGGTGACAAACATAGCATCTTGTGCAGCAGCTCTTCTTGTTTTCACTCTATCTAAAGGGTCACCAATCACCAACTCTGGTGGGTGGTTTCTGAGCCATCTGAGATCAGGTTGCAGGTCTGAATGTTGTCCTCTGTCTTGATCTTGCAACACTACTGTTGGAGATACAGTAGTAGTCTGTTGAACATTTGCCGTCTGTTGAACAGTCTCTGGTCTGTCAGCTGTTTGCAACTCGTCTGTTAGACAATCAGCACTGTGATTTTGAACAGCACTTGAGTTATCAGCTGAATTTAGATTAGGTAGTATGATGGGAATATATTCTTCATTTCTTCCAATGTCTAACTTCTGTAGATCAGTAGACAGATCTTGATTAGCACTTTGATTCTTTTCAGAAGATTGACTTGGCTCATCAAATACTACATGAATAGATTCTTCTATTAGTAATGTTCTTTTATTGAAAACTCTATAAGCTTTACTAACAGATGAGTATCCTACAAAAACAGCTTCATCAGCCTTTTCTGCAAATGCAGTAAGGTGATTTTTCCCATTATTCAATACAAAACATTTACAACCAAAAATCTTAAAGTAATGAATGTTTGGTTTCCTGTTGTTCCAAACTTCATATGGCGTCTTGTTCTGATTTTTGTTGATCATACATCTGTTCTGGGTATAGCATGCTGTATTTGTTGCTTCTGCCCAAAATCTTTGAGGCAGTTTAGCTTCAGCTATCATGGTTCTGACAGCTTCTTTTAGTGTTCTGTTTCTCCTTTCAGCAACACCATTCTGTTGAGGGGTTCTGGCAGCAGAGTACTCATGATGTATTCCTTTGATATTACAGTACTCTTCAACAGTAGAGTTTGTAAACTCTGTCCCTCTATCTGATCTGATCTTCAATATTTTGATAGTCTTCTCATTCTGGATCAGTTCCATCAGATTAGTAAGATGTTCCTTGGTTTCACTTTTCTTCTTCATGAAAATCACCCAAGTATATCTTGAAAAATCATCCACAACAGCTAGGCAGTATTTCTTTCCACCATTGCTGACTGGATCAATGGGTCCAAATAAGTCCATATGTAATAGCTCCAAAATTCTTTCAGAAGATTGGTGCTTCTTGCTTTTGAAAGATGACTTGATTTGTTTACCCTTCTGACAGGCGTCACAGAGCTTATCTTTGCTCATGACTGCTTTTGGAATCCCTTCTACCAAATCATTCTTGATTAATCTGTTTATGGTCTTGAAGTTTAAGTGATTCATTCTCTTGTGCCACAGCCAACTAACTTCACTTGGTGCAGATGCAACCAAACAAACACTTGAATTCTTGTCAGCAGAATCCCAGTCGACTATGTAGACATTCCCTTGTCGTCTTCCAGATAAAATTACCTTCTTTGTACCAATCTGTTCGACAAAACACTTATCTGTTGAGAAGATGACTGAATATCCCTTGTCACAAAATTGACTTATGCTCAGCAGATTATATTTGAGGCCTTTGACATATGAGACGTCAGATATCTCTATGTTTCCTCTGATTACTCTTCCTTTAGCTTTAATCTTGCCTTCTTTGCTGTCCCCAAAAGTAACCTTTGGACCATCCACAGCAACTGCATCAGTCAGCTCATGTATGTTTCCACACATGTGTCTTGAACATCCACTGTCCAAGTACCAAATCTTCTCTACTTTACTCCTACTCCTAATCCTAACCTACAAAACAAAAATAAAATTGTTTTAGGTACCCTTATTGAGAGGGTCCTGAAGGATTAGTTCCACCTTTGACAACCCAAGATGTTGAAGTCTTAGGCTTCTTAGGTTTCTGAGTTTTCACAGGAGCATGAACAGTTTCATTTTTATCATAATTATCAGATAAGTCATGTTGATGATCAGTATGATATGAATAATGTTCATAAGCAGGGTAAGGTGCATGATATGCAGGATATGCATGCATTGGATGAGCAGGGTAAGGTGCATAGTAACTAGGAAACTGAGGTGCATGATACATAGGATGATATGCAGCAGGTTGCACATAATATGACTCATTTCCATACCAAGCATTTTGATTTTTCTTATTCTTATGCTTCTTTGGCTTACTAGGTGCTTGCTCAACTTGTTTAGACTTAGCTTTACCACTAGTCTGATTGACTTTTGCATTATCAGCAGACTTCTTAGGACTCTGCTGTTTGGTCTTACTAGTCTTATTTCCTACACTAGGCTCTTTGCTCTTTTTAGCTTTAGGAGATATCTTCTCCTTTGATACTTTCTCAGGTGAAGTAGGTCTAGCAGTTTGAACATACAGAATGACCTTGCTATTGTCAGCTGATATGAATTTTTCAGTATGGTTCAACTCTTGCTTGTCCTGTTCTAAAGGCATCTTCTGTTTACTAGATGTATGCGTGGATGCAACAGATGATTTCTCATGAGACTCGATAATCTTTTCAAGTTCCATGATTTTTCCTTTATAAACTTCACATTCAGCTTTCAGAGATTCATGCTCTTGCTCAAGCTGTTTATACTCGACTGATTCTTTTGGCTTTTCAGCTTTAAGTTTCAGTGAGTTATTTTGCTCTTTTAGCAAGCTCATCTCTTCCTTAAGCTTAACAAATTCTCCAGCAATAGTAGTATTATTTAACATCATTTGCTCTAGAGAATCAAACAATTCATTGTTTTGAGGAGTTACCTCATCCTCAGAGTCATCAGAGTCCTTTGCCATCAGGCACAGGAGAGCAGGTTTTTCTTCATCAGAAGATTCTTCATCAGACGAGTCTGAATCTGAATCAGATGAGCAGACAGCAGCAAGCTTTTCTGCTTCAGCCATCATTGCTTTCCCTCTCTGATACTTTCTTTCTTTTCTCACTTTCTTCTCCTCTTCAGTGTACTTCTCTGCTTTTGGATATGGGCAGTCTTTGATGAAGTGTCCCAATTTCCTGCAGTTGTAACACATTAGTTTTGATTTATAATCATCTTTATCTTGAGAAGAAAAGTTAGGTTTAGAGGTGGAAGCATTGTTGTATTTGTTCTTCATTTTTCTTTTGTAGAACTTCTTGAAATTATTCATCAACAGTGCAACGTCTCCAGCAGTGTACTCCTTCTTGTTGAGTATAGTGGCTTCATCAGATGAGTCCACTTCTTTGCTTTTCTGTGCTGGTCTTCTGGTGTTTTCAGCAGCAACCAGTGCAGCTGTGGGTCCTGAAGTTGAGGTTTCTTCAATACCCATCCTAGGCAGTTTATACTCATAAGCCTTGAGTACAGAAAACAGCTCTGTAAGAGAGATTTTTCCCAAATCCCTTGATTCTTCCATTGGTGTAACTTTCATGTTGAACTTTGGAGGTAGCGCCTTCAGTACTCTGTTGGTTATTTCTTTGTCTGTGAAGGTCTTTCCCAACTTTAAAACTTCATTTAGAGTTCTGGTGAATCTGGTATCCATCTGATCGATGGTTTCTCCAGTCTTCATCTTGAAGTTATCAAGTTTTTCCAATGCAACAGTGAGCTGATGCTCCTTGATAGCATCATTGCCTTCGCTCATATCTCTGACTTTGTCCCACATCTCCTTTGCAGTCTTGCAATGTTTGACCTTGTCAAACCGATCATTATCCAGGGCTTTAGTCATGATGAATCTCCCAACTTTATCTAAATTAAAAAGCTTTATCTCTTCTGGAGTCATCTCATGAAGGTCTTTTTCCACAACCGTATCTACTTCATTTATCTTTATGGTCTTTGTGAATCTGAACGGACCTTTAATGATACATGTGTACATGTTGTCATTATAAGCAGCAAGGAAAATCTCCATTCTGATTTTCCAGTCCTCAAAGGACATACCAGCAATGTGGGGAACATGGCTGATACAATCCATTTTTCAAAAAGTTTTAGTTTTTCAAAAAGATGCTCATTTGAAAAGTTTTAAAAACCTTTGAAAAACACTTGGATCAAGCTCGTTGATCAGGCAGCTGATTCAAATGAACCACCTGCTCTGATACCACTTGTTGGTCCCAAGTGGTCAGATGAGGTCTAGAGGGGGGGGGGGGGTGAATAGACCTCTGAAAATTTTTGAACTTAAAAACTTTTCAGTCTTCTGTCAGCAGACTAAGCTGATGAAGAACAGTAAGCAGACTAGTCTGATCGTGAACAAATCTTGAACAGACGACTGACCACTCTTCTTACAGTAACTTAGCTGTTTTTCAGTAAAACAGTTTTTCAAAGAGTATACTTGCAGCGGATTGTTTCAAAGTGTTTTTCACAAGTAGACTTAGTTCTTGAAAGATTTTATCCCCAGTTTTTACAAACTCCTTTTGTTTTAAAATCTTTTCAAATAATTCAAAGTGTTTAAATGTGCAAACTTTAAATATGCAAGAAAACTTTAAATGCAAGATAACACAAAGAATTTTTATAGTGGTTATATGGATAAAAATCCTTTAGTCCACTCTTCCAGATCACACAGATTCTGGGTTATACTATAATCACTTAGATTACAATATTTCTCCACTTACACCTAAACAACTAATGAGAAGGCTGTAAGCTCACAATAGGAATTCACAAAGAAAACCTATCCACTAAAGTAGAATCACTCACTCAGACGGATTCTAACTTCGCACAACACTCAGCTTTTTACAAAATCACTCAGATAATGTTTTTCTGTTTTCTTCAACTGGGTTTCTGTCAACAGATGACTTCCACCAGACGAGTGAGCTGTTCGAGCTTTTGAGACTTAGAGAAATTCTGCTTCAAAATTTCGATCTCTGATTGTTGTTGTGTATGTCTCTCTTCGAACTTTGCTCTATTTATACTTGGATTTAAATTTATGACCGTTGAAGGAAATCACATCTTCAAATCCATTCTTCAGCTCTTTTTGAAACGGCTCCCTGCAGCAATAGTACAGTGTACAGTACCTTTCTGTCCATCGCATTTAATGCTGCATTTAATGCACTCTGCTGATCCGAGGATATCTTCAATCATTTGCCATTACTACCCTTCTCTTTCAGCATTTATTACACTGGGTGCATTTATTACCGTTGGACTAATCTCTTGATCTCTTCTACTCTGCTGATCAAAACGACTCTGCTGATAGATACTCTGCTGATCAAATACTGAACTCATCTGATTTGACTCGGCTGATGATCTACCCTTCTGTTCGCTGTTTCAGCAAGAGATCACTAGTCTTCTGAGCTTCGAACTTTGAACTCTTCTGATGTCTTCTTTTACTTGTTCAAAATTCTTCTAAGGGAACTAAGCTTTCCATACTTAGCTGATTATGATGTTTTGAAAATCATCAAAACCTTCCCTTAATTTCTGACTTCTTTGCACTTCATCTTCATCTTCATCCAACAGACTCTCGACTGTGATCTTGCTAAATTCCTATATTCACATTAGGGGATAGCCTCCCCTGACTCTTCAAAAGTACTTGGTATAGTATTTCAAAGTAAGTTCTTACACCGCCATGTCATCTAAGACATAGCAACACACCCATATATGAGAAATTAGATGGTAGATCTGATTCATATAAAGTTTGTGGGGTATCCGACGAAATCCATTGGATACCTGTTCTACGACAAAGAGAAACGAAAGTATCTCGTAAGAAGCTTGTTCCTCTGTTGACGAAACTCTTGTCAAAGGAAATAAGTAAAGTCATAGAACTTGATGAAGTCCAAGAACTGGACCCATCCCCACAAACAGTGGGAGTAAACCCCAAAACCTACTGAACCGATCCATGCACAAATTAGTAATCTAATCAAATTCGTAAGGAACTCAAAATTCCATTTTACGAAATTGAGAAACTGGATTCTAATCCAAGATTACAAAAGAACTAAGGGATATGGCATGAATCCATAAGATTCAAAGTGGAAACTTTAACTCACCTAATGGCAATAGGTCACTCCTCAAAAGTCCTTCTAGGACCAATGAAAGTACCTTCTCCGTTTGCTACGTCAAAATCCATTTTGAAACTATTAGCCATAGAAATGTGGTTTTCACTACCGAAGAATGACTGTTGGAGATGAATCCTGCATCTCACAATTGAAAATTGATGAGAAGATCTCTATTCAAATCCAAAAGTCAATCTGTGGCTCTTTCCCGAACTTGGAACATGCAACTTGATAAGTCAATCAAGAATGTTGAAGTTGTCAAAAGGCATATGATTCCAAATGTGCAAAAGGATCAGTGGGAGCATAGTTAAATTCGCAACGCAACGAGATGTTGATCTACACATCAAGTACGATATAAGGATATCAGAGAAGCACAGACGAAAGCGTGTTATTCACGCAATTTTCCATGATAAGATTTGGGAACTACATCTCACGTACTGGCAATACGTATTTATGGAGATAAAAGCGAAGTAGATGTTGCAATTCACCAAACCAAAGTACAAAGACAATAAATTGATTAAATTCAATATGGAAGAATCCAAGAAAGGATTGGTTCCAAAGAGACAAAATATCTCTTACTTATTTAATGAGCCCTACATATAAAATGAGTAATGAAGTAAATGTCTCAAGAAGCCTTATGCTTTAGCATTTAGATTGCATGTAGCATGCAAAGTCTTGTACTAGACCTGACACATCAAAATGCTCTGATCATTCAAGAGCTACTGATAGTCGAACACCAGTAAAGGACACTGGACTACCATTAAAGCAATCCTCGAAGATAATTAAAGGATATAATGATGGTCTATGGTAGTAGTGGAGAATTGAAAACTCGAAGGATTTAGAATTTTGAGATTTCTAGTCTGAAGTGGATGATTTATTCTGTTTCGATGGAGCCAAGGTAAATTGGAAGAAATTCCAATAGTATACCATTGCCGACTCAATCAGAATAATAGCACCATTGTGATTCTGCACAAGAGAAAGTGTTTAGATGAGAAACATTCGTCCAATGATTGGATGAATTACCTAGCATGGCAAAAGCCTGTCATAATCTTAACCGATTTAAACAAGGCAATTGCTCAATGAAAGGGAAACGAGATCTCACCGATGATCTGAACACAATATCATATGATCGAACAAGTCATAGATAACTGAGACGCGTAAAAGTACTACGTTATCTCAACAAAGACAAACTTAGCAGATCCACTAATTAAGCTCTTTCACAAATGGGTTCGAGGGACATCTTGGTATAGATGGGTCCTAGAAATGTTGTGATTGGCTTTAGGGCAAGTGGGATATTGAAAGGATAGTGTCCAGCAAGCCAATATTAATTAGCTTGTTGAAGTACTGTTTTCTTATGGTTTATAATTAATATGCCCGTTCATTCATAGTACGTGAAATTGAACAATGGCCAACTTCATCTCTCGCGAACTTATCTAAGCGATTGGATGAAATCCTAAGGTCACAATAGACTATGGGACGATTCACTTCAGTACTGAGTGCAATCATGAAACAGTCTCAAAGGTCGTAATCTTAAAACTGTTCCAAGTCATAGATTCCGAACGAGACGGGGTATCGTAGGAATCGCCAAGACTTGTACAAGTATGCATGATTCACATGGAGTGAATTTGTAGCGTTTCATGAGCAAGGCATTTGAGGCCAGTGCATATGAGTAGGTGGTTCAATGGAGGATTGAATGCATCGAACGACCTGAACAGAGAAACCCATTGTGGAAGCGCATGACGCATATCGGTGATGGGATGTTTCTCAAGGCTTATAATAGTGTACGATTTAGTCCTTGGACTTGAGGTGCTAGGCCGAATTCGGTGCACGAGTGTGCGTACTTAGATTTAGGTACTGGTCACGTAGCCTGGCCACAAAGTGCCCAAGTTGGGTGCGTACACGACTGTACGCGAGTGGTTAGTACTAAGAAAGGATCTATCGACTCATCCTGATAAGATGAGAGTATTTCCTGTACGTTCTTCGATAATATGTTCCTAGAAATCCGTGGCCATGGTTGGTGACGAATTTGGAAAGGGGTTTCAAAATTTAGCAGTCACACCGGAATTATTATCCAGAATTAGAAAGTACAGTATCGAGATAATTAGAGGTGCCGACCAATTCACACACCCTAGGTCTCGATCGGGAAATCATCGTGGAAGGACCGTATGTACATGGCAATTATAAGAGGTGAGGTTCACAATAATCAATTCACCTTTGATTGGGCTTCATGGGCTTGTGGCTAGACATCGACCATGAAGTGTAGGTACTCCTAAATTAATAGGGAAATTAATTCTAGGAGTGGTCAATTAAAAGTTGTTTAATTGATCGGAGCATTTAATTGCTCGTTAATTAAATCACAAAAGTCGTGGGCCTGCTGCTAGTTGATGGTGAACCCAGAGGGTCACACACAATACAATTGGACGGTGACTGTCTTAAAGGAAAGCAAATGATTTAAAGTTGTTAAATCAAAGTAATTGAATTATGGTATTAATTCAATTGGAGAATATTAATTAGATATCTAATTGATTAATGTTTAATTAATTAATTAGAGTTATCTGATTAATTATGGAATTAATTAAAGTAGTTAATTAATTGGAAGAATAAATAATTAACCAATTTTAGTATTGGATAATTATGGGTTGATTTTGCAATTATATTGTAATAAGGAGTAGATGCGATTTTGACAATTAAAGGAAAAGGAGTTTTGATTCTTGAAGGACAAGCAAGAAGAGATCTATCAAATCTCACATTCCCAAGTTGATAAGGAATGAAAGATTTGGAGATTTGATAGATAAGGAAAGAAGACATCTATCAAGAGAAGGATTCTTCTCTTATAAATACTCTTCCCTCTTCTCTTCATAATAGACTTGCACAAGATTCGCAACCCTAAAAGCTTTTGAGAGAACAAAACCTTTGCTGAAAATTAAGAGAGAAAAATCGATTACACAAGTGAGGAAAATCAGATTTTTGACAAGAATATTTAATTGCAAATCGCCCCCTTTACTTTCGCCCCAAACCCTAATCGCCCAAGGTCAAACTCGGCCGAACCCAAACTCGACCAGATCTGCCTTGGCCGAACCCTGCTCGAATCACATAAGTCCTGTGACTCGTTTCTTCCATCTGTATCTCCCAATCCAGATCCAGATCTAAAGCCCAGATCCAGATCTACAATCCTTTGCTGACAAACCTACGAGATCCAGTTTGTAGCCTAAGACTTGTAGGTGTCACTACAATCCAGTTGGTGTGGACTAAACTTTGGAGGTGAGACACATGGATCACTCAAGCTGTGGATCGAACCAAACACCTGGAGGAAACCACCACAAATCCATGGTGAGGTAAATTGCGATTAACCCCCTATGTTTAATTAAGTGTTTGATTCAACCTTTTAGTATAATAAACTGTGGAGAAAGATTTTATGGGACTATGGGGGACTTCGAAAAATTTTAAATTCCGCACTTTGTTGTATTGACAATCGAACCCCACGACAGAATATCCCAACATGTTCCATGGTAATTCCAAACTTTTCGAAGAAGTAAACTTTTGTAAGTATACTTAAACTGCTCGTTTAAGCAAGTGATTCAGACATAGACCTTTCCAGAAAAACATGGCCGGATATGACTATAGGGCGATGAGCATTGTGGAAAGAAGCAATCTATCGCTGTCAACGAATTCTTTTAAAATCAAGAAATTCCATATAATCATGTTCTAACTGTTGAGTTTTTTGAACTTAGTAAGCCCATTTGTTGACCTCGCGTAGTTCTTAGCCTAACTTTAATCATATTAGATTTAATTCCCAAAGGGGCTAGGTAGTACGCTTGTCATGTTCATCGATGATTCATTAGCCACCGTTTGTCAGACATAATTTTGTCTCTTATGAAGTCCTATATAATGGCTTCCTTGCGACTTTTCTTGAAGCATTACTTTTTCTTAGAGTTTAATTACTTTAGTAAAGCTTGGCTGCTACCTTTGTAATTCCATGTTTTTGTGCACTGATTGCGAGCTTCAGTATCCTCAAATAAAATAACCAGTGTATCAACATGTCGAATTTTTGGTGTGAGAGGAATTGGAAAATGTAGAACCATTAGGTAGATCTAGTCTGTTCAGACCTCCTTAAGCAATTCTTTGGAATGTGAGGCAGTGACAAGTCCGTATGCTCTAGCAAGGATAAATGTCTCTATTATTATTCTGTCAGATCTCTTGGACTCTGAGAGAGAAGCTGGACTTTACGTCGTCAGGCTCTTATTTGTTGTCAAATGATCAACTATTTTGTCTTCCTGCTTGTAGTTTGATTTAACCATTTTTCGTTAGGTAGGATTAAATCAATGAGATGTGTTTTAGAGGTCAAATTAAGTATAGATTATAGGGCTTTGTTACTTTATTCCGGATGGATCGATCTCAAGGAAGAACAATTATGTAAAGAACAATAAGTAAACAAGACGATGAATATGTAAATATTATAGCAAAAGCTTTTCTATTAAATATGATATCAGATTGCCAAAGTATGTAGGCGTAAGCTCTGATTGTATGTTGTTCTCAATACAATGTTTAACTAGGTATTTATATGACATTAACCCTAGCTTTACAAGGAAACATAATCCTAATAGGACTAGGCATAGCAATCCTCGTGGAAGTCGGACATTACTCTTGGTCGCCGAGGATTGATATCGCAGATCGGACCGTGCAGCTCTTTAGTGAATTAGACTCCTGGTCGGTCCGAACGTATAAGGACTAGTCATTCCGATTATTATAAGGGGTGTGAAATAGCCCCCATCAGTATTCCCTCACTTCTTCGAGCGCATATGTAGTAGAAGCTCGTAGAAGTAGATGGTCGATTACGACTGTATTTTCTATGAATTGTGCCTCGTTAAAAACCTTACTTGGAAAAAACCCTGTGGGAAAAAATCCTAAGTAAGGAAAAGAGTGCTACGCCTCATAGATAGTCGTTTTGTCGTTCCGATCTCGAACCATTACGTGTCTCTTGAGGATGCGTTTCGACTTTTACCGTTTGGCGGGAATGTGATCAGCCGTGAGAAGTTCGAAATGTCTTTTCATCTCTCTTTATAAATAGGTGATCATTGTTTCAGTCACTTTTTACTTTCTACTTCCCATATTTTCGCAGTAATTTTCTTCCTCGATAATTTTTCCAAACTTGCTTTTACCGACCTATATTTTCCGAGGATCCCAAAAATGGCCTCAATTTCAAAAAAATCTTCTTCATCTTCAAGGGAAAGAGTTAAGTATTTGTAAGTGAAATCAATTGATCGGTGAAATCAAAAGAGGTAAGTATTTGTAAGTTAAGTACTTGGCCTCAATTTTATCCCCGACGATCCTCAATTGATCGGTGAAATCAAGGACATGCGTGCCGATGAGTATCAGAGTGCTCTTCTTATCGGTGAGGCTTTTTTCCGTAAAGCGGGATTGAGTCCCCATACTTTTCCAATTTCTTCCCCTTCTCAATCATTGAGTAAGCATTTCATTCTAGCATTAAATTAACGTTATATTCTCTTTTAGTATCAAGTCTAATTCGGAATTCATTTTCTTTCAGTTCACATGGTAGAGAATTCTCAGCGCTCCTCTAAGGGGAAATGGTTCTGTCAAAATCCAAGAAAACAATATAGAATCTTTCTATCGAGCAGAGAGCGTCCCGGAAGAGAAAATTGGACTTGAGCCATGATTCTGAAGATAACAGAGAGGAATCTCCGGATTCATACCAAGAATCTCCTACTCGTCAGGGGACGGGGTCGGGTTATCCTCCTCTCCAATTTTGGACTTTCCTTGGCATTCGCGGATGCCTCGGTTGGTCGATGCCCCATCCCAACGATAAGCCAGTAGAGAGAAAAAGGCGTTACTATGGTCGTTCTGGTGAGGATCTTTCTCTACTTGGTGAGAATCATCCGAAACCCACTCTCGTTGAGATGATCGAAGATCATTTACAACGGAAGAGAGCTGCTGGCTATCCCGAGAATGATTCTTTGGTTCATGATGAGGGCGAGAATGCTGTGGACAAGGCAACTCGTGTTCTTCTATCCGGTGTCTTTACTCGTGATATGAATAAGCTCCTTCGGAAGGATCCTTTGGAGAAATTTTAGAGAGCTTCTCTTTATGCTGAGAAGGTTATCTGTTGTTATGTACGCTCGTTCATTGATTTACTTAACGAATTCTTTAGCTCACAAATTCATTTCATTTATTTTTTTTTAGACCAAGACTTGCTTGGCCTCGTATGCCTATGAAGCTGCTCTCTGGAAACAACAATGTGAATTTTTGGACAAGAGATATAAGGCATTGCTTCACAAAGCTTCTGGTTCAGAGGCTGGTCCCTCGACATCCTCTTCTTTCCCGCTTCCGATCATAGAAACTCAGGCTATGGTAACTGATGACCAGGAGATCATAAATAAAGTTTTGGAGACTTCCCGCGCTCAAGAGCAGGTTGATCAGTTGGCTAAGAAGTTGGAAGATCATCAATTTCAGAGTACTACTCGGATTAGCGAGCTGAAATCTCAGGTAGTAAGTCTTCAGCCTCTTTGGAGGAGTATGATAGGGATCTTCCTCTTAGCGGACTCAAAGACCGCTATGGCAGGAATCTCGATGAAAGGGTGATTCGTGAATTCCTTAGTTCTCCCGTTCATACAGCTTTGGTGTATCGAAAGGTTGGTCCGCTCCTAGAGAGTACTTTCAAGAAGGCAATTCATCAGCTAGTTGCTCTGGAATTGATTGAAGATCGTCGAATGGAATATTTCAAGGCAGCGCATGTCAGCCTGAATCGTTACGGCGAGGAATACTCTCCTTCCGAACTACCAGATGTTATCTATCAACAATTTCCATTGGCTCGCCTTGTCAAAGAGTTCGGGAAGCCATTGCTGATTCCTCCTTCGGATATCAACAATGAGGTCGATAATAATTTTATCGATCCAGAGGAAGAGGAGGAGAATGTGGAGGCAGTGAACGAAGGAACGAACGAAGGAGAGGCCGCTGGTGATCAGGGAGTTCCAGATGGCGACCAAGTTGTGTGAAGTGGGGAGCGACCAACCTGGCCTAAGAAATAACTTTGACAATAACCAGCTTAACTTGATTTGTAATATTACTCTTTTATCCTCTTGTAAATAAGACGATTCGTATTCTGACAGTTATGTCTTTTCGGTTTCTCTATTGATAATAATTTAGACAAGTCATTAACTTTGCTGTAATCATTATGCTTATGTCTTTTCGAATTCTTTGTGGCTGTTCATAGGTCAGGTTCTCTGTTTCGCGTTAGCTCTCAGGGTCTCCTGCGTCTTTTTGTTTAGTATAAATACATACGGTAAAAACTTTACTCGCTATTTACCATTTTTACTCAACTCCCATAGAATACTCTCTCGTAGGAGGTCGATAAGCTTTCTCGATAGTTGAATATTCTTTTCTATTTCTGAATATGAGCAACCTTTTCGGCAACACTTCGAAGCGTCCTTCCCGCGAAAGTAGTAGAAATATTAGACCTAAAAGGTCTCGTACAGAGGGGCCTTCGGTAGATCCTCCTCGTTCCCACTCGATTAGAAGGTCAGAGATTCAGACTCCCATTATTCCTTCCGAAACTCTTCCCTTAATTAGTTCAACTTTTAGCTAACAAGATTGATAGGATAGTGCCCAGCAAGCCAGTTCAATTTACTTGTAATAGGACTATTCTGTAAGAAACAATCTTTTGATTTTATAATAATACGCACGTTTATTTATATGTGTATAAGGACAAACAATGGCCAACTTCATCTCTCGCGAATACATTTAAGCGATTGGTTGAAACCCTTAGATTACATTTGACTATGGGACGATTCACTTCAGTACTGAGTGCAATCATGAAACAGTCTCAAAGGTCGTAATCTTAAAACTGTTCCAAGTCATAGATTACGAACGAGACGGGGTATCGTAGGAATCGCCAAGACTTGTACAAGTATGCATGATTCACATGGAGTGAATTTGTAGCGTTTCATGAGCAAGGCATTTGAGGCCAGTGCATACGAGTAGGTGGTTCAATGGAGGATTGAACGCATCGAACGACCCGAACAGAGAAACCCATTGTGGAAGCGCATGTCGCATATCGGTGATGGGATATTTCTCAAGGATTATAATAGTGTCCGATTTAGTCCTTTGACTTGAGGTACTAGGGCGAATTTGGTGCATGAAAGTGCGTACTTAGATCTAGGTATATGCCACGTAGCTTGGTCATAACATGCCTAGGTTGGGTGCGTATGGACATGTACGCGAGTGGTTAGTACCGATATTGAATCTATTGACTCACTGTAATGGGTGAGAGAATTTCCTATACGATTCTTAGATAATATATCCAAGGAAACTGCGGCCGCAGTCGGTGATGGATTTGGAAAGGGGTTTCCAAATTTAGGAGTCACACTGGAATATTATCCTGAATTAGAAAGTATAGTTATCGAGACAAATTTAGAGGTGCCGATCAATTCACACACCCTAAGTCTTGATCGGGAATATTAGTCGATAGAAGGACCGTATGTACATGGTAATTATATGAGACGAGGTTCACAAGTATCAATTCACCTGAAGTTGGGCTTCATGGGCTTGTGGCTAGACATCAACCATGAAGTGTAGGTACTCCTGAGTTAATAGAGGATTTGATTCTAGGAGTGGTCAATTAAAGGTTGTTTAATTGACCGGAGCAATTTATTGTTCATAAATTAAATCACGAGGAATTCGGGGGCCTGCTGCCAATTGATGGTGAACCCAGAGGGTCACACACAATACAATTGGACGGTGACTGTTGAAAAAGGATACAAAAAGAATTAATTGATTTAAAGGTAATTAAATCAATTAAATGAATTAAAAGTATTTAATTCAAGTGGGAGATTAATTAATTGGCTGACTTGATTAATTAAATACTTAATTGAGTTGCTAATTAATTATATAAATGAAATAATGATTTAATTGGATTGGGCATTTAATTAAGTAATTTATTAAATGAAAGGCTTGCAAGACATGGGCCTTTAATTAAAAGCCCATAAGGAGTCTTGCAAAACCTAGGTCAAGAGGGAATCTATAAATAGGGTTCCACTAGAGCTCAAAAAGCAACCACCCCAGAAAACCCTAGACTCTCTTCTCTACCCTAGCCGCCGCCCCCTCTCCTTTGTGCCGCCAACCTAGAGCCGCCGTCACCTGCTGCCGTGAGCTGCCCTAGCACCGCCGCCGCCGCCTCTCCCTTGTTCCACCGTGTTAGATCTTGCATTGGCAAGTAGATCTGCACAATCCTGCTTCGACAAATCTCCTAGATCCAGTTCTGAGCCTAAGACTAGGAGGTGTTGCCAGAATCCAATTGGTGTGGACTAACTTTGGAGGTGAGACGCTTGGATCACTTCTGTGAACCAGATCCAGATCCAATTTCAGAATCAGAACTGAAGGTTGCCACCACCTTGCCTATGGTGAGGTAAATCGCAAAAACCCCCTTTGTTTAATTACTCTGTGCATTTTTGTTTCTTGCTTACGTATATATAATATGGAGAATCTAATATGGGACCTTGGGTGCTTCGAAAAATTTTAAATACCGCACTGTCGTTGTTCTGACAATTGAGGCATCCCAACCACTATCCCAACAAAGATTTCCCCGTTTCTGGTGAAGTCGAAAGGAGTCCCTCCCCTGGTCGGGTGGCCTTCGGAGATATGTCAAATATGGAGCAAACCTTTAATATAGCCGTTTCTTTAGGTGTTTCTTCTTTCGAGCAAGGCTCACACGAGCGTATTCCAGATAACTCCGTTTCTTCCTCTACTTCTATCGACCTAGTTGTTGGCGGACGCCAACGGGATGCTGCCGCGGGGGTAGTTAGCAGAGATTCTTTTTTGAATCCGTCCATGACATAATATGTTCCCCAAGATTTATCTGGCTTTTTATTTAATGATACCACTGTTGTGACCACCTCTTTTGAAGCCGGCGGGACTTCTGGAGGTCGCACAGGCTCTAGGTCCGGTCGGCGGACCGTTATCTCTGCTTCTGGCAAGGAGACCTCAGTGAGTCCTAGCGAGAGGGAATCCCCTCGTATGTTAGACGACCGTTGTATTCTTGAGCAAGTTAGGGATATAACGGAGTCGGTGAGTCCTCGGCCTGACCGTGTTCCCCTTGATAGTGAACTGCCCAATTCTCTCGAGCCCGACGCTTTGTCCTGGGATTTGGGTTTGAGTACTATCTTGCCTGGCTAGTTGAGGAAGCACAAAGGTACTCCCAATGTTCGCCTCGTTCAGTCGCTTGTCAAAATGTGCGAGCAGGTAATTATATTTCTGACAGTATTTCTTGCTGTTACTTTGATCGCTTTGTTACTTATGACCTTTTCCTTTTTTTAGGCCAAGTATTTTGCGTTGCAGCTGGGTGTGAAAAACGACAATCTGTGGCTCAGTAAGGAGAGCCATAAGCAGCGCTTGGACTCGGAGACCGCGAAGGTCGAAGGACAGACCCTCCAACTTAGGCTTCTCAATGATGATCTTGAGAAATTGCGGGAAGAGAAGTCTGTTATTGAGAAGGAGAAAAGTGATTTGGTCCAGGCTAATGCCCTTGCAGAGGAGTCTCGTCGGCAGGCATATGATCAATGTTATGAAGCCGGTTATCTGAAACGTCAGGAGGAGTTAATGGCGTTTGTGGGTAATGCAACTCCTTGGAGGGGTGCTTCTGCTAGTCGGCCGAGCGATGGCAACTAACCCCAGGGACCTGTTCTGATCGAGCTGCTATAGTGGAATGCTCCCTTTTTTTTTTTTAGACGAAGTAGGCTCCAACCTATATGTGGTTGTCGAGGCCGAATATTTTTTGTATGTAAAAGAAAATTAATGACAATGACGATCTATTTTGACCAGTTTCATGTCTTGATTGAGTTCAGTTAATAGATATATTTTGATAAATTATGTCATGCACAAATTTATCGTTATAAATAAATATAAATTTTCTAGATAAGCAGGAGATTTAGCAGACTTATCTGACATTAATTTCCTGGGAGATTATCTTTTGTTTGAAAAAGTAGCTCGTTCTGGCTTGATCAGTCTTGAATAGCTGAATGATGTAGTGTTTGCTCTGCAAATCAAACTTTTAATCAAGTATAAGTATGATGATCGACCAAGCATGGTCCCTTAGGCTATTTCTGAAGTCCCTTTAGACATTAGAATGTTGACTGTAGGTCGTCCATGTAAACAATTTATTGAATAATTGTGAAGGATGTTTAGCGCTCTCGTCGATAATCGATCAATGTTTTGTAAAATTGTCCATTTGCCATGGACATCTTATATAAGGGCGTTGGCATTTCCTCTGTTGAGCATCGCGTTTCTTGTTTTTAAAAGTCTAAGCTCGTAGAAAGAATATCGTTCTAAGCATCTTCTTAAAATCAATGTTTCTATGCACAGATTGTGAGTTCCATGTTCCTCAAATAAAGCAATCAGTGCATCAATATGTCAATTGGGAGGAATTGGAAAATGTAGAATCATTAGTTAGATCTAGCTTGTTCAGACCTCCTTAAGCAATTCTTTGGAATGTTAGGCAGTGACGATTTTGTAAGCTGGAATGTTGACAATCCTTCCTTTAATTTTCATGTCAGATTTCTTGGACTCCAGTAGAAGTCTAATATAGTTAACGAACAATATGTCTTGTTATATATGAGGCAGTGACGACCTCGTATGCTGGAATATGAGATTTTACCCCTCTGAACGAGCTAGTACTTGTCGTATTGGTGCTACTTATATGTCTGCGTCGAGGATCTCTTGTTCCTTATCAAGCGATTAGCATTTGTAAGTGTGCAAGCTCTTTTCATTTCTAGAGCTCTTTAGATCCGCTTTATTTTCGTGTTGATCGCTTCGATTTTGATTCTTCTTTACCGACTAATAGCCTTTCCATCTATAGAAGAGCCGTTCCAACTTACTCGCATTTAAAGGTGGAAGTCAAACGGTCGCGGCTCTTTATCTCTTAGATCTTCATCCAACCGTAGGATTAATTATATCTGTGCCTATAAATAGGTACACAGTTTCCATATCTTACTTATAATTCCCAAAAAGGATGGAGATATCAGTTTCTTTGAGATTCAGTTTGCCCACTGATCCCATAATATTCAAAAAGTCACATTATCGTGATCCATCGTTCCAAGAAATCTTAGTCAGAAGTTGCCTTGTACTGACAGGTCCCATTGATGCCCTACCTTGTACTGACGGGTCCCATGCGGCCTCAGCCTTTGTGTACTCGGGTTTGAGGTCCGTGGTTTCTGTTTGCACATGGAGGGTTCATATTTACCAGTCACCCCCGTTCTTCGATGTTATCTCTGGAGTGATAGACCACCGGGGTGTGCTGGTAAATTTTCACTTTGCGACGGTCCTCACGAGATGCTGCTTTAGAGTAAAAGTCAACCCCATCATTCAAGCAGTATCTCGTTGTGGGTGAATGAGTAATGCCGGATATCGGGCTGGTAATGTTCATTTCGTCTGGAAGAACATTTGATCTTCAGATCCTGGCCATCGAACTAAAGAAGTCGATCATCCTGAGTAGCATGCTTCTTAGGTGGTCGATCATAATCGTCGAGGCACTAGGGAGGAGATTGATGTTTCCGTGGACATTGTCGTGAAGACCACCGATCTATAGAATAGGTTTATTTTATCTAAACAGTTGTGACGATATGTAGATTGTATAAAGTTCTTTGTACTCCGATCAAAACTTCGTATGTAATTTGAGACATGTTCTCAGAACTCAGATGAATAAAACTTTAGTATTATTACTTTCATATTTCTTGTTGTTGATTTCTTCTCAACCTATGCTTATTTATCATCGATATCAAGGAGCGATTGTAGAGCTGATTTGGCTTTTACTCAATCTTGAAAAACATAGATTTTTTACCAAATCTTTTGGCTTATAACTTACTTTGATCGTTATTGAGGAGATCGAGGAGCATTTATCGAGCGGATCGATTTATACTCAACTCGTTTTAAGACTTAGGTTTTTTACCAAATATTTTGGCTTATAACCTACTTTGATCGTTATTGTGGAGATCGAGGAGCGTTTATCGAGCGGATCAATTTATACTCAACTCGTTTTAAGACTTAGGTTGTTTACCAAATCTTTTGGCTTATAACCTACTTTGATCGTTATTGTGGAGATCGAGGAACGTTTATCGAGCGAATCGATTTATACTCAACTCGTTTTAAGACTTAGGTTTTTTACCAAATCTTTTGGCTTATAACCTACTTTGATCGTTATTGTGGAGATCGAGGAGCATTTATCGAGCGGATCAATTTATACTCAACTCGTTTTAAGACTTAGGTTTTTTACCAAATCTTTTGGCTTATAACCTACTTTGATCGTTATTGTGAGATCGAGGAGCGTTTATTAAACGGATCAATTTATACTCAACTCTTTTTAAGACTTAGGTTTTTTTTACCAAATCTTTTGGCTTATAACCTACTTTGATCGTTATTGTGGAGATCGAGGAGCGTTTATCGAGCGGATCGATTTATACTCAACTCGTTTTAAGACTTAGGTTTTTTACCAAATCTTTTGGCTTGTAACCTATTTTGATCGTTGAATATGAGATCGAGGAGCGTTTATTGAGCGGATCAATTTATACTCAACTCTTTTTAAGACTTAGGTATTTTTACCAAATCTTTTGGCTTGTAACCTATTTTGATCGTTGAATATGAGATCGAGGAGCGTTTATTGAGCGGATCAATTTATACTCAACTCTTTTTAAGACTTAGGTTTTTTACCAAATCTTTTCGCTTATAACCTACTTTGATCGTTATTGTGGAGATCGAGGAGCGTTTATTGAGCGAATCAATTTTACTCAACTCGTTATACTTTTAGATCGAAGAGCGTTTATTGAGCGAATCAATTTTACTCGACTCGTTATACTCTTAGATCAACTTTTTGGATTTAACCAAGTTGATTGTAGAATTCCGAGGAGCGTTTATCGAATTGATCGATTCATACTCAACTCGTTTTGATACTTCGCCTTTAACTCAAGTGAACCTTTTGGTATTCAAAATCGTAATCATTGATAAAATTTTTGAGAATGAATCTCAGGCCAAGGCCTTTACTACAACGAACTATTTGAGAAATAAAAATAAAACTGACTAAATCAAAAGAAATTAACCAGGACGATTTACTAGGATTCATTTTCCATAGTATCTTCTTAGGTTGACTGCATTCCAAGTTCTTGGTAGGGGTGTTCCGTCCAAGTGTGCAATTTCGTTTGAACCTTTTTTTACTACATTAATGACTATGTATGGTCCATCCCAATTCTGTTGTAATTTTCCCACATGTTTGGATACCTCTACTTTTTTTAGCACCAAGTCCCACTCTTTGAAGGTTCTTATGTGTACTTTTTGATTGTAGGCTTTCTCCATGTTTGATTTAGCGACTTGTAATCGTACGGCCGCTTTCTCCCTTAATGCTTCTGTCAAGTCGATATCACTTTCTCTTGCCTTTTCGTTTTTCTGGTCATCATACATTTCAATTCTTGGTGTTGGAATTAGTGTTTCGACTGGGATTACAACTTTCGAGCCATATACTAGACTGAATGGGGTCTCCCCGGTCGAAGTTCTGACTGTCGTTCGATTAGCCCAAAGTACTCCTGGGAGTTCATCCAACCATCTTCCTTTGGCTGCCCCTAATCTTTTCTCCAATGATTTTATTATTTCTCGATTTGCTACTTCAGTTTGTCCATTCGCTCTTGGATGCCTAACTGAAGTGAAGTTTTGCTGAATTCCTAGCTTTGTACACCATTCCATTACTTGTTTTCCCGCGAATTGGGTTCCGTTATCAGAATTAAGGATCCTCGGGATGCCAAATCGACATTCTATGAACTTCCATAGGAAGTTGATCACTTGGAATTGAGTTATTCGAGCGAGGACGATGCAGTCTATCCATTTACTGAAATATTCGACAGCGACTAGAACATATGCTTTCTTAGATCTAGCTGCTGGAAAAGGCCCCACGATGTCCATTCCCCACTGATCAAATGGCCAACATACAGGTATTGGGTGCATGTTTTCGGCTGGTTGATGACTTATATTTGCATGAACTTTGCAACGATGACATTTTTGAACATATTGCATGGCATCATTGTTGATGGTAGGCCAATAATAACCTGTTCTAAGGCATTTTAAGGCTAAAGCACTTGCTCCACTGTGATTCGGAGATGCATCTTAGAAGAATTCCCGACACCGATCTTCGGTAAAGTTTTCCTTCTATCAATGTGTATTTTGGAGCCCGATATTTTATTTTCCGAGCTTCGTTTGGATTAAGCGGTAATTTTCCTTCTCGAAGATAGTCTATCATCGGAGTCATCCAGTTTATTTCAACTTCTTCGATTTCCATAATCTCAGCGACTGGTGTTTCGTCGACATCAATTGCCGGTGTATTGGAAATTAACCAGTTGATTACTCTTTTTGTTTTACCGTCATGAGACCCTGTAAATCTAGATAGTTGATCGGCCCATTTATTTTCTGATCGTGGAATGTTCTGTATCCCAAAATTTTCGAATTTCTCAGCCAATTCCTTTACTTTGGCGAGGTATTTGATCATGTTAAATTCCTTTGCCTCGTATAGACCTTCTATATGTCTTTGTACTAACTCTGAATCGGTTAATACTTTAAGACTTTTTATGTTGGCCTTAACTGCCATTTCCATTCCTACGATCAGTGCTTCATACTCTGCTTCATTGTTTGTTACCACGAAGTCCAATGTTATTGCATAGTTTATATCCTCCTTATCTGGTCCGGTAAAGTTGATTCCAGCACCTCCTCCCTCTCGGCATGAAGCACCGTCGACATGCATCAACCAGGTTTGATTTTCCACGATCATGATATCATTGTCATGGCTGGTCGATTCAGTATGTTCAGTTGTCTGGGTCGGAGTTTCTAATAGGAAATCGGCTAGTACTTGGGCCTTAATCGCAATTCTTGGTTTGTATTCGATTTTGAACTGACCGAGTTCGATTGCCCACTTGATCAATCTTCCAGAGGCTTCCGGCTTTGCTAAGACCTGTCTTAGCGGTTGGTTGGTTAACACCACAATTTTGTAGGTTAAAAAGTAAGGTCGGAGTTTGCGTGCTGCCACCACTAAGGTCAAAGCGAATTTTTCTATTTCCAAGTAGTTCTTCTCGGCCCCTTGTAGTAACTTACTTAAGTAATAAACAGGCTTATGTTCTATGCCTTCTACTTTTACTAAAACTGAACTAATGGCCACATCGGAGATTGATATGTAGATGTATAATGGTTCTCCCTCATTTGGTTTGGCTAATAGGGGGGAGGTCGTCAGGAATTTCTTTAGCTGGTCGAAGACCTGGTCGCATTCTTCGGTCCAAACAAAATTTTTTGCTTTTCGTAGAGTTTGAAAGAAAGGCGAATTCATGTCGGCCAATTTGGAGATGAATTTGTTTAACGCTACGATCTTTCCTACCAAGCTTTGTACTTGGGAGATCGTTTTGGGAGGTTTCATTTCTGTTATAGCTCAAATTTTTTCTGGATTGGCCTCAATTCCTCGTTGATGTACCAAATAGCCTAAAAACTTTCCTGATTTAACTCCGAAAGTGTATTTTGCAGGATTCAGCTTCATTCGGTATTTTCTTAATATTCGGAAGCATCGATCGAGATGCTTTACATGGTCAACTTCATTCATGCTTTTGACCAACATATCGTCTACGTAGACTTCCATTATTTCTCCAATCAACTCCTTGAACATCAGGTTTACTAACCTCTGGTAAGTGGCCCCGGCGTTCCTCAGGCCAAATGGCATAACTATGAAGCAGTAAACTCCCTGCTCGGTTACGAAGGCAGTTTTCTCTTGGTCTCGCTCATCCATGTATATTTGATAAAAACCCTGGAAGGCGTCCATCATGCTAAAAATTGCAAATCCAGCGGTTGAGTCGACTAATAAGTCGATCCTTGGGAGGGGATATGGATCGCGCGGACATAGTTTGTTAAGGTCGGTGAAATCATTGCACATTCTCCACTTATTATCTTTTTTATCCCCTTTCGCTACTAGCACGACATTACATAGCCATTCCGAGAAGTGTATTTCTCGAATTTGTTTTGCCTTGAGTAGCCTTTCTACTTCTGCCTTGATTATTTTATACTTTATCGGCCCATGATTCCTCTTCTTTTGTCTAGCAGGTTTTGCCATGGGGTCGATTCTTAGCGAATGATTGATTACTCTGGGATCAATCCCTTCAATGTCGTTCGCACTCCAGGCGAAGATATCTATGTTTTCTCTGAGGAAGTTTATCAGCATTACTTCCCCTTCCTTACTGAGTTTGGTTCCTCTTCTGGTTGTTTTTGTTGGGTCCCCTTGCACTAGTAGGACATCTTTGTGTTCCGGTGGTTTCAAAGACAAATCGACCGGTTTCTTTCCCTTTTTATCTATTCGGTCTGTGCTAGGGATTTCAACTTCGACTCTGTCAACGTCATCTTCGAGCTTTCTTTTAGCTGGGGTAATCGATCTGGAGCGGTACCCTAAAGTTAAGGAGGTGTTGTAGCAGTCCCATGCCATACAATGATCATTTACTATTTCTCCGATTCTCTTGTCAGTCGGAAATTTTTTCTTCTGATGGTAAGTTGAAACAACAGCTCGGAATAGGTTGAGGGCGGGTCGCCCCAAGATCGCATTGTAGGCAAAGGGAGTTTCTACTACAAAGAATTTGATTAACTTCACCGTCCGACGTGGTTTCTTTCCGAGTGAGACACTTAAAGCTATTGTGCCAAAGGGGACAATTTCGGAACCTCCAAACCCTACTAAAGGCGTAGCTACCTTTTGGAATGTTATTTGTCCCAAGTTCATCTGGGCTAGGACCTCTTTAGAGATGATGTTCGCTGAGCTTCCATTGTCGATCAGGATTCTTTTGACGTTGTAGTTCGCTATTTCCAGCGATACCACCATCGGGAAGTCAGGGTTGTCCTCTTTCATGTCCCAAACAATGTTCTTTGGTACCTCGCTCTCATTGAAACTGATCATCTGGTCCTTTGGTGGTTTGCTTTCTAGCGTCCACACTTCTTTTGGGTACCTGATGCTTCCAAGTATGGACCTGGTGGTCCTGCGGCGAGCATTGCGATTGTCCCCGCCGGCTGGTTCTCCTGAGATCGTATGAATGGTGCCGTTAATCTGACCATCGTTCAACTCTTGTGGGGGACCATTGTTAGGGGATCTTCTTCGGGAGCTCCTTCTTTGGTTATTATTCCGAGGACTCCGACTTCTTCCTCTCTTGCGGTTGTTCCATTCTAAATAGTCATCTAATTTTCCTTGTTCGATTAGTTTTTCAATTTCTCTTTTAAGGTGAAAACAATCTTCAGTGCGATGGTCATGTGCCCGGTGATATCTACAGTATAACTAATAGTTTGTGCACCCGGCCTTGGCTGAGCAATTCTCTTTGCTGCTAGGATCCAATTATTCTTTTCAAGTACTACCAAGATTTCTTCTATTGGAATGGTCAGCCTGGGGTATTCCACTTGGTTAATTCTGCTCCTGTTCGCCGGCTCGACCGATCTAGGTCTTTGATAGACATTAGGTCGTCTGTCTTGATCATTTCGGTTGTATTCTAATCACTGGAAGACATTGCCTCTTCTGAAGGATCGATCATAATCCATGGGTTTTTGAGTAGGCATTCTATCTTGTCGCTTGGAGCCGGAGGCGGGAGCTTTATTTTTATTCTTATCTTTAAAAGAGTTCATTTCTTCCTGGGTCATGTACTTCGATGCCAAGATCATAATATGAGCAAAGGTTCTTGGTTGCTTTCTACTCAGGGCATTCCCGAATTGCCTATTTTTGGTGAGATCGAAGAGAATGGAGATTATGTAATCAATATTTGGGGAATCGATTTTGAGTAGTTCCACGTTAAACCTTGCCAGCCAGTTTCGTAGGGATTCACCCTCTTGTTGATGAATGGTTCCTAGATAGCATTGGTAGTTTCTGTCTTTTCTGGCTGGCGAACTGCTGTGTCAGTTTGTTGCATAATTCCCGAAAGCTGAATATGGAATTAGTGGGTTGTTTGGCGAACCAATCTAAAGCGAGTCCTTCGAACGTGGTGACCATTAATTTAGCAGTGAATTCTGCTGAGTGAGCATATAAGTTCATTATGTTTGTAAAGCTGAATATATAGTCATCTGGGTCGACTACGTCATCCTCGATTGGGATTATGGTATGTTCCTTTGATCCGGGGCGGACGGGTTGCGGCCTCGTCCGATCCATTTTTCTTTGGATATGTTCATCGGAGGGTTTTGAATTGCTCTTTTGCGGACTGTGCAACGATCGTTGATCACTTGCAGGGTGTGCGCTTGTTGCGAGATCTGGTCGACCTGTCTCGGTGTCCTTTGAATAGGATTTGCCCTAGTCGCTCTAGGGTTTCTAGGAACCTGCTCGGGTACTAGTAATTCCCCTGGGCAGAGTGAATTAAAGAGCATATCGATATGTCGTAGCTTCTCCCTACTGTCTGACCGGGGAACCGGGATTGCTGGAGCCACATGGTCTCCTGGGTTTTGGATATTTATCCCTTGTGGTTCCTCCTGATTCGGCAACAGCTCGTTCTCTTGCTGATTGTCATTAGTCATAGGGACGTTATTGTTAGTATCATCCGGTTGATCCTCAGATGTGTTATGCGGGTTTGTCGCGTTACTTCTTGCTCCGTTACGGGCGCTCTTCCTTGGGCGAGCCATATGTCGATCGAATAATTAACCTAGCCCCTCGGTGGGCGCCAACTGATTTAACCGTTTTTCATTAGGTAGGATTAAATCAATGAGATGTGTTTTAGAGGTCAAATTAAGTATAGATTATAGGGCTTTGTTACTTTATTCCGGATGGATCGATCTCAAGGAAGAACAATTATGTAAAGAACAATAAGTAAACAAGACGATGAATATGTAAATAGTATAGCAAAAGCTTTTCTACTAAATATGATATCAGATTGCCAAAGTATGTAGGCGTAAGCTCTGATTGTCTGTTGTTCTCAATACAATGATTAACTAGGTATTTATATGACATTAACCCTAGTTTTACAGGGAAACATAATCCTAATAGGACTAGGCTTAGCAATCCTCGTGGAAGTCGGACATTACTCTTGGTCGCCGAGGATTGATATCGCAGATCGGACCGTGCAGCTCTTTAGTGAATTAGACTCCTGGTCGGTCCGAACGTATAAGGACTAGTCATTCCGATTATTATAAGGGGTGTGAAATAGCCCCCATCATAGTTCATTTATTTTTGGTAGAAGTAATTATTCCTCATTTTTAAATCTCCTTTCTTAAGGATTCTGTTCGTCGGTCGAGCATTATTCATAAAGTTCCAAGGTGTTTCCCAAAGAATCCACTGGAACGTATATGGGTTTTCCATCCTGGTCGTTTCTACCTTGATACTTCATTCTCCTCTTGCAATTTTATCAATGATCCTAGCGCCGTTCCAACTTACTCACATTAAACTTGGGAAGTCAAAAGTCACATTCTCGTCCCTTGATCAGTTTTCTATCCAACCGTAGGATTGATTTAAAATTTCCCTATAAATAGACATTCAGTTTCTTCCCATATCTACCCATACTGTACGAAATGGAGATATCAGTTTCTTTGGGTTTTATTTTGCCCAGTGATCCCATAATTTTCAACAAGTCACATTATCGTGATCCATTGTTTTATAAAAACTCAAACATCATTTGCCTTGTACTGACAGGTCCCATTGATGCCCTACCTAGTATTGACGGGTCCCATGTGGCCTCATCTTTTGTATTCATGGGGTTGAGGTCCATGGTATTTTGTTTGCACATGGAGGGTTCATACTTACCAGGCATCCCTGTTCTTCGATGTTACCTCCGGAGTGATATACCGCCGGGGTGTGCTGGTAAATTTTACTTTTGCGATGGTCCTCGCGAGATCCTACTTTGGACGAACAACTGCAGCAATCTTTCAAGCGAGAGCTCATTTTGGTCGAATGACCGCTATAAGTTATATGGCTTGTAATGGTCGTTCGGTCAAAAGGGGGGATCGATCTTCAGAGTCTGGCGACCGAACTAAAGAAGTCGATCATCCTAAGTAGCATGTTTCCTCGGTGATTGAACAGAAACGTCGAGGTACTAGGAAGGAGATTGATGTTTCCGTGGACATTGTCGTGAAAAACTCCGATCTTTGGAATAGGATTTTCCTCTTTTGCAATTGTAATGATATGTAAATCGGCAAGATGTTCTTTGTTTTCAGATGAATAAAACTTTATATTTCTTTATATCTTTCATCTTCATAAGCTAGTTCTTACTTTGATTTCTTCTTGATTTGTGCTTAGGTTTTTACCATTACTTGGCTTTAACCTATTTAATCGTCATTATGGAGATCGAGGAGTGTTTATCGAGCAAATCGATTTTACTCAACTCTTTAGGTTTTTACCAATTATTGGCTTTAACCTATTTAACCGTTATGGAGATCGAGGAGTGTATATCGAGCGGGTCGATTTTACTCAACTCTTTAGGACTTAGGTTTTTTACCAGTTATTGGCTTTAACCTATTTAGTCGTCGTTATGGAGATCGGGGAGTGTTTATCGAGCGGATCAATTTTACTCAACTCTTTAGGACTTAGGTTTTTTACCAATTATTGGCTTTAACCTATATATTTAGTCATTGTTATGGAGATCGAGGAGTGTTTATCGATCGACCAGGGTCGATTTTACTCAACCCTTTAGGACTTAGGTTTTTTACCAATTATTGGCTTTTAACCTATTTAGTCGTCGTTATGGAGATCAAGGAGTATTTATCGAGAGGATCGATTTTACTCAACTCTTTAGGACTTAGGTTTTTTACCAATTATTAGCTATAACCTATTTAGTCGTTGTTATGGAGATCGATGAGTGTTTATCGAGCGGATCGATTTTACTCAACTCTTTAAGACTTGGGTTTTTTACCAATTATTGGCTTTAACCTATTTAGTCATTGTTATAGAGATCGAGGAGTGTCTATCGAGCAGATCAATTTTACTCAACTCTTTAGGACATAGGTTTTTTACCAATTATTGGCTTTAACCTATTTAGTCATTGTTATGGAGATCGAGGAGTGTTTATCGAGCGGAACGATTTTACTCAACTCTTAGGGCTTAGGTTTTTTACCAATTATTGGCTTTAACCTATTTAAGCATCGTTATGGAGATCGAGGAGTGTTTATCGAACGGATCGATTTTACTCAACTCTTTAGGACTTAGGTTTTTTACCAATTGTTGGCTTTAACCTATTTAATCGTTGTTATGGAGATCGAGGAGCGTCTATCGAGCGGGTCGATTTTACTTAACTCTGTGACTTAGGTTGTTTACCAAATATTGGTTTTAACCATCAAGTCCTTGTGTTTTTTTTGGAGATCGAGGAGCATCTATCGAGCGGGTCGATTTTACTCAACTCTGTGACTTAGGTTGTTTACCAAATATTGGTTTTAACCCTTTGAATCTATGATTCGGCTAATAACTCATAACCATTGATTGTATTTCAAAAGAATTCTCAAGCAAAAGTTTTTATTCCAGCAAATAGTACGAAAAAGTTTAAACAAAATAAACAGAATTAAAAAGAATAACAAGGATAAGCAGTAGGATTTATTTTCCATAGTATCTTCTTAGGTTGACCGCCTTCCAAGTCCTCGGTAGGGGTGTTCCGTCCAAGTGTGCAATTTTGTATGAACCTTTCTTTCCTACACCAATTACGATGTATGGTCCATCCCAATTCTGTTGCAATTTTCCTACATGCTTGGATACCTCTACTTTCTTTAGTACTAAGTCCCCTTCTTTGAAGGTTCGTATGCGCACCTTTTGGTTGTAGGCTTTTTCCCTATTCGATTTTGCATCCTGCAATTGTATCGCAACTTTCTCTCTTAAGGCCTCAGTCAGGTCGACATCATTTTCTCTAGCCTTTTCATTTTCCTCGCTATCAAACATCTCGATCCTCGGTGTCGAGACTAATGTTTCGACTGGAATTACAGCCTTTGAGCCGTATACCAGACTGAATGGGGTCTCACCAGTCGAGGCTTTGACAGTTGTCCGGTTTGCCCAAAGCACTCCAGGGAGTTCATCTAGCCATCTTCCTTTGCCTGCCCCTAATCTTTTCTCCAGAGATTTTATTATTTCACGATTCGCTACTTCAGTTTGTCCGTTTGCTCTAGGGTGTCCTACCGAGGTGAAGTTTTGTTGAATTCCCAGCCTAGAGCACCATTCCAGTACTTGTTTTCCCGCGAATTGAGTTCCATTATCAGAGATTAGGATCCGTGGGATGCCAAATCGGCATACTATGAACTTCCATAGGAAATTAATTACTTGAAACTGTGTTATTCGAGCAAGAGCGATGCATTCTATCCATTTGCTGAAATATTCGACAGCAACAAGAACATAAGTTTTCTTAGATCTGGCTACTGGGAATGGTCCCACAATATCTATTCCCCATTGATCAAATGGCCAGCATACAGGTATCGGGTGCATGTTTTCTGCCGGTTGATGGCTTATATTAGCATGAACTTGGCAATGATGACACTTTTGCACATATTGGACAGCATCCTTGTTTAAGGTAGGCCAATAGTATCCTGTTCGGAGGCATTTCAAAGCTAAAGCCCTGGCTCCACTGTGGTTTCCTGCTTCCCCTTCATGTATTTCTCAAAGTACATCATTGTTTTGTGGTTCGGAAATGCACTTCAGTAGAACTCCGGATACCGATCTTCTATAGAGTTTTCCCTCTAACATCGTGTACCTTGGCGCTCGATATTTTATTTTCTGAGCCTCATTTAGGTCAGGTGGCAGATTTCCTTCTCGAAGGTAATCCACCATTGGAGTCATCCAGTTCTTCTCTGGTTCTTCAGTTTCCATCATTTCAGCGACGGGTGTGCCATCGATGTCAATTGTCGGTGTATTTGAGATCAACCAATTGATCACCCTTTCGTTTCTGCCATCATGTGATCCTGTGAATCTAGAAAGCTGATCTGCCCATTTGTTTTCCGAGCGGGGAACGTTCTGTATTTCGAAATTCTCGAATTTTTCAGTCAATTCTTTTACTTTGGCGAGGTACTTGATCATATTGAATTCCTTTGCTTTGTATAGACCTTCAATTTGTCTTTGTACCAACTCTGAATCAGTTAATACTTTGAGACTCTTTATGTTGGCTTTGATCGCCATTTCCATTCCTGCAATTAACGCCTCATACTCGGCTTCATTGTTGGTCACCACGAAATCTGATGTGATCGCATAGTTTATATCCTCATTATTTGGGCCGGTAAAATTGATTCCAGCTCCGCCTCCCTCTCTGTTCGATGCACCATCGACGTTCATTAACCAGGTGTGATTTTCTACAGTCAAAATATCGTTATCGCGATCGATCGAGTCGTTGGGCTCTTGTATTGAGGTCGGAGTTTCCAATAGGAAGTCGGCCAAAATTTGAGCCTTGATAGCGATTCGCGGTTTATATTCAATTTTGAACTGTCCTAGTTCGATCCGCCCACATAATCAATCTACCAGAGGCTTCTGGCTTCGCCAGGACTTGTCTTAACGGTTGGTTTGTAAGCACAACTATCTTATAGGTTAAAAAGTATGGTCGGAGTTTGCGTGCTGCCACCACTAAAGCCAAAGCAAATTTCTCTATCTCCAAGTAATTCTTGTCCTCTCCTTGTAGTAGCTTACTTAGGTAGTAAACAGGCTTATGCTCAGTGCCTTCTATCTTTATCAAGACTGAACTAATGGCAACTGCGGAGATAGATATATAGAAGTATAATGGTTCACTTTCAGTTGGCTTCGCTAACAATGGAGAAGAGGTCAAGTATTCCTTTAGTTGGTTGAATGCCTGGTCGCACTCTTCAGTCCATACAAACTTTTTCGCCTTCCTTAAAGTTTGAAAGAAAGGCAAACTTATATCCGCTGATTTGGAGATGAATCTGTTCAATGCGACAATTTTTCCTACTAAGCTTTGTACTTGGGAAATTGTCTTAGGTGGTCTCATTTTAGTTATCGCTCGAATCTTTTCGGGATTGGCTTCAATCCCTCGTTGATGAACCATATATCCTAGGAATTTCTCGGATTTAACCCCAAAAGTACATTTAGCGGGATTGAGCTTCATTCGATATTTTCTTAATATTTGGAAGCATCGATCGAGGTGCTTTACGTGGTCGGCTTCATTCATACTTTTGACCAACATATCATCCACGTATACTTCCATTATTTCTCCGATCAGCTCCCTAAACATTAGGTTAAATAATCGTTGGTAAGTAGCCCCTGCATTTCTTAGTCCGAACGGCATTACAATAAAGCAAAATACACCCTGCTCTATCAGGAAGGCAGTTTTCTCCTGGTCTCGCTTGTCCATATAGATTTGATAGAAACCTTGAAAGGCGTCCATCATGCTGAAAATAGCAAAACCTGCAGTTGAGTCGACCAACAAGTCGATCCTCAGGAGAGGGTAAGGATCACATGGACATAGCTTATTAAGGTCGGTGAAATCGTTGCACATCCTCCATTTATTATCCTTTTTATCCCCTTTAGCCACTAAGACAACATTGCATAACCATTCTGAGAAGTGTATTTCCCGAATTTGTTTAGCTTTGAGCAGCCTCTCGACTTCCGCTTTGATTATCTTGTCTTTTATTGGCCCATTATTCCTCTTCTTTTGTCTTGCTGGTTTCGCCACTGGATCAATTTTTAGCGAATGAGTAATTACTATTGGGTCAATGCCCTCAATGTCGTCTGCACTCCAAGCGAAGATGTCAATATTATTCCTGAGAAAGTTTATTAACATTACTTCCCCTTCCTGAATGATCCCCTTGCACGAGCATAATATCCTTGTGTTCTGGTGGCTTTATGGTTAAATTGACCGGCTCCTTTACCTTCCGATCTACCCTGTCAGTTCTGCGAATCTCAATTTCGGCTCTCTCGATGTCATCCTCGAGCTTCCTTTTAGCTGGGGTAAACGATTTAGATCGGTTCATCAGTGTTAGGGAGGTGTTGTAACAATCCCATGCCATGCAATGATCATTTATTATTTCTCCGATTCCCGAGTCTTTTGGAAATTTTATTTTATGATGATATGTCGATACTACTGCTCAGAAAAGGTTGAGGCTAGGTCGTCCCAGTATTGCATTGTATGCAAATGGGGTCTCTATGACCAGGAACTTTATCATTTTTACTGCGCGCTGTGGTTTCTTTCCTAGCGAGACACTTAAATTTATTGTCCCGTAGGGGACTATTTCTGAGCCTCCGAATCCTACTAAAGATGTGGCCACCTTTTGAAATGTTATTTCTCCCAAGTTCATTTGCGTTAGGACTTCTTTAGATATGATGTTCGCTGAGCTTCCATTATCATTTAGGATCCTTTTAACGTTGTAGTTTGCTATCTCAAGTGATACTACCATCGAAATATCAGGGTTGTCTTCTTTCGTATCCCAAACGATATTCCTTGGTACTTCATTCTCGTTGAAACTAATGAGTTGTTCTCTTGGTAGTTTGCTTTCTAACGTCCATATTTCTTTTGGATATCTAATACTTCCCACTATGGACCTCGCGGTTCTACGGCGAGCATTACAACTGTCTCCCCCGACCGGTCCTCCAGAAATTGCATGGATGGTGCCGTTAATTTGGTCATTGTTCAATTCTTGTGGCGGACCATTATTAGGGGACCTTTTTCTCGGGGTTCTCCTCTGATTGTTGATTCGAGGACTCCTGCTTCTGTTTCTCTTACGATTATCTCGCTCTAGATAGTCGTCCAACTTTTCTTGTTCGATCAATTTTTCAATTTCCTGCTTTAGGTGAAAACAATCTTCGGTGCGATGCCCATGGGCACGGTGATATCTACAATATAGATTGTAGTTTCTAGCACCTGGCCTAGGCTGTGCGATTCTTTTTGCCAGCGGAATCCAATTGTTCCTTTCAAGTACTACCAGAATTTCTTCGACAGGAACAATATTCCACTTGGTTTATTCGATTCCCGTTCACTGGTTCGGTCGATTTTGATCTAGGATAGACATTAGGTCATTTATCCTGTGTTGGTCCCATGTGGTCAGATGAGGTCTAGAGGGGGGGGGGTGAATAGACCTCTGAAAATTTTATTCTAATTTTAACTTTAAAACTTTCTGCTTAACTGTCAGCAGACTAAGCTGTTATAGAGCAGTAAGCTAACTAAGCTGATCGCGAACAAATCTTTGAACAGCACAGTAGACCACTAATCTGATAATCACTTGGCTGATTTAGTCAAAATCAGTTTTAACACCAGAATACTTGCAGCGGATATTTTAAGTGTTTTTCACAAGTAAGTTTGGTAGATTGAAAGATTTTATCCCCAGTTTTATAAAACTCCTTTTAAAATCCTTTCAAACAATTTTCAAGTGTTCTTATGCAGTTTGGTAAATATGCTAGAAAATTATGCAAGTTTGAACACACAATATTTTTATAGTGGTTATATGGATTTAAATCCTTTAGTCCACTCTTTCAAGTCACTTAGATCTTGGGTTATACTATAATCACAAAGTTTATAGTATACTCTGCTTGCGCCAATCAACAAATGAAAAGGCCACAAGTGCGCAATAGGAAATCACAAAGAAAACCAATTCTACAGAGACTTATCACTCACAAAGATGGATAAGAACTTCTCACAACTCTTTTCTCTCTTACAGATTCACTCAGAAAATGTTTTCTTGAACTTCAACGGCTTCTGTCAACAAATGACGTTCAGCAGACGAGTAAGCTGTTCTTGAGCTTTTGAGACTTACAAAATATTTTGCTTTGAAATCGATCTTTCAGATGTTGTGTTTTTTTCTTCCTTCGTCTCTTCAGCTATTTATAGTCACTCTTTGAATTTTGTCCGTTGAAGAGAGACAAAATTCAAATCTCTTGATTTCTGGTCCTTAAAATCCGCGAACGGCTCTCTGCACAGTGACAGTACTGCGAACTGTACGATTTGTCAGGCAGCATTAAATGCACCAAGATGATACGAAGTCTTTCTTCAATCATTTGTCTTTAATAACCTTGTACTTCAGCATTTATTACTTCCAGGGGCATTTATTACCGTTGGGTAGACTTCTTGATCCTTTCCACTTGGCTGATCGAAAGTGCAAGTCTGATGATGAACAGAGCTGATCCCAAACTTGAACAAATCTGATTTGAGTCGGCTGATGTTCACCAGTCTGATTTCTTTCCTTCAGCAGATCAGTAATCTTCTGGACCTTGAATATTTGACCCGTCTGATAGTCTTCTTACTTGGTCAAAATTCTTCTAAGGGATATCAGCTAAGTTGTCTTTTACTTAATAGATTTGAAGTTTTGGAAATCATCAAAACCTCCATTTACTAATTGACTTCAGTGCTTTTCATCTTCATCCTTATCCAACAATTTCCCCCCTTTTTGATGATGACAAAACTTCATCTAAGTACATATTTTACCTATACTAATGTTTTGATCCTCAAAATTTTCTGAGATAGAAAAAGTGTGTAGGAAACAGAACTTGTACTTTTTATTGATAATAAGATAATGATTACAAGTTACAATTTCTATTTAGATAAGATGACTGAAAAAGAAACAAAGATAACTGATTACAATTGATTTGCCTATACTAGTCATCAACTTCTTCATCATCTCCTTCAAGCACTTCTATATATTAATATGAAGATTCTTCTTCATCATCTTCTTCTTCATCTTCATCAGCATTGTCATCCAAAAGTAGATTGGACTTAGCAGCTTCCATTTTATCTTTCATTTCTTGCTCCTTTGCAAATTCGTCCATCTTTCTCTTGATCCTCTCTTCATTTTTGTATTTGGTATAGGGCTCTGATTTATCTCCATCAGAATCCTTAGATGCAGCTTTTTCCTTAGCTTCATCCTTGGTTTCTTCAGCAGCTTATTTGCCTTCTACCTTTTCAGTCTCTTCAGCAGCTTCAGTTTTTTCAGGTTTAGTGGCAGCAGCTTCCTCAGGTTGAGTTGGCTCTTCCTTCTTCTCTTCCCCCTTTTTGTCATCATCAGAATTGGTGACACTAGCAGGTCTGATAGGAGGGTTGAGTGCAACAGACTGAATCTTCATAGCGGCACATAAAGCCTTTAAGTTCTGATTAACTACATCGTGACTGGCAGTTAGATGATTGAGAGTAGTGCTGATGGTGTCATTCTGATCATTAAGACAATCAATGTTGAGTTGCATAGTAGCAAGTTTGTCATGTATAACCGTTCCAGCTTGATTGACTTCCTGCAACAGACCAACATTAACTGCTTTCTCTTCTTTGCTGATTTTGATGAAGTTAGCAGTGAGATCAGCTATGTTGTGCTCAGCTCTTTTCAAAGCAGTATGAAGATGGTTGACATCAGCCTTCACATCTTCAATATTTCTGTTCATTTCCACAACACTTTGAGTCATCTGCCTAGTGTGATCTTCAGACAGGGGAAAATTATCAATAGCATTCTTGATAGTCCTTGCAGTAAGAAGTTGCATGTGCTCAAGTTGTAATATGTTGGACTCTGCTAATTCTTGCTGCATTTTCTTCAACTGCATGATGTTCCTCTCTTCCATTTCATTCATTGAATTTTCCATTAACAGTTGGAAGGCTTCCATCAGTGATGAATGCAAATCACCTGATGAAGCAGAATGAGCAGCAGCTTGATCGTCTTCACTCTCCTGGTGGACAGGAGCATCCTTCCGGTCAGTCTCCTGATCAGCTTTGGACTCCTTATCTTTCCACTCAAGTGCTAAGGGTTCATCAGCAGCTTTGGGCTGATCAGTTACA
This sequence comes from Penstemon barbatus, assembly GCA_003313485.2. NCBI lineage: Eukaryota > Viridiplantae > Streptophyta > Magnoliopsida > Lamiales > Plantaginaceae > Penstemon > Penstemon barbatus. The sequence continues at coordinate 51,065,030 of CM064877.1, read as the reverse complement.
TCTTCAAAGATCTTACTTATGATTTTGCCGTCATCAGTAAAGGTTGTTGTTTGACGAATTTGTCTCGCAACAGGCCACAAATTTGGAGTAGGGGCCTTTACCTTAGGCATCTCATAGTAATATTTTACTTCTTTGCCGAATGTGATCTGTTGAATGCTTGGCAGCAAAGGCAGCTCACTTGACGAACCTTGTTGATATCTTGACCTAGCAGCCCATCTCTTCAGGGCAGTCATAACAGCAATCTGAATGGCCCTTTCAACAGCATCATCAGATTTTCTTCTCTTTGTAGGCAAAGTATTTTCAATAATCTTGGCCTCCTCTGTTGCAAAATCCTTTGCATACTGATGCATAGCATCCCTTACAAAATGAGGATCCAAGACTTGTTGAATGGAATCAGTCTTCAGCTATTGAAGAACCCACCTTTCTTCATCAGCTAGATGCTTCCAACTCTGAAGCTCTTCAATAGATTTATTCAATCTATAGTCCCTCCACTTCATGTATCTTGGCTTTTCATGATGGAATAGAGTCTTCAGCATCAGTTTCTGGTCATAATAAGCTAAGGCCTTCTCAAATCTGTTGAAGAGAGATTTATCAGAGTTGATAATATCAAATGATCTTCTAACTTCAAATTTAGCCTTAGGCTTGACAGTGCCAGCAGACATCTTTGGCTTATCTTCTTTGGATTCGCCAATCTTTATCCCTCCAGCATGAAGAGGTCCATGAGCATTAGTCTTGATTATCACAAGGACCATAGCAAGTTCAGCATCCTCAGCAGCCTTGCGCTCTGCTTCAGACATTTTTCTTCTTTGTTCATCCTTTGCTGCTTGAATCTTGATAAGTTCTAAGACCCTCTTCTCCTCCTGTTCATCTCGTTTACGCTGCTCAGCTTCTTCTCTCTTTTTCTTGTCAGCAGCAGAGATTTTATTCCTTTTGATAAGGATTTTTCTCTTTCCCTTATCAGCTAGGTCAGGTTGAGGAGCTGCAGATGCAATGGGTGCAGCTGCTATGGGACTGATGATCACCACATCTTGATCATCTTGAGGTTCAGCAACCTCAGCTGTTGGTTTTACTTGAGCAGTCTGTTGCGCATCAATCTGTTCAGCAGCAGACGATTCTTCAGCTCCAACAGGCCTCTCTGCTGATTAAGGACTTTCTCTCACCAAATCTGTTAACTCAGTGGGTGAGTCAACAAACGTCATTCTTTTTATTACAGTTCTCCTTGCCCTTCCTTGAACAAGCATGGAAACTCCTGTATCCCGAATTTGACTTCTGGTCCTGCGAGCAACATTCTCACCAGGACGTTCAGCAGATGGAGTTCTAGAAGAAGAAGCAGGAGACATAGTCTTTATTTCCTCAGTAGTCTGATGGATAATGGCATCAGCTACTTCCTTTGCTTCAGATAATCTGTTCTGGCTTCAACAGCTGGCTGGGCTGTTTGAACAGATGTCTTGACTTTCTTCTTTTGAGCCACTTCCTTGGGCTCATCAGCTTTCTTTTTCTTAGCCTGAGCAGCAGGCTGAACTGCTCTCTTTTGCTTTTTGGCAGAAACCTCTTCCTTAGGTTCCTCCAAGTCTTCATCAGCTTCGACCTCATCAGATTTTCTCTTCAGAACAGGTACATACTTGGCCATTGCCTTTGCAGTATGGATTTCCTTCCCATTTGTCATTCCACAACCCATGCTGTGAAGCAGATAGCTTAATGTGATCCTATGATTGGTCTGAGGAGCAGCCTTTTTCCCTTTATTCTCATGAAAATAAGCCAGTATGTACCAGAAGACAACTGACCAGTTCACTTCCAAAGAGTAATAGATGGCAACCATGATGATGTATCTCTTCATTGTAACAGCATCCAAAGAGAATGTGCAATTCTCTATCAGCCTCGCAACCATATCAGCCATACGCTGATATTCATCCTTCAATTGCTTCTTTTTGATGTTGCCAGTCAACATCTCTCCTTCTTTGGCACAGATTGCCCAAAACTCTTGAAGCTTCTCTTCAGCAATGGTGGTGACGTCATGTCGACCACTGTTAGGCAAGCCAAAAGTTTCGTGAAGTAGAATAGGGGTTATAACCACAGATTTATCCCCGACAGTAGCTGTGATCTCCCTTTTTGTAAAATCTACAGCAGCCGTCTTGTAGTACTCCAGAACTTGATCTTTCCAGACCAAGCCTTCGTGCTACTCCATGAAATTCACTAGAGAAGCAGCCTTGAATTTTTCCAACAGTTGCTTCATTACATCAGTACCAGATTGATAGTATGCATCGTAGACAAGATACATACCCTCCGACTTGGCTTCTTGGTTTGAACCCATAGTGAATCTGTAGAAGTTAGTGAAAGAACAAGATTTGCAGAGAATAGGTTGCAAGTAATTTTTCTCAAAAATGCTCTAAGTATTTTAGGGTGCGTAAAGAGCGACAAGTCTGATCAGATCTGGATTTATAGAGGTTAGGGTATTTCGGTTTCCGTGATACCCGCCAACCATTAGATCCGTTTCTTGTCAGTTCTGATCGTGCGGCATCAGTTATGCCTTTTCAGATTCAAAAAGCATTTAATGACAGGAGGGAATGCGAACCGCCTTACTGTACTAGTAAAAGCGTGTTTTAAATAAAAACATTTTTAATCAGCAAGCTTTTACACAGTTGACCAGATAGGTAATTAAACTACTTATTTGATGGGACTACCGTCCTGATGACAAAGCTGTTACAGTGAAAGCCAATAGCTGATAACCTTCCTCAGCTGTTTGTCAATCCAGCTAGATAATTAATCTTCATTCTTCAAGACTTTAATATTCTGATGAAAACATAACTTCAACTAACTTTCATCAACAAATTTCATCTTTTAATCAGAAGTACCGCTAGTCTTACACGTTCCCCCTGACTTTAAGAATTCATAAGTTAACTAGTCTGTTGAGAGTTAATAATGAGTAAGATGTTGAACTTCAGTCTTCTGATGAGTTCCCCCTCAGCTTATGCATCCAATTTTAATAGACCTAGTTCAGCTCTTAGAGTTGAAAACCTTGTCTCACTTTGAGGTTTTGTGAAGATGTCAGCAATCTGATTTTCAGTAAACACATATTCTATCATGACATTTCCTTTCTCCACATGATCTCCAATGAAATGATGTTTGATCTCAATATGCGTAGTCCTTGAATGACTTATAGTATTCTGAGTAAGGCTGATTGCACTTGTATTGTCACAGTAGATTGGTATTTTACTGATCTTGATGTTGTAATCTTCTAGTTGATGCTTCAACCATAAAATTTGTGCACAGCAAGCTCCAACAGCTATATATTCAGCTTCCGCAGTATATATGGACACTGAAGTCTGTTTCTTACTAATCTAAGAGATCAGACGACTACCTAAGAACTGATAGGCACTTGTTGTGCTTTTCATGTCAATCTTGCAGCCAGCAAGGTCAGAATCTGAATATCCAATAAGTTCAAATCCAGATTCCCTAGGATACCACAATCCCAAATCTTCAGTACCTTTAAGATATTTGAGTATCCTTTTGACAGCTAAGAGATGAGATTCCTTAGGATTTGATTGATACCTCGCACAAACCCCAACAGAGTACATAATATCAGGTCTGCTAGGTGTTAAGTACAACAGTGACCCAATAATTCCTCTGTACTTGGTTATGTCTACTGATTTGTCATCTTCATCTTTATCCAAACGAAGACTAGTAAACATTGGAATATTAGCAGTAGAGCATGTTTCCATACCAAATTTCTTGAACAGATCCTTTGTGTATTTTGCTTGGCTGATGAATATTCCATCAGACAACTGTCTTACTTGCAAGCCAAGAAAATAATTAAGTTCTCCCATCATGCTCATTTCAAACTTGTTCTGCATCAGCTTTGAGAACTTATCACACATCTGTTGATTTGTTGATCCAAAAATAATGTCGTCCACATATATTTGCACAAGCAACATATGTTCTTCACAAGAAAATCAGATAGGGTAGCATACCATGCTCTTGGAGCCTGTTTCAGTCCATAGAGGGCTTTCTTCAGACGATACACCTTGTCTTCTTCTTGATAAGCTTCAAATCCAGGTGATTGTTCAACATAAACTTCTTCTTGCGATTCTCCATTGAGAAAAGCTGATTTCACATCCTTTTGATATACTGTGAAATTCTTGTGAGCAGCATAGACAAGAAAGAGTTCGATTGCCTCTAATCTTGCTACTGGTGAAAAAGTTTCATCAAAGTCAATACCTTCTTCTTGGCAATAACCTTTGGCAACTAATCTTGCTTTATTTCTGGTGACAACACCATCTTCATTCATTTTATTTCTGAATACCCATTTAGTGCCAATGACTCTTTGATGACTTGGTCTAGGAACTAAGTACCGGACTTCATTCCTTTCAAATTGATTTAGCTCTTCTTGCATAGCTTCAATCCAGTTTGAATCACTAAGAGCTTCTTCAATCTGTTTAGGCTCTATTTGAGATAGGAAACTGACAAACATTGTTTCGCTTGCAGCAGCTCTCCTTGTCTTTACTCTATCTAAAGGATCACCAATCACCAGCTCTGGTGGGTGATTCTTGAGCCATCTGAGATAAGGTTGCAAATCATGATGTTGTCCTCTGTTTTGATCTTGCAACACTACTGCTGGAGTTCCAGTAGTAGTCTGTTGAACAGTCTCTGGTCTATCAGCTATTCGCAACTCCTCTGTTAGAAAATCAGCACTGTGATTTTGAACAGCACTTGAGTTAGCAGCTGAGTTGAGATCAGGTAGTATGATGGGAACATATTATTCATTCTTTTCAATACTCAATTTCTGAAAATCAGTAGACAGCTTTTGATCAGTACTTTGATTCTTTTCAGAAGATTGACTTGGTTCATCAAATACTACATGAATGGATTCTTCTACAAGTAAAGTTCTTTTGTTAAAGACTCTATAAGCTTTACTAACAGTAGAGTATCCTACAAATACTGCTTCATCAGCCTTTTCTGCAAAAGCAGTAAGGTGATTTTTCCCATTATTTAAAACAAAGCATTTACAACCAAAAATTCTAAAATAATGAATGTTTGGCTTTCTGTTGTTCCAAACATCATATGGAGTCTTGTTTTGGTGCTTGTTGATCATGCATCTGTTTTGGGTAAAGCATGTTGTATTTGTTGCTTCTGCCCAAAATCTTTGAGGCAGCTTTAGCTTCAGCTATCATGGTTCTGGTAGCTTCCTTTAGAGTTCTGTTTCTCCTTTCAGCAACTCCATTCTGTTGAGGGGTTCTGGCAGCAGAGTACTCCTGGCTGATTCCTCTGGCATTACAATATTCTTCAACAGTAGAGTTTGTAAACTCAGTCCCTCTATCTGATCTGATCTTTAGTATTTTCATACTCTTTTTGTTCTGGATCTGCTCCATCAGATTTGTAAGATGCTCCTTGGTTTCACTTTTCTTCTTCATGAAAATCACCCAAGTGTATCTTGAATAATCATCCACAACAGCTAGGCAGTATTTCTTTACACCATTGCTGATTGGATCAATAGGTCAAAATAAGTCCATATGTAACAGCTCCAAGATCCTTCCAGATGATTGGTGCTTTTTGCTTTTGAAAGATGACTTGATTTGTTTACCCTTCTAACATGCGTCACAAAGCTTATCTTTGCTCATGACTGTCTTTGGAATTACTTCCACCAGATCATTCTTGATGAGTCTGTTGATGGTCTTGAAATTCGCATGATTCATTCTTTTGTGCCACAGCCAACTGACTTCACTTGGTGTTGATGCCACCAAACAAACACTTGAATTCTTGTCAACAGAATTCCAGTCCACTGTGTAGACATTCCCTTGTCGTCTTCCAGATAAGATAGCATTCTTTGTACAAATCTGTTCAACGTAGCACTTATCTGTTGAAAAGATGACTGAATATCCTTTGTCACAAAATTGACTTATGCTCAGCAAATTGTATTTGAGGCATTTAACATAAGAGACGTCAGATATCTCAATGTTGCCTTTGATCAGCTTTCCATTTGCTACAATATTGCCTTCCTTGCTGTCTCCAAACGTCACATTTGGACTATCCACACCAACAGCTTCAGTCAGCTCATGTATGTTTCCACACATATGTCTTGAAAAGCCACTGTCCAAGTACCAGATTTTTTCTACTTTACTCCTACTCCTGATCCTAACCTACAAAACAAAATAAAAATTGTTTTAGGTACCCTTATTGAGATGGTCCTAAAGGATTAGTTACACCTTTAACAACCCAAGATGTTGATGTCTTAGGCTTCTTAGGCTTTTGAGTTTCAACAGGAGCATGAACAGCTTTGCCTTTATCACGTTCATCAGATTTGCCATGTTGTTGATAATTAGCATGATAAGGGTAATGTTCATAAGCAGAATAAGATGCATGATAAACAGGATATGCATGCATTAGATAAGCAGGATATGGTGCATAGTAAGTTGGAAATTGAGGTGCATGATACATAGGAGGATATGCAGCAGGTTGCACATAATAAGACTCATTTCCATACCAAGCATTTTGATTTTTCTTGTTATTATGCTTCTTTGGTTTACTAGATGCTTGCTCATTAACAGACGACTTAGTTTTATCACTAGTCTGATTGGTTTTAGCCTTATCAGAAGACTTCCTAGGACTCTTCTGTTTGGACTTACCAGTCTGTTTTCCTACACTAGGCTCTTTGCTCTTTTTAGCCTTAGGAGTTTTCGTCTCCTTTAACACTTTCTCAAGTGAAGCAGGTTTAGTAGTCTGAACATACAATATGACCTTACTGTTGTCAGCTGATTTAAATTTTTCAGTATGGTTCAGTTCTAACTTATCCTGATCTAAAGGTATCTTCTGTTTACTAGACATGTGAGTGGATGCAACATATGACTTTTCATGAGACTCAATTGTTTTCTCAAGTTCCATGACTTTTCCTTTAAGGACTTCACATTCAGCTTTCAGAGGTTCATTTTCTTGCTCAAGCTGTTTATATTCATCTGATTCTTTTGGTTTTTCAGCCTAGAGTTTCAGTGAAATATTTTACTCTTTTAGCAATATAATTTTTTCCTTAAACTTTGCAAATGCTTCAGCAATACTTGTATTGTTAAGCATCATTTGTTCAAATGAATTAAATAATTCAGTATCAAGAGGAGTTACCTCATCATTCTCAGAGCCATAAGATTCCTTAGCCATCAGGCAGAGAAGAGCAGGACTCTCTTCATCAGAAGATCCTTCATCAGAAGTGTATGAATCCGAATCTGATGAGTAGATAGCAGCTAGCTTTTCCGCTTCTGCCACCAACACCTTGCCTTTCTGATGCCTTCTTTTCTTCCTTATTCTCTTTTCTTCTTCAGTGTACCTTTCAGCTTTAGGATATGGGCAGTCTCTAATGAAATGACCCAGTTTCCTGTAGTTATAGCACATCATTTTAGATTTATATGAATCTTTATCCTGAGAAGAAGAAGCGGGGTTAGAAGTAAAAGCATTGTTGTATTTGTTCTTCATTTTTCGTTTGTAGAACTTCTTGAAGTTGTTCATCAGCAATGCAACGTCTTCAGCAGTGTTCTCCTTTTTGTTGAGTAGTGTGGCTTCATCAGATGAGTCCACGTCTTTGCTTTTATAGACTGGTCTTCTAGGATTTTCAGCAGCAACCAGGGCAGCTGTGGGACTTGAAGTAGAGGTTTCTTCAACACCCATTCTTGGCAGTTTATACTCATACGCCTTGAGTACTGAGAACAGCTCGGTGAGTGAGATCTTTCCCAGGTCCCTGGACTCCTCCATGGCTGTCACCTTCATGTTGAACTTCGGAGGTAGAGCCTTCAGCACTCTGACGGATATCTCCTTATCAATGAAGGTTTTTCCAAGCTTTAAAACTTCATTCAGTGTCCTTGTAAACATTGTATCCATCTGATCAATGGTTTCCGCGGACTTCATCTTGAAGTTGTCCAGTTTTTCCAGAGCAACACTCAGCTGATGCTCTTTGATAGCGTCGTTTCCTTCGCTCATATCACGGACCTTATCCCACATTTCTTTGGCAGTCTTGCAATGCTTGACTTTGTCAAATCTGTCATTGTCAAGGGCCTTGGTCATGATGAAACGCCCAACTTTGTCCAGGTTGAACAACTTTATTTCTTCAACTATCATTTCAGTTAAATCTTTTTCCACCGTTATATCGACCTCATCAACTTTGATGGTCTTGGTGAATTTGAATGGACCTTTTATGATACATGTATACATGTTGTCATTATAGGCGGCTAAGAAGATCTCCATTCTGATCTTCCAGTCTTCAAAGCTCATACCAGCTATGTGGGGAACATGGCTGATACAATCCATTTTTCAAAAATTTTAGTCTTTCAAAAATATGCTCTTTTTGAAAAAGTTTGAAAACCTTTGAAAAACACTCGGATCAAGCTCGTTGATCAGGCAGCTGATTCTAATGAACCACCTGCTCTGATACCACTTGTTGGTCCCAAGTGGTCAGATGAGGTCTAGAGGGGGGGAGGGGTGAATAGACTTCTAAAAATTTTATTCTAATTTTAACTTTAAAACTTTCTGCTTAACTGTCAGCAGACTAAGCTGTTATAGAGCAGTAAGCTGACTAAGCGGATCGCGAACAAATCTTTGAACAACACAGTAGTGATGGGATAGTGCCCTGCAAGCCAATATATTTAGCTTGTATTGGAACTATCATTATCCTTCTTAGTATAAATGTAATAATACGCATGTTTATTTATATGTGTATAAGGATAAACAATGGCCAACTTCATCTCTCGCGAATACATTTAAGCGATTGGATGAAATCCTTAGATTACATTTGACAATGGGACGATTCACTTCAGTACTGAGTGCAATCATGAAACAGTCTCAAGGTCGTAATCTTAAAACTGATCCAAGTCATAGATTCCGAACGAGACGGGGTATCGTAGGAATCGCCAAGACTTGTACAAGTATGCATGATTCACATGGAGTGAATTTGTAGCGTTTCATGAGCAAGGCATTTGAGGCCAGTGCATATGAGTAGGTGGTTCAATGGAGGATTGAACGCATCGAACGACCCGAACAGAGAAACCCATTGTGGAAGCGCATGTCGCATATCGGTGATGGGATGTTTCTCAAGTCTCAAGGATTATAATAGTGTACGATTTAGTCCTTTCACTTGAGGTGCCAGGGCGAATTCGGTGTCTGAAAGTGCGTACTTAGATCTAGGTATAAGTCACTTAGCATGATCATAACATGCCTAGGTTGGGTGCGTATGGACATGTACGCGGGTGGTTAGTACCAATATGGAATCTATTGACTCATTGTAATGGATGAGAGAATTTCCTATACGATTCTTAGATAATATATCCGAGGAATCCACGGCCATGGTCGGTGACGGATTTGGGAAGGGGTTTCCAAATTTAGCAGTCACACTGGAATATTATCCTGAATTAGAAAGTATAGTTATCGAGACAAATTTAGAGGTGCCGATCAATTCACACACCCTAAGTCTTGATCGGGAATATTAGTCGATAGAAGGACCGTATGTACATGGTAATTATATGAGACGAGGTTCACATGTATCAATTCACCTGAAGTTGGGCTTCATGGGCTTGTGGCTAGACATCGACCATGAAGTGTGGGTACTCCTGAGTTAATAGAGGATTTGATTCTAGGAGTGGTCAATTAAAGGTTGTTTAATTGACCGGAGCAATTTATTGTTCATAAATTAAATCACGAGGAATTCGTGGGCCTGCTGCCAATTGATGGTGAACCTAGAGGGTCACACACAATACAATTGGACGGTGACTGTTGAAAAATGATACTAAAGGAATTAATTGATTTAAAGGTAATTAAATCAATTAAATGAATTAAAGTATTTAATTCAAGTGGGAGATTAATTAATTGGCTGACTTAATTAATTAAATACTTAATTGAGTTGCTGATTAATTATATAAAAGAAATATTGATTTAATTGGATTGGGCATTTAATTAGGTAATTAATTAAATGAAAGGCTTGCAAGACATGGGCCTTTAATTAAAAGCCCATAAGGAGTCTCGCAAACCTAGGTCAAAAGGGAGTCTATAAATAGGGTTCTACTAGAGCTCAAAAAGCTAACACCCTAAGCAAAACCCTAGCCTCCTTTGACCTAGTAGCCGCCGCCCCTCTCCTTGTGCCGCCGCCACCTTGTTGCCGTGAGCTGCCCAAGCGCCGCCGCCGCCTCTCCCTTGTTCCACCGTGCTAGATCATGCCTTGGCAAGTTGATCTGCACAGTCCTGCAACAACAAATCTCCTAGATCCAGTTCTGAGCCTAAGACTAGGAGGTGTCACCAGAATCCAGTTGGTGTGGACTATCTTTGGAGGTGAGACGCTTGGATCACTTCTGTGAACCAGATCCAGATCCAGATTCAGAATCAGAACCGAAGGTTGCCACCACCTTGCCTGTGGTGAGGTAAATCGCAAAAACCCCCTTGTTTAATTCAATGTGTGTTTTTGTTTCATGCTTGCGTATAAATAATATGGAGATTCTTATATGGGACCTTGGGTGCTTCGAAAAATTTTAAATTCCACACTTTTGTTGTTCTGACAATCGAGGCAACCCAACCACTATCCCAACAGTGGTATCAGAGCCAACTCCATCATTATTATACAAAAAGCCTGAACATAATGTATTTTCATCGTATATGTTTAATTATGTATATGTAAACACGTGATAATTATGTTCCGTAAATTGATTCTTACTTGTTATGACTAGATCTATGATTGGGTAAGACTGCTTTTTCAGATCTGTGCCGATTTTATAGTTTTTGAAAACTTCAGGACTTTTTGTGCAAAAATCGCATACAGGGTTTTTGGAGGGCTGAAAATTCAAAATTTTTGAAATCTGGAAATTTCAAAATTCTGGACTGTTTTTGCAAACCCGATCGCACGGTTTTTGGGGTCGTTTTGTAATTTTTGAAAGTTTGGGGACTGTTTTGCAATTACCGAAACTTCAAGTGTCTATTTGAAAAATCAAAAATTTTCAGAATTCAAAATTTTATTTTCTGGTCTGCTGCCCGAATCTGCTTAGGGGTGTTTTTGTAACCTTTTAAAAGTTTTGGGGTCAAAGTGCAATTTTCGAAAGTTGAGGGGCCGAAAATGCAATTTTCAAAAGTTGAAAAACAGAATCTGAATTTGAGCAGAAAATTTATTTTTGTTTACCCGAATATTCATTTTGTCATAATTAGTAGTGACTAAAAAGTAAGAATCATAGGAAGTTAGTTTTAAAAGGTAGTTTTAAAATTAAGAAAGAAATAGGTAAAAGATGTTTGCATGTTTCTTGCTCTACGTGAATTGTTTACGTGGTTTTCGATCGAGCCGAGCCTTAACCTTAGGTTAGATGTGATTGGTTTTATTTATTGTTTGATTTTTTATTGAGCCTGCGAGCCTATTATTATTTTTGGGCCACTTTGAGCCTTTGTAATAGAATAGGGTTTTTACTGCTTTCCTAGTTTAGGATGGAGGCCCGTTTACAAGCAAGGTCGGAGCCCAAGAAGATATGAAGGCCATGTATGCATGGTACATTGTGTAATAGCATAGGGCTTCATGAGAACTCTTTAGATTGACCAATAGGGCCAACATCATTGGCTCGATGATGGCCTGCATAGGAGGCTCCCGATCGAAAACATATTGTGGTAGTATGCATGCTAGGCTTGTATGGCTTTTATTTATTTGTCGATTTATATTTAGCTTGTATGAGATGCGCGCTAGAATCTAGATCGTAATAAAAGATAAAGCATAACTGAATCGGTGAGATCTCGAGGAGAGTTAGCATAACTTTCAAACCAGAAATTCCCCTCTCGAATTATATATTAAGTCATATTGGATTAAAATAAAATGAAGTATTTATATAAATCCAAGCCTTCCATCAATAGGGACTAGCGTATGTTGTCTACTTATCGATAGAGGTGATCCAGAGTCTGGCACCCGAGTCGAAGAAAGGGACAATACGTAAAATTCCTTGACTCCTGTTTTTAACTAAACACGACAAGGGTGAGGACTGGTCGGGATGTGAAGATCGACCGATAACTACTTACGGAGAATTCACGACTGGGTCCGTTGCTCATCATGATTGATGGGTTAGACTTAACGATTACTAACACTTATGATGTAGCAGTGCTAGATAAGTGCGAAAACCGAGGCAAAATAGCTTGAAGGTTGTGGAGTGACACAATTGGCAATAAGTATGCCTACCTGGGGAATTGGTGGTATGACCACGAGTTGTGGGTGCAATTAATTGCCGCTGGGACGTCAAGACCTACTAGGAAATAGAATTTCCCGAACAATTGAAGGGGTAATTGTTTCGATAAAATAGTGGGAGAACTTCTACGATAGAAAGTCCAACCTTCGTAGATTATAAGTATTATTCATTAACTAGTCCACTGAATGTTTGTCTTCTCTTTAAAATTAGATACTGAGATATCTGTAATTATCCATTTTACTATTTATCCTCGACTAATAAAATGACTGGATCAAAATATCGACTAGGCAAGAAACTTGAGAATTGTCTTAAAATTCCATAAGGGGAATGATGTTCTTAAACGACGAGCCTATGCCTTATGAGCTTCCGAGATAAGTCAAAATAAAAGAAACGAGTCACCCGTAGAGTATGGGAATATTAATGATCGTTTCCTCATATAAAGATGAATCTCAAAAGTGAAACGAATCACCTATGAAGTATGGGAATCTTAATGATCGTTTCCTCAAATAAGCATCAAGATTGAACGAGCTATGGAAGCAACATGAGAGGCATGTCTGAAGCTTCCACCTAAAAAGGCCCGTTTTGAGGACCAGTCTTCTAAAACAAACCTCCACCTCAAAAGGCTTGTTTTGAGGAGTAGTTTTGAATCGATTTGATTCGAGACTTCTAAGGAATTGTTTAAAAACTCGAGAATAAATGAAGGAACTAGTGTCAAGGATCACTGTCTTTGTTTTATCAATCTAGTTGAAAACTGGATCGATTAATCGTAGGCCTGCAAGTGATCTTAACATTAATTTCCTCCTAAATTCTCCTCCCGCTCATTCAAATGACTCTTGAAATAAACTGATCTTATTTGATAAGTTGATCACATTTCATGAATCAACCAAAGTACTGGTTAAAGGCAAATAGGATAAACCTGTAATGATCGTTTACACTTCATAGACTGCGAAGTCAAAGAAGAGTAAAATGAAGAAGAATTTATTCTCTTCTAATTCGACCATAAAGGTAGTCAAAAGAACGCAAGTAGCCTAAAAGTCGAACTATCCCACTGCATCTAAGAAAGGCACTGATATGTTTAATTGATTAGATCTAATTAATTAAGCAACGTTTCAATTAAAGGGTTAATTGAAAAGGAAAAATGAAGCAATTAAAGAAGTTAATTGAAAGGAAGTAAATTAATTGAATTAAACCATTAACTCAATTTCATTGAATTAATGTGTGAAATTCAATTAATACAAAGATAATAATCCATAACTTTGGTACGCTAGACTTGGACACATCTCAAAGAGTAGGATTCAAAAGTTTGTTTCACCTAAGCTTCTTCAAAAATAGAACTTGGATGAACTTCCAACCTGCAAATCATGTCTCAAAGGAGATATGACCAGATCTCCCATCACAGGGAATCAAGAGTGAACCAAACAAAATCTGGATTTAATCCATGAGTATGGATCACTAAAGGTTACTGTGAGAGGAGATTACTCATACTTCGTACTTTTTGCTAATGACCTTGGTCGTTAGTGAAAAATGAATCTAGTGAGATGCAAATCCGAAAAACCAAGAAAGGTATTTCAATGCGAAGTAGAGAATCAACAAAGACATAGTATTATTCGATCTAATCGAGATATACTTGTCAAGGATTCCTCAATTATCTTAATGAGAATGAGGTTCTCATACAACAAACTCCTCCTAAGACGCCTCAACTTATTGAAATGTCTAAAGAGATGGAATCTAACATTGTTAAGCATTGTTCGATCCATCTTGAGTTTTGTTAAGCTTCCTTATGCATTCTAGGAGTTGGTCCTCCTGACTGCATCGAAGATACTGAGCAAAGTACCTTCAAAAATTCGTGCCTACAAAACTTTACCAAGAAAGGTATGGCAAAATACCTCTATGCTCTTACCTCTGAGTATGGAGATCTCCTGCCGATGGTAGAAACGAGAAAGGAGATAAATTGGCTAGTAGATCCAATTTGTATATATTTGTGGGGTATCCAACGAAATCCATTGGATACCTGTTCCACAACAATGAGAAACAATAGTTTCTCCTAAATACCCGTTCCTCTGTTGATGAATTTCTCGTCAAAGGAAATGGAAATGTCATGGAACTTGATGAAGTCCAAGATTGGACCCATCCCCGCAAACAGTGGGAGTTAATCCAGAATTTACTGAACCTACTAGTACACCTACTCTTCAAAGGTCCGATCGAATTCGTAAGGAGCCAGAGCGATTTGGTTTCATTCACGAAAATGAGAAAGTGGAAAGTGATCCAAGGACCTATCAAGAAGCGATGTCAGACATAGATTCGGATGCGTGGCTCGAAGCCATGCAACCCGAAATGGATCCCATCCATTCCAACAAGGAATACCATAGAATGTGATACACATTGCGTGGTAATATCATCTAATTTGGAATAAATACTACATGATGTGGGGATCATATTAAACATATGGGGTTAATACTATGTAATGTGATCATGTACTATCACATGTGGAGATCATACCATACAATGTGATACACATTGTGTGGTAATACCACCTAATGTGGTATTAGCGGCACATAACGTAGCGGCACCATAGAATTTTCCTATATTGTATTGAAGGATATTTAAATTCAATTTTGAAAGTCCAGCCATTTTGATTACTTGGAATCGGATGTAATATTGCACGCGATATTATCATTTATTGGTAATTGGTGCCCGTATTTTTTTCTCTCTCCGTTTTCTTTATTTGGTGCTTTGGTCAAAAATAATTATTTATTTTTATTTGTCGTTTTAGGAGTTCAGTGTAAAATTAATTTTTTCTATCAATTTTCTTGTTAATCCTTGTAATTAAACTTAATTAATGATATGATTATTTGATTAAAATGGTCTTTTGGGGTTTTTGTTAAAAAAAGTGGTTATTTAATTATAACATTTCTTAATCAATGTTCAATCCTCTAAAACGATAAATAAATAAAAATTGAGGGAGTAATTCATATGGTTTTATGAAGAATACTTGAGTTCCCTCTTAAATATACCACTGTAGTTTAATTTTGATAATTCAAGTGTTCTTTCCTAAACATAGGGGCGGACTTCCTTTGTTGGGGGTGGGGGGGGGGAAGGGAATTGGTCCCCCCTGAAAATATTAAAAAAAAAATTATATATATCTTAATAATTTCTTATTTTTTGTATAGTTAGAAGACTTGGGGGATTTTAGGGTGCCGCTAATACCACATTAGGTGGTATTATCACACAATGTGTATCACATTGTATGGTATAAGGAGTATAATTTATACCATAGAATGTGACACACATTGCGTGGTAATACCACCTAATTTGGAATAAATATTACATGATGTGGGGGTCATACTAAATATATGGGGTTAATACTATGTAATGTGATCATGGACCATACAATGTGATACACATTGTGTGGTAATACCACCTAATTTGGAATAAATACTACATGATGTGGGGGTCATACAAAATATATGGGGTTAATACTACGTAATGTGATCATGTACCATACAATGTGATACACATTGTGTAGTAATACCATCTCATGTGGTATTAGCAGCACCTAACGTAGCGGCACCCTAGAATTTTCCGAAGACTTGAAGTCGAAGTTGCTATATGTTAAGTTGTTACTTTTAAGTCTTTGACAATTTTAAAGACACTAAATCAAAGTCAATGAGAGAGAGAATTAATTCATTCAGTCAACCATCGGGAAGAGACAATTTAACTGGAAAATCATTTATCACTTGGAAAAAGAAATAATCCCTAATTAATTGCACTCCACTTCTCCACCACCTCCATTAACATCTTCAAATTCCAAAACTCCGTAGCAGCGGATGCTGCAGTGCAATTCCCGGCTGGTAGAGGTGGCCAGAACCCACAGTCGGCTCTTCATCTCACAACTCTTGGTGGAATCAATAAGATATAATTTGTGAAACTAAGTATAAAATTATGAATTAGATATAAATTGTGATAAATAGGTATAAATTGAAATTGTGATTGATTGGGTGAAATGGATTTATCATTTATGTGATATTAGGATTTAGGTATATGTGATTAGTGAGGTATATATGATTAATTGTAAAATTCATGAAAGGGAAAAACTATTTATTTTGAAATTGTGTGAATCATGCATTAAGTACCTCAATTGTGCTTCCATGTGTGAGGAAATGATTAAATTCTCTTAAAGAAAGGGGTTTTGTTGCTATTACATATATTTATAATTTCTTAAAGAAAAGGTTTTTGTTGCTATTCTATATTATTTATAAACAAGTTTATGGTTCGGGTGTTCTGGTTATGATACCTTTTATGCTCAGATTTGTCATTATTATATAGTTGTAATAAAACTAGTTGCAAAATTAAAGGAGCTAAGCTTTCTGATGTTAAACAAAAAAGTATATAATAAATTGATTGGACAATAAAATAGTTACAAGTGTTGAGTTATGTGGTTGGATACTTGTATTTACATTATTGAAAACTTGGAATCTATATTTGTACGTTGGGTATGTAATATTTGGAAATTTAAAATTATACTTAATATTGAAAATCAATCTTAATTTAAGGTTGATACGTGTTTTAATTTTTTTGTTAAATTTTGAATATGTAGGTATTATTGTCCTAATGTCGACACATCAATCCAAGCGATCAAAAACTACTACTATTGATGCATTTTTCAAGAGTGACCGTGAAGCACCATCAACATCTAATGTTGATATCTCGTGTTGATGAGTTTGGTTCTAATGGACTTTCTACTTTCGGAGTAAGAGTTATGCCTATTCAAGAATTCAACAGTAATTTTTTGGAACGTGATCCAGGGAAAAGTATTCCAATCTGGCAATATCTCGTTGATCAACGCTATGAAATTCGGTGTGCTTACATCGGATTGGGACCATATCAAATTTATTTAGCTCAATATCCTTTTTCAAACAATGAAAAACATCATCGACGATTTCAACATTGTTGGTTTGCTCAATTCTCTTCTTGGTTAGAATATTCATCTACTAAGGATGCCGCATATTATTTATCATGTTATCTTTTTGTTAGTAAGGTTAATCCGAAGTTTGGGGCTAATGAATTTACGGTCGAAGGATTTCAAAATTGGAAGAAGGTAAGTAATGGAAAAAGATGTGCTTTTTTAAGTCATATGGGAGATCATTCTTCCCCACATTCTCTCGCTTTAAGATCATGTGATGATCTAATGAATCAATCTCGACATATTGACAATGTCATGAAAACACAATCCGAAGAACAAATATTGAATAATCGTTTGAGACTCACAACATCGATTGAATGTGTTTGTTGGCTTGCATTTCAATCATGTCCATTTCGTGGTCATGATGAAGCTCCAACATCACGTAATCGAGGGAATTTTCTTCAATTGGTGAAGCTTATGGCGATTGGTAATGAGAAAACAAGAGCAAATGTTTTAGAGAATGCTCCTTCTTTTGCTAAATACACGTGTCCAAAAATTCAAAAGGAGATTTTGAGTATTATTGCTTCGAAAGTGAGACGCAAAATTCGTGAAGATATTGGTGATTCAAAATTCAGTATTCTTGTTGATGAAGCACGAGACGAATCCAAAAAAGAACAAATGGCTCTTATTTTGAGGTATGTCGATAAGAGTTCTATTCTCCAAGAAAGGTTTTTTGATATTATAAGTGTTGAAAATACTACTTCATTGACTCTTAAAAACGAGCTCATGACTATCTTTTCTCGTCATATTTTAAATGTCGGCAACCTTCGAGGTCAAGGGTATGATGATGCTAGCAATATGCGTGGTGAATGGAATGGACTAAAAATATTATTTTTAAATGATTGCCATATGCATATTATGTTCATTGTTTTGTGCATCGACTTCAACTAGCTTTAGTTGCATCATCCAAAGATGAGAAACCTATTTTTTTAGTTTTTCGTACAACGAGATTACATTGTCAATATTGTGGGTGCTTCATGTAAGAGAAATGAGCAGTTAATTAATGCACAAGAAGCTGAAATTTCTCATTTGACATGAATTAACGAACTTGATGAGGGGTACTTTGGATTCTCTATTTTAGGAAGTCACATATGATCGAAAACCTCGGAATCCGACCTCGAAGACATAAATCCGATCCTGAGTTCCAGTCAGCACAATCTGATCCCCAACGAAGCGTCGCAGGGTCGAGATTTATTGTTGGGCCGGGAAATGTACCCCTGCAGAAGGTTCACCTAGCACACCGCCTCAAGTATAAATACCACTTGCATTTATGACGCCAGACACGCTTTCCCAGGTGCTCCTTGTTTGAAGCTACTGCTCGAAGCCACCTCGAAAGTTAGATTAGATCACTCTTTGTACTGTATTCAGTCTCTAGCTTGTACGACATCCTATAATGTTCAAATAGGACCCCCTATTTGTATTCTTTGTACGCACGATCGGAAATATATATATTTTACCCCGAATTATCATTTATATATATCCGTACTTTCTATTATTGATCTCATACGAAACACAGCAAGATCAGAACTTGAGACTGGTAGGGGAGCTAATCAGATTGGAAGTTTCCAACGAGCTGGAAATATTCGATGGAGTTCTCATTTTTCTTCTGTTTGTAGCTTATTGACCATGTATAATGCCACTGGGACTGTACTCGAAGGTATTATGGAAGAGGGAGCCAATAATTCTCAACGTGTTCGAGCTCATACTGCTTACAAGCATATGATATTTTTTTAGTTTGTTTTTATCTTGCTATTGATGAAGGAGTTAATGGGGATCACTGAGACACTTTGTCAAGCTTTGCAACAAAGTCTCAAAACATCTTAAATGCTATGCATTTAGTCTCAACGACAAAACAACTCCTTCAACAATTAAGAGAACATGGTTGGGATAATTTTCTAAAGAATGTTATATCATTTTGCGAGAGTAAGGGAATTGAAATGTCTGATATGGATTCCGCTTATAAAGTAGCTCGAATGGGTCGAGGAAAATCAATTCATCAGCCACGGAAAATTAACATTAATATTGGGCATCATTTTCGTGAAGGCAATAGATACTCAGTTGCAAGAGTTGAATTTTAGATTTAATGAACAAACAGTGGAACTCTTAACTTTGTGCACCGCTTTGGACCCGAGAGATTCGTACAAGTCTTTTAATGTAGAATATATTTGCACTCTTGCCGAAAAATATTACCCTGAAGATTTCACAGATCAAGAAAGAATCATTCTGAAGTTCCAATTGGAACATTATTATCCTGATGTGATCCGGCATCCAAATTTTCGTGAGTTGTCCACTATTGTAGCATTATGTGAAGCATTAGCAAAGACGAACAAATCTCAAACATATCACTTGGTTGATAGGTTGATTCGTCTCATTTTGCTTCTTCCAGTCTCGATGGCTACTACAGAACGAGCATTTTTCTCTATGAAGCTTATTAAAACTAGACTTCGGAGCAAAATGGAAGACGAGTTTCTAGGAGATTGCATGATTTACATATTGAAAGAGAGATTGCCAAGTCTTTTAGCATAGATTCTATTGTTGACGCTTTTTATGCAAAGAAAAAATGTCGGGCACAATTGAAATGATTGTATTTTTGTAAATGTAAGTACATTTCAACTTTTTTGTGCAAAGTAATATTATTTTATCTTTGTTTATTTTTTATTATTTTATCAAGTCATTCCTAAAAAATCGAATACAATATCTCCCTCAAGATGGACCTAATATGTCTTGGATGGCCATCTTGGACATGATGAGCTTGAAAGGAGCTAAAGGAAAGGGGCTTTGTGAAGATATCCGCTACTTGATTAGAAGATCTAATAGGCATTAGACGAATGTGGCCTTTGGAAACATGATCATGCATAAAGTGAAGATCAATCTCAATATATTTGGTGCGTTCATTGAATGTAGGATTGTTAGCAATGTGTAATGCATCATCATTATCACAAAATATTAATTCAATTTATGTGATAGTAAAACCATCACCATCAAAATAGAAAATAAAAACGATTTTTTTGCAGTCATTGCTTTCTTGACTGTAAGAAAGACATGATTCTCAGGATAATTTATTCAGCATATTTCATCAGAAATTATTTCAAGGTAAACAATTTAGTCATTTAGCTTTATTTGCTTGCGTTGTTTCTATATTTCAGCTTCTTATGGTGCATAATTCATCATCTTTTATCAGTTTACCAGGAGTCATCTATTTCATTTCGAGGTTGCTTGCCTTCAGGCTATGATTTTTTGCTAGTATCATGTGTAGCCACTTACATCCTTGAGAGTTTATATCTGGACCGAGATAATTTCTGGGTCACATTTCCCATTCACTTCTCCTTTGGTTTAGCTTGTTTCAGTTTGTCGGCTTTTGTGATGTAATTATATTTCTAGAAGTCATTTGTCTTGAATTGAATTAGGTGATGTAAATTCTTAAAAAAGTCATTTTCTATTGTGAACTAAAAGTACTAGATATTAAGTAGAAATCAAAAAGTAGATATAGATAAACATGATACTTTTATGGTTCTTCTGTGGTTAGTTCTAGTTTGTGCTCACTCTTATAATTTCCTATTTAAAATTTTGCCAAGTGGCATAATGTTTACATGTTACCTTTTCAAAAGGTAATGATTTTAAATATAATTTTACTAAAACAACCCATAAATTATTAATTTCTTTTTTAATTTCAGATTATTTTATTCAAATACAAAATTCATTTATTGAATAAAAAATAATATTTTTACACAAGAAAAAAGAAAACGACATGTCATTTACCCTATCAAAATTAAAATTCCCCAAATATTGACCTAAACACCCTATTTTGTTAACAGCCGCCTTATCACCCCCTTCGCCGTCGCGCCGTCGCCGCTGCACCACCGCCCTCTTCGCCGTCGCGCTGTCGTCGTGCCTCCACTAGAAGCCATACATTTTCATCAATCACAAGTAACTGTAAGTAAACGATGTTGAAATATTTTGTTCTGACATTGGCGTTCAAAATATAATTTATAAATAAACAAATGTGAACTGTCGTTGTTATTCAATTCATTGCTCATGATTTCCAATACAAAGCATTAGTGTTTCACCAGAAGATTAGTGTCATATTATAATTTGACAGTTGATGGGGGATTAGCTTTTTATGTCTAGAAATTGTATTTTTCTGCACGACAAAAATGAGGTCATAGTCATATTAATTGGAGGTTTTGTTTAAGACAGAATTTTGAGTTATATATGTTTGCTTGTCAGCATCTCAATGTTTGGCATTAGTCTAATCTGTATGATTAAGATTTCAGAATTCGATATCCCTCATATTTTGATCTAGTACGTATTTATTTATAGGATAATTAATTAGAAACTAAATACCTAATCCAGTCTTTTCTGATTTGTTGTTTATTACTCCACTGTCTTCACGGTTTGTTCTGGTTGGTCCTTTTGTCTTGTTTCAGATATTTTATAGGGATAACATTTTGATATTTTTTTTAAAATCTTTATATTCTTGTGAAATGGTGTTTGATTAGAAAAAACCAATTTGACGAGAATAGAATAAAACTTATTATGTATTTAGTTCCTGTATGGATTTCAGAAAAAGAATATAGATACAGGAGTTAAACGACTCCTAAATTGGGTGGATCCAAGATTCACCATTTTGGTTAAAAGAATATTTCAAAATGGCTACTTAGGAATTCAAAACCCATACAAAATCGTTTGGGATGAGATCTTGGAGTCAAGTCAACACCTCCTCAAATTTAGATGCACGGAATAATTTTCTCTTTTTGTTTTCTTGTGATTTGTTGGCTATTATATATGTTTAAGTGGAATATACTGAAAATTTATGTTTTTATGTTAAGTCATGGGACTAACTTAAATCTTAAATAATTACAAGTTTGCTGAAATCATCATGTTTCTTCATTTTTTAATTACATTATATTCAACATGTAAATGTTTAGTCAAGTTGGCTATGAAAGCAATTATGCTTTTGTTAAATATAGTTAACTTTTTGTAGTTCAGATGGCAGGTCCTAGAGCATATCCATTTTTTCCATAAAAAAACGTAGAAGAGGGGGGAGGGGGAGGGAAGGGGAATCTAAGCAATTCCTGTTACTTGATACATTATTGTGTTAGTCCTGATTTCTAGAGGGTCTGTCTTTGAGGACCATTGACACATAATGGTTTAGATGTACTTACTTTATATTTCAGTTGACTTCATTATCATCAGGCATCAATATAAGCTTTCCTTGATTTTAGCTGATATATAAAGGTTTTACTAATAAGTATATATATATTAAACTGACTGTCACTATCAATAGACATCAAGAGATCAATAGTTGTCTTCCTTGTATTTAGCTGATTTATACTAACGTTTATATTGGCATATGACTTTGAAGTTATCACTAAATCAACATGTTGTTGATGCATATTTGATTAAGTTCTGGACGATTGTTATTAAAATGACTTATATCGTTCACAAATATAACATGGGATCATGTCACTTTGGCTTCTTTAATCCATAAGTTGATCTTATTATACTAATTTAATTATACCCAGAACATTGATATTGTACTTTTGCAAGTAGTAAAAGTGGTCCGAAGAGAAAATGACATTTATTGTAAAATTATTTGTTGGTAGTTACTTTTTAGAGAAGGTTTATATTTGTATTGATTTTTAAAATTTGGTTTGTGAAATGTTGAGTACTTTGAATGCTTATATACTGCAATAGGCATAATTGGTTTATCATGTATGTTGATTAGTGTCACTTTTATGAGAAGTGATATTTTTCTTTTTTAATAGTTTTGATTTTACTTTGGTTTTACAGTACATGGATAGTAAGAACGAAGAAGGTTACGTTTTTACTGATGTTTCTTCAAACAGTGAGAATAATAGAGATGAATTCAATATTATTGGAGGTGATAAACCAAACCCGAATCTTGATCCCGTAAACAATGAGTCAATTTGGAAACTGGTATTTAATTCTTATGAGGAGGCCCAGGCATTTTATATAGAATACGGTAGAAAGAAAGGATTCGACGTTCGGAAGTGTTATAGAAAAACTAAACGTGGTATTGTAAAGAGTGTGCAATTGGTATGTTCTCGGGAAGGATTTCGCAAACCCCCTATACAAGGTCGTGAACCCCGGCGAAGATCAAAAGATGAAACTAGATGTGGTTGTACAGCGCTGTTTCGCGTAGCACATGATATACGTGATGGATTTTATAAGGTTACAAATTTTGTCCCCGAACACAATCATCCATTAGAAACTCCATCAACTGCCCATTATTTGAGATGCAACAGGTATTGTTTAACATTTAAATACACTTTTTAGTCTAACATTGATTTATTTCAGTTTGTAATCCAATAAAGTTGCCTATCATGATACAATTGTCCTGTTTAAATTTATGTTTTAATATAGTTTGAAGTGTAATATGTACTGGATAAGATATGCCAAGTACACTATATTTTTATTAAAATGACTTATATCGTTGTTTATTTTGATGTAGAAAATTGTATGTGCAGGTACATGTCACCCGCTGAAAAGTCCCTGTTGAGTGGATTAAGGGATTCTGGAATGAGAACTTGCAAATCTCTTGATTTGCTAGAGTATATGGAAGGGGGTCCTGGAAGGTTATCGTTTACTAGGAAGGACGGATATAATTATTTAACTAAACAGAGAATGGAATTTACTAAGTATGGGGATGTGAACAATGCAGTTTCCCTACTCGAAGGGATGAAGATCAAAGATGAAAATTTTATCTTCGAGTACACAACCGATGACAATGATAGTTCATTGACTAGGTTAGGATTTTCAAAAGCTCAATACAGACTTTTCGGAGATGTACTTCAATTCGACAGTACTTACAAAACGAACACTTACCAATTTCCTTTGGTCATCCTATCAGGCGTAGACAACCATCGACGAACTTGTGTATTTGGAGCTGCCTTAATGTGCAATGAAAGTGTTGAATCATATATATGGTTGTTGAAGAAGTTTCGGGAAGTTATGGGAGGTGAAGACCCAGTCTCCATTTTGACGGATCAAGATCCAGCAATGCGTCATGCTATAGAAAAGGAGTTTCCAGACTCTATACATAGGCTTTGCAGTTGGCACTTACAGAGGAATTGTATGCAGAGAACTCGAATTACAAAATTTGTATCAAGTTTTGCAGAGTTTCTTAAGAACAATATATCTATTGAAGAATTTGAGATGAAATGGTCAAAGTTGATTGACGAGTACGGCCTATCAGAACATCCTTGGGTGGTTGAAACCTATGGTAAAAGGGAAAAATGGAGCGAGGCACACTTTCGCGGGCATTTTATGGGATTAATGAGGAGCACCCAAAGAGCCGAGTCGCTTAATTCTCGTATAAAGGAACAAGGGGGCATATTTGCATTCAAAATCACTGAGTTTCTAAAGCATTTCCAGGAACTTCTTGATAAAATTAGATCTAATTTTGTAATGGACCAACAATCATCAGAAAGAAGAAATTCAGCATTAATGTGAACTACACTACTACATCTTCAGAAGCACGCTGCATCTGTATACACTAAACGTGTTTTTTGTCTTGTAGAAAATGAAATTTTTGAGGCGCAAGGACTTGTGGTTGAAGAATCAACTAATCATGAAGACATTTTGTTTAGTTTCACATTTGTCAAATATGGCGTAAGTGCTCCTAAACGACGTTTTGTGCAGATTGATTGGATCCAAGGGAAGTTTGAATGTGATTGTTTAATGTTAGAGTCGGATGGGTTGCCTTGTTGTCATCTTTTTTGTGCTTTTAAATGTTTACAACTAACCGAGATTCCTACTCCATGTATTTGTGAAAGATGGACTGTGGATATTGGCATTGATTTGCGACTCAATTATAGACCTGTATTTCCATTCGAAGATCCTCAACGCTCTAGGTTTTTGCAGATATACAAAGAGAGTATAGATTTTAGCCTTCAAGGTTCTCAGTCTGAATATGCCAAAGCTAAGTCTTTAAAGTTATTGCGTGCTGCGACAAAAGAGGTAGCTTCTGACTCTATAAGTAGTTCAAAGTCAGTAGAAAAAAATGAAGAACATGTGGCCTGTCATGGCTTTCGTGATCCAGTTACCTCGCATAGCCGTGTTGGTGTTCAAGATCCTAGAAAAATTAAGTCTAGAGGAGCCCCTCGTGCAAAGAGGCAACGTTGTAGTGCATGTCGGTATGTGATTATTATTGATAAATTTTATATAACTATGTATGAATATTTTGTTATTGATTGATTGTGTTATATTAATTCAGGGAGCTAGGACATAAATCAAGTACATGCAAAAAGAATTCTGACAGAATTGTTGGTGATGGTGGGCAGTCTCAATTTGGAGCAAGCGAAGGACATAACAAGAGTGAAGATGATAATAATGAAATTCATAACCAGCATGACACTGAAGCAATCTAAAATGGGTTCATGGATACTAATTTTTTCTCGACTTTACATATACTTTTTCTAGATTTTAAATATGGTGTTTTTTCGAATTTGATCGGATGTTTGTCTCCATTTTTTTGTAAAACTAATCTTCATTTTGATAAATTTAGAACTGATTCAGAAATTTAGAAGACTTTGAGTGGTTATGTACATATTTATGTGTGATCTTTAATGGCATTGGATTTTCCTTGGATAATGCTTAAAGAAGAAGAACCTCTTGCTTCAATTTGATTTTTCATTTTTCAGATCTTGCAATTGTCTGATTGCATAAGTTTGATTGGAATCGACATTACTGCAACAGTTCTTGGACTCATAGCAGGTGGGATAGCAGCTGCATTGGTTCGAAAGAATTGATCATCTTATAATGCAACATTTTATGGCGTCTTTTTCTGATTGATATAAAATTGTTGGTTTTCTTGGAACCTCATTTGGTGAAAGGTTTTGAACACGAAAAAAAATTTAGTAATAATTTTCCAGAGAAATGATATAAATTTCCGACATGGCCATTGTATATAAGTTTATGCTCCATGCTTTTACATGGTCTATAAATTTTATGTTACAACACAATTTCAAATGCATAATCAGACACTACAAGAAAAACAGCATTTTTCGACGGATTTTCCCACGGATTTTAGTAAAAATCCGTCGGAAAATCAATTTTCCGACGGATTTCGACCGTCGGAAAATCCGTCGGAAAAAGTGGCGTGGGAAAATTTCCGCCGAATTTTCCGATGGATATTTTCCGACGACAAAATCCGTCGGAAAATCCGTCGGAAAAAGGAAAATTTCCGACGAGCAAAGATGTCGGAAATCCATCGGAATATTTCCAATGGAAAACTAATCTATCGGAACTTTCACTTTTTCCGACGGATAAAATCCGTCGGAAATTATCTTTAAAAAACTTAATTTTTTTTATTTTTCCGACGGATTTTATCCGTCGGAAATTATTTTAGAAAATTAAAAAAAAATTCCGACGGATTTAATTCCGTCGGAAATGGATAAAAAATTTTAAAAAAAAACTTTTTTTATTTTTTCTTATTTCTCCCCAATAAAAACACATTGGTGAAACTATAATGAAAAAGGACACTATTTATTAGGGCTCAGAACCACCTCTTAATCAATAATTCCCAAATAACTGATATGACAAGGCATTCACACACCAAAATTTTATCCCTTTGAATTCAATCAGACAAAATAAAGTAAACAAATACTTATCTGGAAATAAGTAGCTGTGTGAATAGATTCCAACACAGAAGCTGACTTCCGAAAGCCAATGGTTATATTTCTCCACGTTAAACAAGAACAATTTTCTTCTTTAAGGACCAATGAGTTAACATATATATACATTCTTTTAAAAGACACCAAAAAAACAATATTTCAGAACATACCAACCTGATTGAACTCCTCTACAATCAGTGTTCTTCAAGAAATGTTGTTTCTTTAGATCTTTGGAGAAGTTCTAGAGCTCATGTACCCTCCTGGAGTGCTGCAAACCTAATATTTCCAGGACGATGAGTTCAAAGTACAAAAAAGTTAAATCTAATAATAGTCATGATTATTTGCCACGAGAAACGAATTTTAGTCAGTCGTTTGAATTACCTCACTCTCAAGCATCTTAAGTTTTGCCTCTAGATGAGCAACTGACTTGATGGGAATAGAATCATCAACCTTTTGATTTGCACAGACCATTAGGAGAATCACTTCTGTTGCATATTGTGCATCTAATGCTTCTTATCATTTATGAGTTTCTTGATGTCAAGATTATGCACGAGTCAAACTCAAAACAATTAATATTAAAAGCCTTACATATGACGTAACAAGAACCAATCTATTTAGTTTATCTTTCATGCTATAATAATTAAAAATATCATGGAAGATTAGGTTATGCAAGATTTACCTCTAGTTCTTTCAGCTCTTCTTCTTCTTTCTTTCTATGTTCAAGCTCAGCCAAAGTGCTGCTTCATCATCGTCATCCTCATTGAAAATGAATAATTAGTTATTAATTAAATGGCCTGCAATAACAATAAAAACAAAAAAACTCACAATGCAAAAGCAACATTGACTAATATTACTGCAGAGTGAAAATGACTGTTTGTTAATCGATAAGCACAAAAACAATTGAGTTCAACAAAATAACTGATGTCAGTACATGGCTGATTACTACTTAACCCCAACAATCTACTCCCCATCCCCCACTCTTAAAAAGAAGTAATCAATATATTCTTATTTTATTTATTCTCTTCAAGTAAGCAAGACCGAAAGAAATCAAAACATAAGGAAGGTAACTGTAACCGAAAACCAATACTGATTAAGAGTAAACTTTCTGACAGCATGACTAATATATTTAAATGTACAAAATATAATGGATTGCACAAACATGTCAAAATCAGTCAATGCACGTAAGAACTACCATTGGCATTGATAAAATTACAACAAAAAATGAAGAAAGACACACCTGTCATTAATGATCAATCTTCGAGTTCTCTCCTACACCTCTCCTACACCCTGTTAAAAGAGACTTTTTCCTTTAATACTCATTAACTTCTTACTTTGAAATGTGACAGTGGGCACTTAGTTGTAGCAAACAAAGAAACATAGTTGTTTATCCGTAAAAAGGAAAACAGGGGACTCAACAACTCAATTAAAAATCAATTGCCTATTATGTAAAATTACATTTTTAGTCCCATATTATGGTATCCTCAACACTTTTGGTCCCATCCCCTTTCACTAACAGTAATATGTCATACACCGAAAGTGCTAAAAATGTAATTACTAAAAATGTTGAGGATACTAAATATGCAGCAAAAATGTTTATTACTAACCCTGTTTATTACAGAAAAAATGCAATTAGACTAAAAGGAGCAGCCATTTCAGATTGCTCCGTCATATATATTGGGTGAAAAATGTTAAATGAACTTATATGTTGAGAAAAAATGTTGAGCAGCAATTAGACTAAATGTTGATACTAAAATGAACTTACTAAAAGGAGCAGCAATTAGACTGTTGAGGATTATAAAATGAACTTACTAAAAATGCAGCAAAAACAATTACTAAAAATGTTGAGGATACTAAAAATGTTGAGGTTAGAAAAAAATGTTGAGGATACTAAAAATGCAGCAAAAACAGGGTTAGTAAAAATGTTTATGTCATACACCGAAAGTGCTAACATTTTTTCTGTAAAATAACACTTTTGGTCCCATAATAAGATACTAAAAATGCAGCAAAAAATGCAATTAGACTAACCCTGTTTATTATAGAAAAAATGCAATCAGACTAAAAGGAGCAGCCATTTCTTCGAAAAATTGAAGAACTTACTCGAATGAAGAAGCTAACGGGTCGGGTTGGCCGTGGTGGAGTACTCACGCGGGTTCGGGCTTGCGGTAGGGGCGACGGAGTGGATCTGCCGTGGTGGAGTCGCGCGGCTGCGCGAAGGACTAGGGCTGCGGCTGCTGTTGGGCGGCTGCGGGAAAGAGCTAGGGTTGCCGCTGTGGAGAAATGGAGAGTGAAGGAGGGTGCGGCGGGAAATGAATTAGGGAGAGAGAGAGAGTTTGAGGAGGGGTGGAAATATTAGGGCTTTTCAATTATTTTAGGGAACATTTGAAAATACATGAATTTAGTAGGAAAAAAAGAAATAATTTTACTATATTTATCTTATGTTATATACTTATATTTATTGTATTTGTGGATTTTGTAATATAATTGTGTTTTTTTTTTTTTGAAAAGATAAGTATATACTACTTCGGTCGAGTTTGGTATATAAAATCAAACACAGAGGGGGTTTTGGGGATTTGTAAATTATTATTCAGTTTATTTATAATTTAAATTGTTATATTTTCTTATTTTTTAATTCAAAATTATTTGAAATTAAAATTTGTAACATTAATTGACCAAATAAATTATTGACCATATGGTTATGTATATTGAGATTATTCAAAATTAGATGTCTCGATTCTCAAATCGTAATGTTAGTTGACCAAAATCGAAATTATTGACCATAAGGTTATGTACAATTAATTAAGAGTTGACCAAAATCGAAATTATTGACCATGAGGTTATTTGAAATCAGACTGATCGATTCTCGATTTAATAAATGTTAATTGACCAAAATCAAAATTATTGATCATAAGGGTATGTATGTTGAGGTTATTCGACTTGATCGATTCTCGATTTTTAACGTTAATTCACCAAAAATGAAATTATTGATCATAGGGTTATGTACATTGAGGTTATTCAAAATCAGATTGATCGATTCTTGGTTTTTTAAGTTAATTGACCAATATCGAAATTATTGACCATAGGGTTAAGTACATTGAGGTTATTTGAAATCATATTGATCGATTTTCGATTTTTAAAATTAATTCACCAAAAATGAATTTATTGACCATAGAATTATGTACATTGAGGTTATTCGAAATCAGATTGATCGATTCTTGGTTTTTTAACGTTAATTGACCAATATCGAAATTATTGACGATAGGGTAAAGTAGATTGAGGTTATTCGAAATCAGATTGATCGGTTCTCGATTTTTAACGTTAATTCACCAAAAATGAAATTATTGACCTTAGGGTTATGTACATTGAGGTTATTCGAAATCAGAATGATCGATTCTTGGTTTTTTAAGGTTAATTGACCAATATCGAAATTATTAACCATAAGGTTATGTTCATTGAGGTTATTCGAAATCAGATTGATCGATTCTCGATTTTTAACGTTAATTCACTAAAAATGAAATTATTGTCCATAGGGTTATGTACATTGATGTTATTCGAAATCAAATTGTTGAATACATGTACATTGAGGTTATTTAAAATCAATCGAAGATCTAAACAAAAGACGACTAATTTTTACATAACCAGTAACCCCTACATATATAAATCAAAGTTTAGGGAGAATTATTTCGGAATTTCGTCAATTGTAGATCAAAATGGGAGACTAACTTGTAGAAGACCCACTAACCCCTTCGTAAATCAAAGTTTTGGGAAAATTATTTAAAAATTTTGTCAATCGAAGATCCAAACGGGAAACTAACTTGGCTCGAAAATTTAAATTATTGCAAAAAGTGGTTTAAATCGATCAAAATTTATGAAAAATGAGTCAAGTCAACGAAATTTGCAATAAAATGGATCAAAATATTTAATTTTTTCCAGTTATATAATTCAATTATTTTCATATTCTATATTTATTATTATTATTTTGGGTAGGAAATAATTAATTTATTATTTTTTTATAGAAAACAATTTTTAAAAAAAATTCTATTATTTTCCGACGGATAAATTCCGTCGGAAATAATTAAGTTATTATTTTTTTATTTTTATTATTATTTTCCGACGGATAAATTCCGTCGGAAATAATTAAATTATTAATTTTTTTATTTTATTATTATTTCCGACGGATAAGTTCCGTCGGAAATAATTGAATTGGTATTTTCTTTATTTTTTTATAAATGTTTTCCGACGGATATTCAATTCCGTCGGAAAATATTTATTTTTTATTTTTTTTCTTAGTATTTTTTTTTATTTTTTAATTTATTTTCAGTGGATTTTCCGACGGAATTTATACCGGCGGATATTCCGTCGGAAATTTCCGATGAATATTAACCGTCGGAAAATCCATCGAAAATTCCGACGGAATATGTACCTTCGAAAAATCCGTCGGAAAATCCTGATTTTTTTGTAGTGAGATGCTTTAGATATCTAATTGTGTTTGGACACTGTTTGAGTTGCAATGTTCAGTTTTCTAATTCTAACGCTTTCTTTAAAATATGTGATAAATTTATTAAACACTGAAATGTCATTTGTATTAAGTCTTGTAATCTCTATCGCGTGATCCCAATTCCCAACTTATGACTAGATAAAATTATTATGATTTGATAAAAACGTATCCCATGACTCACAATCCAAACGAACCTGCACCATTCACTTAGTTTATTCCTGCAACTCCAAAATCCACTTTTAGATTTCTCTACTATTTTTGACAATTTTTTTTTTTTTTTTTTTTTTGTCAAAAACATTTTTCGTTTTTGAATCAAATGAAACAAAAAATAAGATATAATTCCGAAATTATTTATTTGCTTTGAGACTCTTATTTTCTTAACTATATATTCTACGTAACTAGCGTTTGCAACATGAGTTAGTGATTTCATGAAATTAAAAAATTGGGCTATCAAGTCTAGAAGAAAAATATTGATTATATGCATTAATAATTAATGGAGAGATAAAGTTGCAATCTGACGATCATAATTGATGCACAGGTAATATTATTAGTCTTACAAAAATCAAATAAAATACTACAATAATAAACTAAAATTCCATGCTTTTTTTTTTTTAATATATTTACTAAACTGTGGGTATAAGTCTTTTGCAACGTGGTGTCTTCAGTAGGATTCAAACTTGAGTTTCGCCTCTAGGAGTCGCAAGTCTCTACCACTTGACCCAATCACGTTGAAAGATGGGATGCAGATTAATTAAATATGGCAAAATTGCAAAAATCGTACTAAACTAATCACTGATTTAATATTGGGACTAAATTCATACAAAATGTTAAATTATGGGACGAAATTCGACGAGTTGATATAGTCTATGACGAAAAATCAAAATTAGCAATTAGTTTCAAAGAAATATTAAATTGTGGGATGAATTTCGGAGAGGTAATATAGTTTGAGACGAAAATCCAAAATCACTAATTAATTTTGGACGTTTTCTGCAATTTTACCATTAATTATTGTAAAAAGTCAGACATTTAAGTAGTATATATGTTTGTCTCAATTTTTTGTAATATTAATCTTCATGTAAATAATGAAATTGTTGCGTGCGTGATCGGTCTAGTGTAATTGTTTATGGGGTAAACACCAATTTTGGTCCCTCTTATCATTAACTTTTTATGGAGTGGTCCCTCTTATATTTTTTTCCCACTTTAGTCCCTACTATGTATTATTTGTTTAACTTTAGTCTTTTTCAGGTGGACCAAGACTATTCCGTTAACATGTGATATGCTCATGCGGGCAATTTTGTCATTTCAAGTAAACTAACATGGATATATTTGTCTTTGTAATAATTAAAAAAATTAAAGATTTAATATCTTCCTAACTAGGCTTTCATTCCAGTCCAACTTAATCGTCCATTTCGTTTCAAACTAAAGGTTTCTCTCAAAAACTTCTTCAAACAAAAGTGAAATAAATGATTCATAGTAGGGACTAAAGTGAAATAAATAATTCATAGTAAGGACTAAAGTGGAAAAAAAACATAAGAAGGACCACTCTGTAAAAAATTAATGATAAGAGAGACCAAAATTGATATTTACCCTAGTTTATATGTTGAACTTGTTACTAATATATATTTATATAAAACAAAAATTAATAAAGCAATTTATCGCTTTCATCTTTCATCTGAAAAGTGTAACTCACTTGCCGAAATTAGGAATAGACAAGAAATTATTTTATAATATATAAGAATAAATTGCCACATTCATCATAATGGTACCAAAAAAGCAAATCCATCTATCATATGGGTACCAAAAAAGAAAAGTTTCCTATTACTCAATCACTTTTAAAATGTCATAAGCGGCGGTGGAAGTCTTCTAAAATTCTATACAAAGTGCAACTCTTAATTAATTGGACTCAAGTTTTCTCTTGGACTCTTAAAATTGGTCTATTAAAAAATTATGAAAAACTACATATACATTCACGTAGACATTGAACAACAAGAGGATTAAAAAAAGTAAAAAACTCACGTTCTTTAGGGTCAATTCCAAATAGCTGAATTCATTGTTTGGAAGAGCAATTTGTTTGAAGGTATGGAAGATAAAAAAAATCCAACTGAAATCAGGTATGAAAGGCCATATCTTCTAAATTTTCTTACTGCTGTGTTATTTTATTAATAAACAATATAGATATATTTTGTTAAAATATTTCTTAACGATTTTGGATTGATATGTTTGTTTATTTGTAGATTGCTTATGCATATAAGATACATGATAAAACAATTCTTAATTAATCAGATTTTATAGCGGTAACTAATGGAAACATGTCCTAGTAAGAAAATTATTTTTAAAAAAAAGGCGAGTTAAACTCGATACATGTTAACTGATTGCTCTGATTGGCCGTGATAATTTTTATGTAAATTGACCCTAGTAATTTTTAAGTATTGGATTATATTTTGGAAGTTCTGGAAGTCTTGTAGTTAAAAATGATATTTTTTTGGGGAACACTTAAAAAGGATAATTACAAACATATATTTTCTTGCTCTTAGAGACAACTTTGAGAAATAAATGAAAGAAACATGTTAACAGAAGAAGCTTAATTTTCTATATGAATTAGCAGTAGTTATTTGTTAGTATTGCTAGCTAGTATTATTAAAAACAATGTTTTAAAATCGGATGGAACGTAAATCTTTGGTTAATGGCTTGCTGCTCAAGAAGTTTGTTTCTTCAAAATCCCATGGGTACAAGTCATTGAGGAGTTGAATTCATGTATGATTTCTGGAATGTTCATACAACTTTGTTACTTAACCGAGGTACTCGCAAGGTGGCTCGATTATCCTGATCATAAAAACCGAAAACAAAGTCTCTTATGCATATAAGATACATGATAAAACAATTCTTAATTAATCAGATTTTACAGCGGTAACTAATGGAAAAAAGATGTATTGGAAACTCATTTTTTCTCCAGTCCATTGCTATATTAGTAGTAGTACAATAAATATAATTTTTTGTTTGAAGAATTACTCAAACTACCCTAAGTTTCAATGTAATTACACTAATCACCGTCTATATTTATGTAATATAATTTTCAATAACTTTATAGGAACTTCGCTGTTAAGAAGCCACGTGGAGGTCTCAAACGAGCACCTAGTGAGAAACATATGGAAGAGAAGCACTCAAAACCTAAACTTGATGTTAAACCAACTATTTCCCCAATACCATCTACGAAGACATTGTTTACCATGTCTCCTCCCACTGCGAATTTTCGACTTGGGCAACCCACAATCAAGAATAGTATCTTCAACCGAACAAACTTCGAGTCCAAACTCCATGACAAAATGGTGAGTATAATATTAAAATGCTATTATATCTTAGATTTTAAAAAAAAAAAAAATTTGTATCATTTAATTTTGAACTCCAATGATTAATGATATTTCGTTTTTGGTTTACACGTAAATAACCAGTCAGGTCCAACTAAAATAAGCCATACTAAGCTATCAGGGGACAAATCTAGCGAGAGTAAAGACGGTTTTATTGAAAAGGTTGGTATTACAATTATCCATGCATTAATCTACTACTTCTAATTAATATAATATAACATCGTTATAATCTTCATGTCAACAAAAAATTAATTATTTGACAACTTTGGCGTGCACAGGGATCAAAACTGGATCATCGAACTTCTCTCCCAAGACTTTTCGAGGTTAATCAATTACTAAGCACAGAACAAAAAAATAGCAGTACACTCTATGGGATTCGGATCAATGACAAAAGTCGGGATAAAGAATATGGACAACGACTTATTATCATGGTTGATTGATTGTTTTGACCCACTAAACAAGATTATGAATTTACATGGTAAGATAGTGCCAATAACGTTGGAAACGATCAAATGTGCGTTTGGGATACCATCGAATGGTTTTTCGCTACCAAAATCTGAAAGTTCCCTGAGAGGGATTACTATGTATGGTATATTGTTTGCACACAACGGAATGACTATGGAATTGCCAGGTTTAGTAGATAAAATTAAAAGATGTGATACATACGGGCCAGAGTTCAAGGTCTTATATATGATGTTTTTATTTGCTACGGTACTGTTCCCACGATATGGAAACAAACTTGACATGGATAAATTGGATTTGCTTGTCGATTTGAATCAAATTCACAAGTACAACTGGGTTGCGGTGGTGTTGGACGGTATTGTAGATGGAATTACTAAATACAAGGCCAATAACAACTCATATGTCACAGGTTGCATGTTACTGTTGAAGGTAATTTCATATACAATCTCTTGAATTTTAAATAATTATGTTATATTAGTCACTGAGCTGATTTTAATATCACATTCACTAAAATGTGCAGATTGTATTCCTCTCTGAACTGGTAGACCATTACCCTAAATATGGGAAGATTCTATATTCAAATTGTCCACAAGTAGAACAATGACAACAAGATGAAGTCGTGAATATAATGAGATTTTACTCAAAGAAAGGAGGTCATTGGAACAATTTGGTGAGTATTTATGAATGAAACATATATCATTTAGTATTAGTTGTAATATATTGCAATGTTCAATTAACCAACAATTCGTTCTACTACTGCAGTCATGGCGTGAAGGTGCAAATATGCGACATTTTGAAACCAAACCAAGTGATAATTTTGTGGATAATTCAATTTCGCAAAAAGATATGTGTGGTGAACCCACTCAAAATATTGGTGTTGGAAGCTCAAACTCAATGGAGGAAGAATACTCGATAATGCATTCTAATAGACAGCTGAAATTCGTATTCAAACAAAATGCATTATTGAATCAGAGAATGACTGAAATGGAGACACAATTGATTGAATTATTGAATGATGGACAAATTGGTCTCATGAACAAAAGACTGACAAATTTGGAGAACCAAGTGAACCGCTTGTTGAATTCTAGAAATTTTGTTAATTTGGGTGTCATTACTGAAGATTTGAAAAAGTTAAGAGACGACATGTCAAACTTGAAACATCAATTTGTGGAAAATGTTAATGAAGGTCAAAAGCTGGAGAAGGAAAAAAAACAAGTCAGTGAAACAAAATCAGCAAAATTGCCTTACAACATTGGTACCACGATGCATTCGAAAGATGAAAGGGTCAGAGATTTTGAAAAGGATGAGACGAATGATCAAAGAATTGATTGTTTTGAGATACTTTGCGAATGCCTTCCCACTGACAAAATGGTGGCAAATTACCTATTCAACCCAAATTTTAGAAAGGAGTATGTTTCCTCATCAAATCAGTTACATACTAAAACATAATCAATTTATCATAACTATTAATATTTGTAAATTTATTTTGTACAGAAAACTAGTTGTGGATTTTGGTGATTGGACATCTAATAGGTCGCAAATTTTCAGCTTAAACAAAGAATCCTGGATTAACGGCAGTGTAAGTATCAAATTTAATTTGGGTTATATTAAAGAGTACTAATATTAGTTTTATAATACAGGTCATTGACTGTGTTGCTTATCTGAGTTGGTCTGAACGAACAAGAATCTTCAACAACTATGACCATTGGGTTTTGCCTGCTATGTTCTGTGTATGTTCCAAAAAAATTCATATTAACATATTTTGTTTTGGACTTTACAGTATCCTTATACGTTATTGTTATTATTAAATTTTAGAACATGGTTCCCGTGACAAAATCCCTGATGACAATATTCATAAGACTATATTTGGTGCATGTGAGCGTTTTCGGGGTCAAACATCTAATTGTCAAAAAATTGACATTCCTATGAATGACCAAGGATCACACTGGTACATGGTCACGGTTGACTTCGAACTCAAAAGTATCACAATATATGACACATTCCGTAGTTCGACCAGTGACCCACGTAGGAAATCAACAGTCAAGATAATGGTAAGTGATTGTGCGACTATGAATCATTTGATAAATTATCATTGTGCAAATGAAAATTTTAGTACTATATATTTTGATTATTACTTATCATACATCTTACGATCTTTGTGTATAAAGATGCAAAAGTTGGAGAAAATTACCGTTTCTAATGATAAGATGGAATTTAGACAAAAGAACTGGTCAACTGTATTCAAATACAAGTTCTCCAACTCAGTACCTCAACAACAAAATAGGTAAATACGCTTATTTGTTTTTTTTTTTATTCTTTTTTCTTTTCAGACTTAATTCTTATCTAAAACTTTATATATTTTAATGTCAGCTACGATTGTGGGCTTTATTTGTGCCTTTGGATGCTACATCCTTTAGTTGTTGATCGTGTATTGACCGAGGTACCAATATAATTCATATTTAACATTGTGATTGAAGCTTATATATTTGATTGCAATTGTTTACTCATTGTAGGAAGAGTCGGTGGAACTACGTACAAGACTGGCCGTAAAGCTTCACACAAGCAAAGAAAATAAAGCAGAACGCGGGTATTATACTTTTATCCTTATGTCACGTTTTGCGGATTGTTAATTTAATGAACAAATTCGTATTCATAAAGAGGTCTAACTAAGCTGCATTTTTTGCTGATAGATATGATGTGGAACTACTAATAGAGGAAGAAGGAACCCAAGTTTATTTGTTCACCGAGGACTCAACAGAGCTAAATTTGGCCTACATAACATCTCAGGCCTTTACCTTGAGATATCGGGAAAAAGTCCACGAGGAGTTCTATGTTGCCACTGTTAAGGGAGTTCCACCAGAAAAATGGAATCTTGAATGCACAGATAGCGAACTTATACAAATCGATAATGACAACGACTACAAGAATTTTGTTAAATTATACACGGACATCGGCAAGTGTACAGCTCATATAATCTTTGAATTTGTTTTGGATAATGATTTTAAGAAAGATGGTGACGGACCGTTGACTGAATGCACATTCGAGTCAACAGAACATTCCAAAGACAATGACCGTGATATGCCCCCAAAGCCCACCAATTCAACCGTTTTGCAATCTGAAGAATGAATTTTAGAATACTGAACAACAAACTTTTATTTTGATGTTTTCTTATTTGAATGTGGATTGTCATTGTTTTGCTATCCTGCTGGATTTTCTCTTGGATTTACTTTACTTTATGAGTACACTAATTCTATTGGTCGTGAATTTCGACAGTTTTAATTTTTTTTATTTCATATTATATATTCTAATTTTGTGGAAAAAATGCTTCCAAACTTAAATTATTAATTTTACACATGTAAATTAGTGACGGCTTTGTGCCCGGGTCAACCAAATTTTAAGGAAAGCATTCCTGGACCATTTTATTTTATACATGGGGCCGAGCAATTGGATAAGTTTGTAGGCTTACAAAACGGCCCCAACTTTATATGGACTTTGTTAACTCTACAAAATAGAGTTAATTTCTATGTATTTTTGCGGGGAATGACATGAATTTCTGGAGATCTTAGATCGTTTTCACTAGGTTTAACTTGGTTTTTCTCGTTGGTGAGTCACGTATTCATTTTGGTATTTTCTTGTGAATTTTTCAGATTTTTCTCTTGATTTTTGGATGTGCAAACAGAAGGCTCTTCGCTGGGGCGGAAAACCTCTCCGCTGGAGCGAAATCACAAAGCAGACCTCCGCTGGGGCGAACTAATTTTTCCGCTGGGGCAAAAGCTGTCCGCGAATTCTTACTTTTAGAGTCCTAGTTTCACTTGGAAACTTATATATTTGTGGAGGAAGTGAGAGAAAATACATCTTTGAACACTTTTTGACAAGAGGAGAGACCAAGAAGAAGAAAATATCATTGAGAAGCGTGGAACAACATCGGAGAAGACAATTCTTGAAGATTGGAAAAACAGATCTACTTCTCTTTTCTCATCTTTTGCAATTTCTTTTCTCTTTTGTGTTTTTGTAATCATGACTTTGACGATTCTTGGGTTTATTTCCGTTTTAGCTATGAACTAAATTTAGTTTTCTAGGATTACAATGGATTTCTTTGTTTAAATTGATTGTTGTTTATTTTTCCTTATTCTATCTTATTGAGGTTTATTGTTTACCCATTCTTGTGCTTGAATTTCATTAGTCTGGCCAACTATTGTTTCACAAATCTAATTGAATCGGGAGAGGAAATTAGGTTTTAGGTTAAAGATTGGGTAACCTTTGTACGAATTGCACCCACATCGAATTGGGTAATTTGTTTAGCAATTAAGATAGGAATATACTTAATTGCCTTAGGTAGTCATAATTAGGGCTTGTTCTTGATTCAATTTGACCTAACTTCATTGGCATAGGAATATAGCTCTTTGATTAGGTTAGATTAGTTTTACAATATTCTGGAAAGAAATTGTAAAAACTTAAGTGCCCTAGACTAGCAATAAATCTTAATTAAAATAGAATTGTTGGGAAAATAAAAGCAATTAGTTTAACATTGAAGGAAATTGTAATCCTAGGCTTTAATCGTCATAGTTAATCTTGTCAGTTTATAATTTAGTTTTACTTTCATTGTTGTTTAGTTATAATAATCACAAAGATTCGTTTAATTTGGATAAGAAAAAGAGTGATCTTTAGTAATTAGTTGTTTAGTTCATTAATTCCATGTGGAGACGATACTCTACTTATCATTATATTACTTGTTGCGATTGCGTATACTTGCGTTTATAAATCCTGCATCAAGTTTTTGGCGCCGTTGCCGGGGAATTATTTGCGCTATTTTGCTAATATTAACATCAATCATTCTTTTCTTAGATCAAATTTTTATTTGTTGTCTCTTTCTTTATTTTCAGGACATTTATTCTTTGCATGCGCAGTGATCAAAATAAAGAACTTATTCCATTAGATCTTGAAATCGAGCGCACAATTCGAAGATTAAAAAGGCTGAAAATAAATTCAGAGTCTCAAGGTCACACTATGGGTGAACAAGTCGATGAAGAAGCAGCAGCTGCTGCTTATCGCTCTATCAGAGATTATGCAGTCCCTCATGTTGAAGGACTTAGATCGAGTATTGCTAGGCCAACTGTCGAGGCCAATAATTTTGAGATCAAGCCAGCAGTCATACATATGCTTGAGTCGAAACAATTCTTCGGGCATGCACATGAGGATCCGAACAAACACTTGAAACTATTTTTGAGGATGTGTGATACATTCAAATTCAATGGAGTATCATCAGATGCTGTCAGACTGAGATTGTTCCCATTCTCTTTGACTGGGAAGGCTGCAGATTGGTTAGAAGCTCTGCCAGATGAGTCTATTACAACGTGGAATCAGTTAGTGGATAAATTTCTAGCTAAGT
Organism: Penstemon barbatus; assembly: GCA_003313485.2. Classification (NCBI taxonomy): domain Eukaryota; kingdom Viridiplantae; phylum Streptophyta; class Magnoliopsida; order Lamiales; family Plantaginaceae; genus Penstemon; species Penstemon barbatus. Next base: position 51,024,548 of record CM064877.1, on the reverse strand, counting down.
TTTTTCCACCTGCAAAAACTGCTCGGATGAGGAATGACATCACTGATTTTCTGCAACATAAAGATGAAACTTTAGATGAAGCCTGGGAGAGGTTTAAGGATATGCTAAAAAAGTGTCCTCACCATCAGATTCCAGATTGGTTACAAATTCAATCTTTTTATAATGGGCTTACAGATAACATAAAAGGAAATCTCGATGCTGCAGCAAATGGTGCTCTTGGGGGAAAATCTCCTGAGGAAGCCAGAAATATTATTGAGGAAATGGCATCAAATATTCAACAGTGGTCATCAAGACGCACGGAGCAGAACAAAGTAGCCGGAGTTGTAGATGTTGACGCTATTGCTTCTCTAACATCTCAATTGGCAGCTCTCACAAAGAAACTTGATGAGAACTGTAGTAGAAACAATGTTCAGAGAATCTATGCCACTTGTGATATTTGTGGAGATAATCATTCGGTTGCACATTGCCCTGAGAATCAAAAATCGGTTAATTTTGTTGGAAATTCGAATAGTCTGAGAAACAATCCTTATTCCAACACTTATAATCCAGGATGGAGAAATCACCCTAATTTCTCATGGGGTGGTAATCAACCAAACATTCAAGCTCAAGGACCAATTGCACCTCCGGGTTTTCAACAAGCTCATGCACCAACACAAGTACAAAAACCATCTACAGAAGAATTATTGCTCCAATACATGCAGAAGACAGATGCCATAATGCAGAAGACAGATGCCATAATTCAAAACCAGAACGTCGTAATTCAAAATCAGAACGCTTCTATTCGTGCTTTGGAGACTCAGATTGGCCAATTGGCTAATAGTCTTAATGCTCGACCTCATGGAACTTTGCCTGCGGACACGGAGACAAACCCAAGAAATGATAATATGCAGCAGTGCAAAGCTATAACTCTCAGAAGTGGAAAGGAGATCGAGGGTAACACTAGAAAGCTTGAGCAAGAAGAAGTGAAGCCACCGAGTGAATCAATAGAGGGTGAGCAAAACAATGAAGATGATATGGAAAAGAAATCCAAGGGATATGAAGCAAACCATGAGAAACCAAGATTTCAAGAATATCCACCACCTCCATTCCCCCAAAGACTACAAAAACAAAAGTTGGATAAACAGTTTCAAAAATTTCTTGATATCTTCAAGAAGTTATCAATCAACATTCCCTTTGTTGAAGCCCTTGAACAGATGCCGAGCTATGCAAAATTCATGAAAGACATCTTATCAAGGAAAAGAAGATTGGGAGATTATGAAACTGTAGCACTTACTGAAGAGTGCAGCGCGCTTATTCAAAGAAAGCTTCCACCAAAATTGAAAGATCCAGGGAGTTTCACTATCCCGTGCACGATTGGAAATCAGTTGATCAATAAGGCACTATGCGATTTAGGTGCAAGTGTAAATTTGATGCCATTGTCGATCTTTAGAAAGCTTGGTTTGGGGGAGGCAAAGCCCACTTCTGTTACGTTGCAAATGGCGGATCGAACTCTTAGTTATCCGAGAGGAGTAATAGAAGACATCTTGGTTAAAGTGGATAAATTTATATTCCCGGCAGACTTCATAGTTCTGGATATGGAAGAAGATCGAGATATGCCAATCATACTTGGAAGGCCTTTTCTAGCTACCGGTCGAGCCTTGATTGATGTTGAAAAAGGAGAACTCAAGATGAGAGTTCAAGATCAAGAAGTAACCTTCAATATTTATTCATCGTTGAAGCACCATCAGAAAAAGGAAGATTGTTTCTCAATCAAGGTGGTAGAAGATATTATTTCTGATACATTTCTACATAATCATCCTCATGATTTGTTTAAAACTCCATTAATTTCAAAAGAGGATGAAAAAGGTGACAAGTTGGTCGATTGTATGAAAACTCTTGATCTTACTCAAAGATTTACCAAACCAACCTTGAAAAGTGAGATGATGGAAAGGCCGGTAAAGTCTGCAAATGCTAGGAAGTCGTTAATTGAAGAACCCCCAGATTTAGAGCTCAAACAGTTTGGGAAAGTGAAAAATGAAAGAATCTTACATCACCATCATTTGTGGCCTTATGGTGGTGATTTCAATGAAGAGAGGAATCATGCAAAAAGAGTTGGCAATAAGTCTATAAGACATGAAAAACAACTTTTACATGTCAATAAACTGGAAGAAATTAGGCCGCAAGAAAATGGAAGTGTCATGCTTTACAAGAAGAAAATTAAGAAGATACACGATGAAAAGATCATCCGTCGAGAATTTAAGCCTGGACAATGGGTGTTATTGTATAACCCTCACCTTAAATTATTTTCGGGAAAACTCAAATCAAGGTGGTCTGGCCCTTTTCTTGTTACGGAGGTTTTTCCCTATGGAGCTGTGGAAGTACAAGATGAACAAAATGGGAGAACTTTCAAGGTCAATGGACAAAGACTAAAGAATTATTTGGGCGGCAACATTGATCATGAAATTGCCACCATCACCTTGGGCGATCCGAAATAAGATGGACAAAGTCAAGCCATGACTATAACTAAGGCGCTTGTTGGGAGGCAACCCAAGTAAAAAAAAAAAAAAATCTAGAACATGATCCGCCCCCGCGAAATAATGTTTCGCCCCAGCGAAAAATGATGGACCAAATTTTGAATGAATTTTCAGAACATTCTTCGCTGGGGCGGAAAAATAACACCGCCCCCGCAAAACTACTTCAGTAATGTTGAGCATTTTTCAGAATGGCTTTCGCCCCCGCGGAAAACCACCTCCGCCCCCGCAAAACCTACTTCGGAAATTTTTAGGCTGATTTTCCAGAATTGCTTGCGAATCATGTACGAATGCATGATTCAAGGTTTTCGATCCATTAATGTGGACACATCTTCATTCCCATAACTCCCACCACCACCAGATGAGATACATGACGAAGATTGAACTCCAGCTGAAATCAGGGACGTTCTTTAGTTGCATTATTTGTTTTATATTTTCCTTGTGTTCAGCTTCAAATTAGTTTATCTCTTATCTTCGTCAATTTCATCATTGAGGACAATGCATTTCTTAAGTTTGGGGGTGAGTGCATTTACGTCGTGCATGCTAGGTCGATTTTTGATCAAATTTTTGAAATTTTATGTGTTGTTAATTGTTTTTCCTGCAAAAATTCAGAGCACGAATGCATAATCGAGGATTTAGGATGAAGTTAGTGAAGTATAGTCTAGAATAGAGCTTAAGAAATTTTATCTTGCCTACCTAATCTCTAGATTCGAGGGTTAGAAAACTTAGAATCTAAGTGATAGTTTTGCCTAAGTCTGGGGATAGGATGACTTTAATAAGAACCGAATGAAGCAAAGTACTGAAAAGCTTTAAGTTCAATTAAAAGAAAATAACCTCACTTGTATGAGACCTGAAAAATCTCGTCGCTTGAGACTTATACTTGTACTCCTCTAACTTGACTGCGATAAGATGAACGACGTATGGGTGCATTGACTTACTTATTCTGCACTCCTCTATGTTGACTGCTTCTTTAGAACAGGTTATGAGTGCGAGTGGTGCTAAATATACTTGAGTTATGCTAAATAAAGAAAAAAAAATGCTAAGTAAAAGTTCAAACTTAAAGGATTCCATAACTTCGACTGAAAGCACTGTTAGAACTTAGTGACGAGTTTAATGACCTGAGAAAATAGAGAATAGGCTTGGCAATTTAAGAATTCATGCAATTAGGCTCAATGATTTTGAAGCTATAGTGATCTGGGTGATTCCGACATTCTCGTATTTTGTACACACACACACGCAGGAATTACATGATACAATGCATAACGTTTCGAAAGTGATGGTTATTAGTTTGACTTGGAATGCATGATTGTAAATGTTTGAGTTGTTGTCTTTTGTTTTTGGTCGTGTCCAATTCTTGTAGTCATTTTTTTTTTGTCTTTTGCTCGGGACTAGCAAAATAGTAAGTTTGGGGGTGTGTTAACTCTACAAAATAGAGTTAATTTCTATGTATTTTTGCGGGGAATGACATGAATTTCTGGAGATCTTAGATCGTTTTCACTAGGTTTAACTTGGTTTTTCTCGTTGGTGAGTCACGTATTCATTTTGGTATTTTCTTGTGAATTTTTCAGATTTTTCTCTTGATTTTTGGATGTGCAAACAGAAGGCTCTTCGCTGGGGCGGAAAACCTCTCCGCTGGAGCGAAATCACAAAGCAGACCTCCGCTGGGGCGAACTAATTTTTCCGCTGGGGCAAAAGCTGTCCGCGAATTCTTACTTTTAGAGTCCTAGTTTCACTTGGAAACTTATATATTTGTGGAGGAAGTGAGAGAAAATACATCTTTGAACACTTTTTGACAAGAGGAGAGACCAAGAAGAAGAAAATATCATTGAGAAGCGTGGAACAACATCGGAGAAGACAATTCTTGAAGATTGGAAAAACAGATCTACTTCTCTTTTCTCATCTTTTGCAATTTCTTTTCTCTTTTGTGTTTTTGTAATCATGACTTTGACGATTCTTGAGTTTATTTCCGTTTTAGCTATGAACTAAATTTAGTTTTCTAGGATTACAATGGATTTCTTTGTTTAAATTGATTGTTGTTTATTTTTCCTTATTCTATCTTATTGAGGTTTATTGTTTACCCATTCTTGTGCTTGAATTTCATTAGTCTGGCCAACTATTGTTTCACAAATCTAATTGAATCGGGAGAGGAAATTAGGTTTTAGGTTAAAGATTGGGTAACCTTTGTACGAATTGCACCCACATCGAATTGGGTAATTTGTTTAGCAATTAAGATAGGAATATACTTAATTGCCTTAGGTAGTCATAATTAGGGCTTGTTCTTGATTCAATTTGACCTAACTTCATTGGCATAAGAATATAGCTCTTTGATTAGGTTAGATTAGTTTTACAATATTCTGGAAAGAAATTGTAAAAACTTAAGTGCCCTAGACTAGCAATAAATCTTAATTAAAATAGAATTGTTGGGAAAATAAAAGCAATTAGTTTAACATTGAAGGAAATTGTAATCCTAGGCTTTAATCGTCATAGTTAATCTTGTCAGTTTATAATTTAGTTTTACTTTCATTGTTGTTTAGTTATAATAATCACAAAGATTCGTTTAATTTGGATAAGAAAAAGAGTGATCTTTAGTAATTAGTTGTTTAGTTCATTAATTCCATGTGGAGACGATACTCTACTTATCATTATATTACTTGTTGCGATTGCGTATACTTGCGTTTATAAATCCTGCATCAGACTTATCTATGAGTTGGTGGAATTCAAAGCCTGGCCCACTTAGTATTAAGCGCCATGTGTCACCAGTTGCAATGGGAAAAAATTCAAACGAAATTATCCGCGCGGCTCACCAAAAGTTCTAAGGAGAAGAATCAACCCTCTTTCTAAGACTTGTCTCATGTTTCACTGCTCAATTTCTGATCTCTCTCTCTCTCTCTCACATACACGCACACGGACAATTTTGGAAGCAGTACTGCGCGCACAAGGATCCAGCAACACTCCCCAAATCCCCAATTCATACTGTAACGCTACCGAATTCGGACCTTATCATATACATAAAAGCAAATAGACCGGGTCGGATCCGAGTACATCCGAGTATGGATGTGCTGTAGGAATCGGGTTGGGAAGAGCTCCGAAAAGAGGTTGGGAAAGTCGAAGGCGATCTCGATGTGAAGCTCTCTTCTTATGCTAAGCTCGGTGCTCGCATAACTCAAGGAGGTATAATTTTTTTTTTTCATGAAGAAAAACTCCATGATCTCATCATAAATGTAAACTATTACATGTATCAATTGCTCTTACATTCGAAGAGTGCTCGATTTTTGTTGATTCGTTTGTACTACATCGATATATGTGAATTTTGATGGTTTTGCCTAGGGCTTTATGAGTTATTTTGAATTTTTAATTCTTTTGTAGAAAATGACACAAATAAAATGTCTTTGTTGAGTTCTTTTGAGGTGATTTATATGTATTCCTCAATCTATTAACAGGTTCACCATGGGGGTGCAGGAACAACGGTTGCTGGTCTAAAAGCCGCGGTATTGATTTAACCGTAGTGTTGATGTCTCACATTCTGCTTATGTGACTTGATTTGTGACTAGTTTAAATTATTGTTTTATTTTTGCAATATAGTGCCCAACAACTATCATCCCTTTCTTTGGTGACCAACCTTTTTGGGGAGAAAGGGTTCATGACAGAGGTGTAGGTCCTCCACCGATTCCAGTCGATCAATTTTCACTCCAGAAGTTGGTTTTAATTTACTCTCGCATAGTATTTAATTTAAAAGCTGGAGAGGATACTTTTGGTTTGAATATAAACTATATTGGTTTTTGATTTAATACAGGTCAAAGATCGTGCAGTCGAACTTGCAAAAGCAATGGAAAACGAAGATGGGGTTGCAGGAGCTGTGAATGCATTCTTGAAACACCTTCCGCGTAAAAAACTTGAGCCGGACCTCGAACCAACATCAAACTATTTTTCCATACACAGATACTTTGGTTGTTCCTAGAGTTTGAGACAAGGTTGCCATCTCCCATATGTGCATGTATTCTTTATTGGTGATTGGGATCATGGTGGTTTGCTCGATTTTGAGTAATATTCGGTTAATAATACTTTCTTCTAGGCAAAGCTATTTTCTTTTGTTTATAATCTCACCTGTGTATGGCATCTTCGTAATTGGAAATAAATTTTGGATGAAATTGGAAAATTGTTCAAGAGTTGTTTCTAGAAGTCTGAATTCCATAAAAAAAAAATCGCTTTCACTACTCATCTGGTACGCTTTTTAATGCACTGGCCAAGAGTTAGGGGTATTGAATTAATGCTATCTGAGAATAACACTTGAAATGAAGAAGATATTTGCTGTTCCAAACAGCAAATCTTATTCTTACTAGTGTAACATGAGGATAGATAGATATTGGACACTGGAGAAATCAATGATTAGTTAGTTGTCTACTACTCCACTGAGGATTCCTCCTCCTTATGATCAAAAAGGAAATTGTGTTAGATTAGAGGGAGTAGTTTTAAATTTACTAGGTTATATGAGGAGGCAGTGGTTGTTTTGGTTTTGGCCTGTTGCATTGGTGAGAAGAATCTTTCATAACAGAATTTTCCTTTTACTTCTCAAATAGTGTTGAATTTTGCCTGAACCATAGTTATTAGAAGTGTGCTTTATTGCAAGCTATAGCTGAAAACGCACAATGTGCAAGCCTTCCTCCTTGTGCGCTCTTCGTCCATGGCAGAGCACAACCTATGGATATATATCTGACTTTATTGGTTCTTTGGTCGATCCAAAGGTGAAAAGCCATCTAAAAGGCTCTATAAGTCAAGTCTTGAATTTTTAGTGTTTTCCTCTTGTCTTCTACTACATTTTCAAGTCATCTCTGTCTACATGCTGATATGTTGCAATCTCCAGATTATTTCTTTTCTATTTTTTATTTTTTGGTTGAAATATAGTTATAATACTCTTAAGATTTTGTGAAATATGCTGAATTAATTGTTTCTTGTGAGCGATAAAACCAATTAATTATGATTCTAGTGTTCAAATTGCTTGTTCAAACTAAGTATCAAAGTTAGTTCTAATATCTGACACTCAAGTGCTAAAATTCGTTTAAGATTTATTGGCATTTTTGATATATAACAAATTTTATTTTTCATGTGCTTTACTTTGCGTTATGGCGTAAGTGAACTTTTGTAGGATCAATCTTTGTTTTATGTGGCACGTTAAAGTTGAATAATAAGGTTAAATAAATCAAAACTAGTGGTGAAACAATTGATTTAAGGACTTTTTATGACTAAAGATTAAAGATTTTTTTAATCTTCGTCTTGTTTTTTCATGCTTATATATATGTTGTTTTTACTGCAAAATTTCTTTCTGAACATTGCATTCGGTCTCCAAAATTGTACTTTTGAAAGCAGAAGCACCTTCACAAGCTGAGGAGAAAAGACTTGCAACTTGGGGATCTGAAGTACCTGATGATTTAGTTATAGACCAGAAGAAACTTGCTGAAGCACTTCAAAAGGTGATACTCTTCTTGTCTAATTTTTTCATCACCAACTGCTTCATTCTATTTCTGGAATGGTTGGAGGCAATTGGGTCTTGACCAAATGGTGTAAATGTTACGTATATATTTTTTTTTTGTTGTACGTAGGTCAACTTGGATGAAATATTTCTGTATCTTTCATAATGGGAAAGAATATGTGTAATAGTTGGTCTTCGTTCGTGCTTGTTTGTACGTACATTTTGCATATCATCTACTAGCCTTGAGTTGTAGATATACTCTTCCAGTAAAATTGGTATAAATCACTCGTTATATAGGTCACACCCGAGGATATGGAAGCATTCAGGATGAAGAAAATCCACCATGACGATCCAATGAAGGAATTTTTACACTGAACAGTGGATTATGTGTTGCTGATTTTTTTTTAATCATTACTCTCCTTGTGTATAATAAGAATCTATAATGTGTAGCTAATGTTTACATTGAACTGTGGATTGTGTGTTGCTGATTATGTGTTTGTATCCTAATGAAATTGAAGTAATGTTTCAAATAATAAGAATCTATATAATGTTTTACCTTGGATAAATTAAGGCATACGCAGCATAGATGTTCTGTCAACATAAAAATTGGCAAATGTTCATGTGTAAGCTCAAAAGCATATGATTGTTGGATGAATCCATTAAAGTGGAATAAAGGATATCTTGCCAATTAAATTGATTAATTTCTTTAAAATTTTAAAGAACCAATATGTTTCCTGCAGATCATGGGACTTGAAATTGCCAAAAAAATTGTGTTTATGCTAGGTGCAAGGGTAATAATATAACATACGTTGTGTTAAACTGACGTCAATTGAAGTGCACTAAAATCATACAATCAAAATGAAAGGAAGCCAATATTTTTTCACTCACAAAAAGAAGTAAGAAGTAATTCTTAAACACAGTTTTGATTAGCTTCCCAAGCAGTATATGGGTACCCTTTTCTAGCGTAGGAATTGAGCAGCGCCGCCGTGGAATGCTTCACCAGCCTTGCAAACACGTTGTCTCCGTCGTCGTTTCTCGATGCGGCTTCCAGTAGAGTGAGGTAGTTCCGATACTGCTCGAACGCCCTTGACCCGAACACATTAGACACCGTCGATTTCTGGGGTACCATTCTCGGCCATGATTACATGCTGCTGCTCCAGTACCTTAATTAATTCATACAATAAATACATTTCATTTAAAAATATCTGGTTATAAATACATTTCATTTAAAAATATCTGGTCTGAATTGAAAAAAAAAATGAGAAGAAATAAGAATTTTTCCCTTAAATTCGTGACGTGACTGTTAAGTCAGTGACCGTTATGGCAGTTCATCATATTATTGAAGAATAACCCAACATCCTCAAATTAAAGATTTCATTTCATCAATGTCTCAAGAGTACAAGGTGTCTGGCATGGAATGTATTATCATCATCTAAATATGCTATCCAAATCTTCTTGAGGGCCAGGGAAGAAATTCTAATAGAAAACCTTACTATTTATCTTTTTTCTAAAAGGAAATTCCACGCCCCCAATACTATATATACATACTCCCATTCCCATTCGCTGATTAATTTTCTATAGTATACATGTCCGCAAAAAACAATGTGCCAAAACAGTTATAAATTAAATATACGCATGCACGCATACAGTAAGTTGAAAATTCTTCAACAGGAAATTCGTCTGTGTCCCTCGTTATCATTAATTATGCTTTCCACAGTTTAAAGCATTGTTTAGTGCAGAAAATGCAGAGTACTAATTTCACACTTATTGCTATTAATATTTAGTAGGCAAAACTGCAAATTCCGTCCCAAACTATATTTGAGTACTAATTTCGAAATGAGATTATACCAATGGGTAGATTGATATTTCTAACCTGGGTGAGCAGATTGTCATCAGTTGGAAGCTTGAGGCCATCCTTAGTGTTACCTATTATCAGTCAGCAAGCTCACCTATAGAACTTTTCCATAAAACATAAACTGAAATTGAACGAAATTACACGAAAACCATGACAGAAAAAGCACATCCAAATTACATAATTTACCCGGATCTGGAAAAAAAACGCCAACCTAATATATACACGTAAAACTTAGATTCAAACCTTTACAAAGACAATTTCACCTACGAAGGGATCAATGAGCATGAGAGGTTAAATTGGTTAAATACAATTACAACCAATTAGAGTTTAACTTGAAGTTCCGAGAAGTTGTACATAGCAACTACAAATGTCATTATTACCTCTCAGAAAATGCTTGGTAATTCCTCCCTTTCTGCAACATTGGTATTCCTTACGTCCACTTTTATTGCTTATTTTTATTGAAAGCATTATTTACAACACAAAAAAACTAAAAATATTAAAAGTTCTATTTCAACCAAATTTTGAGCATCTTTACCCTGCTTTTCATTTTTCTTTTTATCAGCCATCCCTGCCCACTTACAGCTCCATTAAAGTGTTGTGAGCTAATTTCTTGACAAAATATATGTTGCACACAACAGATCGATTTTTATTTTGAGAATGAATAAATCACAAATCTGTAAACCACCAAAATTCATCATAAGATACTTAAAACTACAAGAACTCAATCAAGTAAAAAAAGACAAAAAAATCAGGGAATGAATTTTGAATCTAAATTTTATTTGTTGACTCATTCTTAGATCTAGGGTAGATAATTTTTAGATCACAAGAGCCTGGGAATTTTTTTGAAAAAATGATTCTTTGAATTAACCTATAAAATTAAATTAAGTGAAAATTCTGAGGAATATTCTTACCAAAAATGGAGGAAAAATTAAAATAAATTCAATCTCTTGCCTACAGGTTCAGATTATCCGGCGCGGCAAGTGATTCGAAGGAGAACGGTGCCGGAAAGGATGAGGGTTTGTCGGAGGGATAGACTGGAACAAGTAAATTGGTTGTTTCGTTCTATCCGGCGAGACAAGTGATTCGAAGGACAACGGTGCCGGAAAGTATGAGGGGTTCCGGAGGGATAGAGTGGAAGAAGGAAATTGGCTGTTTCTTTGATTTGAAGGAGAACGGCGTTTTTTTTTTTTTTTTCCCTTAAATATTTCTCATAACAAAAATTGTAGAAAAGAAAAATAAATTGTTGATTTTTTGGGAAAGGTATTTGTAAAAATTTAAAAAGAGTTATTAAATTTATGGTGTATGATGACCTATTGTATAGGTCACTCTTCAAAAAAATGAATAGTGGATTAAAAAATAAATTTGATCTAATAGTAATTAAATGGGGACCTAATGAATAATTAACACAAGTGGTACTAACAGCATACTTTTATTAATAATTGTAAACACTCATATAGGTATATAGTACAGGAAATTAAAAACTTAAATCTTTAGGATTATGGTCTTACATATGGAAATTTTCGATGCCTATTACAACTGAGAGACATTCTATTTATACTAGAGTCTGGCTCTTTTGTCGGGGAAAAAGCCCGCCTTACATTTTTATATTGATGACAATGATTTGTGGAGTGAATAGCATTTTTGGTCCTCTTATGGTCTTCTAATGGGTTGAATTTTGCATTTTTGTCCTTCTTAAATTTTTTGTAGCAGATTGATCCCTCTTATCAATATAATATATCATATTTGTTCCTCTTATAACACATTCTTTTCTTTTAATTTTTTTGTGGCAAATTCGCCCCTCTTATTAATGTAATATAACACATTAGTCCCTTTTAAATACAAAGTACATCAACTTTGTCCACTTTAGAATATATTTTGAATTTAAGTGATGTATTTTATATTTACGAGGGACTAATGTGTTACACTACATTGATAAGAGGGACGAAGTTGTTACAAAAAATTTAAGAGAGACGAATGTGATATACTACATTGATAAGAAGGACCAATCTTCTACAAAAAATTTTAAGAGGGACGAAAGTGCAAAAGTTAATCCATATGAGTACCAAAAGCGCGATTTACTCATGATTTGTCAATTATCTTCTAGGCTCTTCTTCCTTTCTTGACACCTCAATTACTATATAATATAATATCAATTAATTTATTTTTAAAAAAAATACAGCTTTATATTGGTGACAATGATTTGTCACATATCTTCAAAGCTCTTTTTTCTTTCTTGACACCTCATTTACTATACAATATAATATCAATTAATTTATAGTAAAGAAAATACACCATCAACTATCTTTCATCAAAATTTCAACATTCAGTTATTGGGCTTTTGCTGCAATTAAGTAATTGGCTGATGTATACCCAACTTTTTTCAAGCGCTCCTCACTTCATGAATGACATCATGTTGAAGATATTTTTGACATTTCTCTTGGAGATCTTTACAATTTGATTTTTTTTCTTTTCAATTTGATATAACAAATTCTGCAGATTACCAACATTCTTTTGCCATTTAACATATCATGTTATTTATTAAATAAACTAATTAAATTGATTGATTATATTACAATTATAACCTAAATCAAGTTGACTACTTTGTACCTTCTAAATAATACTCCCTCAATTCTTAAATACATATTGTTTTAAAAATTCAAAAGAGATTTAAATATCTTTTTAGATAATTTTACCTTTTTTTCATTAAGGATAGATACACTACAAGAAAAACAACTTTTTTCGACGGAATTTTCGATGGCATTTTACCCGTCGGAACATCAGAAAAAATGCCGTCGCAAAATTTTCCGACAGGATTTTTCCGAAGGGGGCAACCGTCGGAAAATTTTCTGACGAGTGCTTTTCCGACGGCTCACAAACAAAACAGTTTTTTTTTGTTTTTTATGTTTTTTATTTTTTCCGACGGGATAACTGGTCGGAAAATGATTTTTTCTTTTTTTTTTGATAATTTCCGACGGGTGCTTTCTGTCGGAATTTTTTTTTAAAATTCCAACGGGTAATACCCGTCGAAAAATGATTTTTTCTTTGAAAATTTCCGATGAGTGCTTTCCGTTGGAAAAATGTTTTTTATTTACTTTTTTTTAACAATTCCGACGGATAATTTAATTATTTTTTACAATTCTGTGGATTTTTTTTAAACAATTTCCGACGGGGTTTGCCAGTCGGAAAATCAATTAAATATAATAAAATTAAATAGATAATTAATTAAATATTTAATTTATTTTTAATTTTTTATATTCCTAATTTATAAATATATCAATTTTATCACCATTACCATAAAAAAATTAACAAATTACGCAAAATAAATCAATAAGAGCGCGTGAAAAATCATAAAAAAATCTTACAAAATCAAATTAGTCTCAATCAACAAAAGTTCAATAATAAAATAAGTATCCAAATATCTCGAAAAATAAAACTAAGTTTTAGTCATCTTGGGGCGGGTTTTGTGGTAACTTGTTAGAAGACAAGGAGTTAAGCATACGTTGGAAATGCTCCATTTGTCGTTGGTTTTCCTACACCATCTGTCTTCGGCTTTCCTCCAACATTGCTCTTTAGTCTTCTCTCTCTCGTTGTCGTTCGTCCCTATTACATTGACGTTCCTGCTCCAACATTGTCATGTGTTCTTCCCTCTCGCGTTGACGTTCCTCCTCAGATTGTTGCAATCTTTCTTCGAGAGTTAGAATTCTTGACATGAGCTTCGGGTCAGATGAACTACAATGTTGTGAGGCCCTCGACGAAATAGGTTTAACCTGAGCAACCTTACTAGCCAGACCATAAATCGTACCCTTCTTTCCTATGCCTACAGTGTCTACCCATGCCTGAATAACAAACAAAAACATTAATTAGATTATAAATATTTATAAGTACATAATAGTTTAATTAAATATTATAATTATATGTTAGCTGTAGTTGAATATCTTCCGGGATTGGTTGTGATTCACCCGTTTCGGATACTTGCGAAGCGGAAAGTTTTTCTAAAAACGCAGTCTAAAAGGCACGAATTTTAGAACATAGTTTTCAAACATAACACTTATTTATCAACTAAGTTATATAATTGTAAAACTTACATATGTATCATTTAAATGAGTATCGACCCACTTTGCTTACTATTCTTCGTTAGTGCTCCGAATGTGTATTACTCCCACCCATGTGACTTGGAGCTCCTTGGCCACCACAGTCGGATGCTCGATTTTCCTTGTTTTTCTGACTTAATTCTTTGACCTCATCTGTATCCCAGTATGCAAGTAACCCGGCCCAATGAGAATCAATTATCCATTTTGGCTTTTTGTTCCTTCTACGATGTTCTTCTAACTTCTTTCTAACAGAAGCTGCAGCTTTACTATCAAATATCTCTGATCCAACTTTTATGAGTTGAAATCATATGATTCTAGGTAGCACTCCGATCCCCCACATACACCTTTAAATGCGTATGGATGGGCCCCACGTGCGGGGATTTGGTTCTCGGGAGCTACCCTTAAGGGTAACCTAAATGTTCCAAAAATCATCTCCAATAACCTACTATAGTTTTAGTACGAGAGTCTTTGTATATAAAAAACAAGAGTATAAGACAAGATAAGATAAGATAAAATAAGGTTCCATTAAAATCACCTACAAATACCTACTTAAATTTCAGTATGAGAGTCTTGTATCTCACAAACCAAACATAACGACAAAGTAAGATAAGGTGAGGTAAATGTGCTTATCTCACCTTACAATAACTACCAAAACATGTTCTAAAGAAAAATGTTCAAGACAGATAAGAGTTTAATATGATCCTTTTTCTTTTTTTCCTCAAAAAAATGGTACAGTTCTTTCAGCCTTGGATTCAACAACGACGTTTACTATATATAAAACACGAGCACTTGGTCGTAGACATTCTAAAACATTTGCAAAATCAGACGATGGGAAAACTCTTAAACGATAACGGTTCACCAAATGTATCAACTATAAGAAGGTGCATGGATTTCAAAATCATATTTCTCCATTTCAATTTCACCAAATGTATCAACTATAAGAAGTTTCTTTTTTTTTAAACTAAGCAACGCATAGGGAGTATTTTTGTATTTCACTTAGGGCCCATTTGGATGGATGGATTTGGGTTGGGTGTATTTGAAATCCCTTGTCAAATCCATCATGCTATTTGGATGCAAAATTAAATCCATTCATTTGAAATCCTAAATCTTAGTCCAATGGATTTTAGCCCAATTTTAAGTGGATTTAAAATTCCTCCTAAAACTAGTCATTTGAAATCCACTTTAAAAAAAGGTCCACATTGTATACTTTAAAAAATTGCAATTTGATCTCAGATTTTCAAAAAACTTAGAATTGCAATTCAGTCCAGAATTTTAAAAAAATTAAAAAATGCAATTCGGCTACTATTTTCAGAAATTCGAATTGCATTTTTGGTCCCTCAATTCTCGGAAATTGCAATTTTGACCCCAAATTTTCGAAGAACCCAGAATTACAATTCAGTACAGAATTTTCATAAATTAAATTTTCAATTCGGACCCTGATTTCAAGGAATCAAATTTGCACTTTTGGTCCCTCAATTTTTGGATATTTCAATTTTGACCCTAGATTTTCGAAAAATCAAGAATTGCAGTCCAGAATATTACGAAAATTAAAATTTTCAATTAGGCCCCTAAGTTCAAATTTGCACTTTTGGTCCCTCAATTTTCGAAAATTACAATTTTGCCCCAAGATTTTTGAAAAAACCCAGAATTACAATTCAGTTCATTTCGGAATATTAAAATTTTCAATTTGGCCCCTGATTTTCAGAAATCCAAATTTTCACTTTGGTCCCTTAATTTTCAAAAATTGCAAATTGACCCCGAATTTTCAAAAAACCCAGAACTGCTCAGTCCATAATTTGCAAAAGATTAAAATTTTCAATTTGGCACCTGATTTTCAAAAATCCAAATTTGCACTTTTGGTCCCTTAATTTTCAAAAATTGCAATTTGACCCCGAATTTTTGAAAAACCCAGAGTTCCAATTCAGTCTAGAATTTTCAGAAAATTAAGATTTTCAAATCGGCCCCAGGTTTTCTGAAATCCGAATTTTCACTTTGGTCCCTCAATTTTCAAAAATTATAATTTTGCCCCAAATCGATTTATGCAATTTTATCTCGATATCGACAACAAGAATTAACTCATAGAGCAAATTACAAGACACGATTGGGAATTTCAAACAACAAAATGATATATACCAAACAATGGATTTCAAATGAATGGATTTGAAATCCTTTGTAAAAAAATTTATCCAAACAAGAGATTGCAAATGAATGTATTTCAAATCATTGGAATTTCAAATCCATTCATTTGAAATCCCTCTTCATTTCAAATCCATCCATCCAAATGGGCCCTTAATTTCTTTAATTTGAGATATTATTATCCGATTACAATGAAAAATCGCAAAATCCAACATTGCAGAAAACATGGGAACAAATGGACAAACTAATCGAGGACAAATTCATCGACAAATCACCATTAGCATGGATTAAAGCCGTGTTTCTTTTGGTCCTCGGAATATTTATGCTTGGAATTCTAGCCGAGCCTCTTATACATAGTGTTCGAGAATTCTCTGCAGCTGCAAATGTGTCGTCGTTTTATATTGCGTTTATATTTGTCCCATTGGCTACCAATGCTAGATTAGCAGTATCTGCTATCAGTGAAGCTCGTAGGAAGAAACAACATACTACTGTTGGGTTTTGGGTCCCTTCCTATGTGGATAAATACCCAATCTTTTGGTAGTCCAATTTGTATTCACTTAGCCCATTACTTGGCCCACATATATAAGGTTATGCTAGGGTTATTGACAAGTAACTTTCAGCACATTTTCTACTACACAAATCAAGAGTGAAAAGAGAGGAAACAATTTTCGGCTACACTCACAGCTGCTTCGGTTTTTTGGTCTTTCCGACTTTATCCACCGTTGGATCATCGTCAAATTTTAACTGGAGATTCTACACATCCAGATCTATCATTTGACCGTTCGGATCGTCATTTTGGTGCCTGAAGGTGAAACGGCAGCCATTGGAAGTAGGTGTAAAAGTGTGAGCTTTATCTCTATTTTTTGTTCCTTGTATTGCTATCTCTTGTGTAAGTGTTTGGTGAAGGTTTTGTACCTATTTGGGGCTGTATTGAACACTTGTATTTGTGATTGGTGATAGTGGAATGCTTTGGGGCTCCCGTGGTTTTTCCCTCTTCGATTTGGAGAGGTTTTCCACGTAAAAATCTTTGTGTTGATTATTTACTTTTTGTTGCATATTGGTTGGTTTTTTTTTGATAAGTTGTCGCATTTTCATCTTGGTTCAATCAAGGGAGAAAGATTTGGTGTTGTGTTCTTTGTGAAATATTGATTCTTTCTCAACAAAGTGGTATCAAGAGCTTAGGTTATTGTCCTTGTTAGTTTGATTGAACAATGGAGGGGAGTATGAACAAAATGGTTTGTTTGAATGGCACAAATGATCATATTTGGAAAAACAAAATGAAAGATCTTTTGTTTGTTAAATCTATGCACCTTCCAGTTTTTGCTAAAGAGAAGCCGAAAGAAAAATCCGATGATGATTGGAGTTTTGAGCATGAACAAGTTTGTGGGTTCATTCGACAATTTGTTGATGATAATGTTTATAATCACATTTGTAATGTGTGGGCAAAACTCGAGCAATTGTATGCCTCCAAAACAGGGAATAACAAGTTGTTTGTTTTGAAGAAAATGATGCATTTGAAATACAGTGATGGTAGTTCAGTGGCCGACTACTTGAATGAATTTCAAGGTACCGTTGATCAGTTATCTGGTATGGGTATCAAGTTTGATGATGAGATTCTGGCATTATGGTTGCTTGCGGCTCTTCCGGATTCACGGGAAACTTTTCGGATTTCTTTGACTAATTCTGCTCCTGATGGTGTTGTCTCCATGGAACTTGTGAAAGGTGGAGTTTTGAATGAAGAGGTGAGAAGAAGGTCACAAGGTTCTTCATCACATTCGGAAATTTTGTATTCTGAAGATAGGGGGAGAAACAAACAAAGAGATCAACAATCCAAAGAGAAGAGTAGAAGCAAATCAAGGTCGAAGCATAAGAATCTTGAGTGTCATCATTGTGGTAAGAAGGGTCATATCAAGAAGTTTTGCTACACATGGAAAAGAGAAAATAAAGGTAAGGGTGGTGAAAAGAAACAAGAAAAGAAAGACAACACTAATGTTGATCGTATCGCCACTACTTCGAGTAATGATCTTTTTCATTGTGTATGATGATGAGAATATGGTTAATCTTACTAGTCATGAGACGACTTGGGTGATTGATAGTGGTGCATCCCTTCATGTTACGTCACAGAAAGAGTTCTTTACATCTTATACGCCCGGTGATTTTGGGGTATTGAAGATGGGTAATGACGGTTTAGCACAAGTTGTGGGCAAGGGAGATGTTTGCTTGAAAACCAATGGTTCAATCCTTATGCTTAAGGATGTTAGACATGCTCCAGATATTCGTTTGAATTTGATTTCAGCCGGAAAACTTGATGATGAAGGATATTGCAACACTTTTCATGAAGGTCAATGGAAGCTCACTAAAGGTTCGTTGGTCGTGGCTCGGGGTAAGAAGTCATCTAGTTTGTATTTTATGCAAGCTTCTATTTACAAGGATATGGTAAATGTGATGGAGGATGATAAAATCACCGAGTTGTGGCATCGAAGACTTAGCCATATGAGTGAAAAGGGGCTTGGTTGCTTGGTAAAGAAAAATCTCCTTTGTGGGTTCAAAAAGGCAAAGTTGAGTAAGTGTGCTCATTGTTTGGCTGGAAAGCAGAGAAGACTCTCATTTCAAAGTCACCCTCCTTCAAGGAAACCGGATTTGTTGGAGCTAGTGCATTCGGATATTTGTGGTCCTTTGAAGGAAAAATCATTTGGTGGAGCACGTTACTTTGCGACATTCATTGATGATCATTCAAGAAAGGTATGGGTCTATCTTTTGAAGACGAAAGACCAAGTGCTTGATGCATTCAAGCAATTTCAAGCTTCAGCTGAGAGACAAACCGGGAAGAAGCTTAAGTGTATCCGCAGTGACAATGGTGGAGAGTATATTGGTCCTTTTGATGCGTATTGCAGATCACAGGGTATTCGTCATCAAAAGACACCTCCAAAGACTCCTCAATTGAACGGCTTGGCATAAATGATGAATAGAACTCTAGTTGAGAGAGTTAGATGTTTGCTTTCCGAAGCAAAGTTGTCGAGATCCTTCTGGGGTGAAGATTTGAACACGGTGGTACATTTTATCAATTTGTCACCTACTATTTCTTTGAGTGGTGATGTTCCCGACAGTGTTTGGTTTGGCAAAACTGTCTCATATGATCATTTGCGGGTCTTTGGTTGCAAAGCTTTTGTGCATGTTCCGAAAGATGAAAGATCGAAGTTGGATGCTAAGACAAGACAGTGATCTTCATTGGTTATGGGAATGATGAGTTTGGTTATAGATTCTATGATCCTATTGAAAAGAAGCTTGTTAGAAGTAGAGATGTGATATTTATGGAGGATCAAACCATTGAAGACATTGAGAAGGCCAATTGTCAAGTTCCTCAAGAGAGTGATGAACTCATTAGCCCAAAACCAATTCCTTTGAGTCATGCACCGAATGATCAACAAGCTGATGAAGAAGTTGATGCTCATGATGATGGCCATGTAGATAACCATCAATATGTGCCTGAAATACCTCAAGTTCCACTCCGTAGATCAAGTAGAGAAAGACAACCTTCAAGAAGGTATCCTACTGATGAATATGTTTTTCTGACTGACGGGGGAGAGCCTAATTGTTTTGAAGAGGCTATGGAGAGTGAGGATAAAGAAAAGTGGTTAAGTGCTATGAAAGAGGAAATGAAATCATTGCATGATAATGCTACTTTTGAGTTGACGACATTACCTAAGGGTAAGAAAGCTTTGAAAAATAAATGGGTTTATCGTGTGAAACAAGAAGAGAATGCTCTTCCACGGTACAAAGCTAGATTGGTTGTCAAAGGTTTCAGTCAGAAAAAGGGGATTGACTTTGATGAAACATTTTCTCCAGTTGTGAAAATGTCTTCAATTCGGATTGTTTTGGGTCTAGCTGCTAGCTTGAATTTGGAGGTTGAGCAGATGGATGTGAAGACCGCATTTCTTCATGGTGACCTTGAAGAAGAAATCTACATGGAACAACCCGAGGGTTTCAAGGTCAAAGGGAAAGAAAATTGTGTGTGCAAGCTAAAGAAGAGTCTGTACGGGTTGAAGCAAGCACCGAGACAGTGGTACAAGAAGTTTGACTATGTTATGGAGAAACAGGGTTATAAGAAGACTACTTCTGATCACTGTGTTTTTGTGCAAAAATTTTCTGATGATGACTTTGTCATTTTGTTGCTCTATGTTGATGATATGATTATTGTTGACTCTAATGTTTCCAGGATTAATAAATTGAAGTTGGCCTTGAGTAAGGCATTTTCTATGAAGGATTTGGGGCCTGCAAAACAAATTCTTGGTGTGAGAATCACACGTGATAGAAAAGCCAAGAAGTTGTGGTTATCTCAAGAGAGATACATAGAAAAAGTGCTTCAGAGATTCAACATGGGAAAAGCTAAAGTTGTAAGTACTCCGCTTGCTTTACATTTTAAATTAAGTATGAAGCAAAGTCCTAGTACGGATGAGGAGAAAGCATACATGCAAAAGATTCCATATGCATCCGCGGTTGGTAGTTTGATGTATGCTATGGTTTGCACACGGCCGGATATAGCACATGCAGTTGGTACTGTAAGTCGGTTTCTTTCGAATCCGGGAAAGGAACACTGGGAAGCTGTTAAGTGGATTATGAGATATCTCCGGGGAAGTTCAGATTTGAGACTGTGTTTTGGGAGTGAGAAGCCGACTTTAGTTGGCTATACTGATTCTGACATGGCGGGTGATATCGATTCTCGAAAGTCTACTTCGGGTTATTTAGTTTCCTTTGCAGGGGGAGCAGTTTCTTGGCAATCCAGATTGCAAAAGTGTGTTGCTTTGTCTATTACCGAGTCTGAATTCATTGCCATTACCGAAGCATGTAAGGAGTTGCTTTGGATGAGGAGATACTTGCAAGAACTTGGCTTCGAGCAAGAGAGGTATGTATTATTTTGTGATAGCCAAAGTGCTATTCATCTTGGCAAGAATTCGACTTTTCATTCTAGATCAAAACATATTGATGTGAGGTATCATTGGATACGAGATGTTTTGAATGATAGATTGATAGAACTTGAAAAGGTTCACACGGATGATAATGGGGCTGATATGTTGACTAAAGCACTTCCTAAGGGAAAGTTTGACACTTGTTGTGAGATTGCCGGTATGGCACACTCTTCCACATAGTCGGGAGGGGGAGATTTGTTGGGTTTTGGGTCCCTTCCTATGTGGATAAATACCCAATCTTTTGGTAGTCCAATTTGTATTCACTTAGCCCATTACTTGGCCCACATATATAAGGTTATGCTAGGGTTATTGACAAGTAACTTTCAGCACATTTTCTACCACACAAATCAAGAGAGAAAAGAGAGGAAACAATTTTCGGCTACACTCACAGCTGCTTCGGTTTTTTGGCCTTTCCGACTTTATCCACCGTTGGATCATCGTCAAATTTTAACTGGAGATTCTACACATCCAGATCTATCATTTGACCGTTCGGATTGTCATTTTGGTTCCTGAAGGTGAAACGGCAGCCATTGGAAGTAGGTGTAAAAGTGTGAGCTTTATCTCTATTTTTTGTTCCTTGTATTGATATCTCTTGTGTAAGTGTTTGGTGAAGGTTTTGTACCTATTTGGGGCTGTATTGAACACTTGTATTTGTGATTGGTGATAGTGGAATGCTTTGGGGCTCCCGTGGTTTTTCCCTCTTCGATTTGGAGAGGTTTTCCACGTAAAAATCTTTGTGTTGATTATTTACTTTTTGTTGCATATTGGTTGGTTGTTTTTGATAAGTTGTCGCATTTCCATCTTGGTTCAATCAAGGGAGAAAGATTTGGTGTTGTGTTCTTTGTGAAATATTGATTCTTTCTCAACAACTACTTCTTTGACATTGTCCGAGGTTTGTTTGTTTGTTTTGCCTGTTCTGAGTTAGATAGAGCTAAATGCAAAAATACTCCATGTGCGAAAATTCCCTTGTGTTTTTTTTTGTGAGCAAAAATCCCCTTTGAAATTCCTTCATAAATCATAAGGAGGTTATTGTCAACTTTTTAAGTGAATAGGGGGTTGCTGCCAATTTCAAAGTTAATATGGAGATTACTGTCAATTTTTTAAGTTGATAGGGCAGTTTTTGCATTTTTTATGTGTGTGTAAATATCGTTTTGGGCTTCGAAGGAGGTTTTTTGCTAATAAAAATTAGCTCATGGGGTATTTGGAAATAAAAAGAGTTAATATCAATTTATCCCCTAATGATATTCATAATATTCAATTTACCTCCTTGTGATTTGAAAAATTAAAGAGCATTTTACTCCCCTTGTAATCTTATAAAATTTTCACACCGTCCCCTTGATATTTTTAAACGTGGCCCTTTTTGTGATATAATAAATGTGGCAAATTACCCCACGTGTTATGATAAATGGGGCAATTTACCCCCCTAAGTTACAAAACATTTTTCATGTCCACTCTCAATTTCGGCAAATGAGTTCCACTCTCCGACTTCAAGGGGTAGATTGATTCTTTAAAATTTTCAAGAGGGTATAAAGTGCTCATTTTCAAATCACAAGGGGGTAAATTGGCACTACCTCGTTAGAGGAAATAACACGGGATGATTTTTTGCTAATTAGACAAAGCATAGGGGTATTTTTTAATTTAGCTAGTTATATTCAATGTAAGACATAATTATATTGTGTTTCTGAAACTAACTTCGTTTATAATAATATAGATTTATGGTACTGTGTTCATGAACAACGTTCTGGGATTAGCGGTTCTTCTTTCGTTGATCTATTTTCGCAATTTGTCATGGAATTTTGGTGCTGAAGTTTTGATGGTTTTGGTTGTATCAGCCATTATTGGATGCCTTGGGAGTTTTAGTACTGTTTTCTCCGTTTGGACATCGGTTTTCGCTTATTTGTTGTATCCTTTGTCATTGGTTGTGGTCTATGTTATAGGAGATTTCAATTGGCTGTCCTAGAACTTAGAGCAAATCTTGACACATAAACGTTTGTCAATGTTAGCTGTTAATATTGATAGAGATGTATATAAGATTGCATTCTTTAATTTCTTCATTGTTGATATATATAGGCTGAGTCCATTTGTATAAACATTAAGTAATAAATATGGAGTAAATTTCCATAACACAATGCAGTTTACTCTTATTTCTGTAACTTTTGCAAACTCGGATACCTATTTTGTAGGTTGAATTTTATGGTGCATTGGAAGTAAATATAATTTCCTATGTGTGTTTGGTGATGATGATTTCTTGCCAGTAGAGTAATTTTTGGAATGGACATATGTTTATGTAAGTTGATTATTAATGTGAACTCATCTAAGCAATTTTTCTAATTTAGAAAGTGTTTTTTTGTTTTTTTTGTTTCCCAAGGGTTTAATCCCTTTCGAAGCTCGTCGGGCATATAAAGTGGGAACCTCTCCCAACAGGGATTCGAATCTGAGTTCGCTGCTTTGTAGTGACTAGTCCCTTCCACTAGACCAATCACCTGTTAGTTAGAAAGTGTTTTTATTGGTGAAGTTTTTCATGTATTATTACATGACTTTGTCATTTCCGTACTTCTTTTGCTAATTTACGGTATAATTTTGTTCAACCATGTCATCAATGAATTTAAGAGTTAATGACAATTTATCCCTAGTGAAATGTATAATGTTCAATTTACCATCTTCTGTGATTTGAAAAAGAGCACTTTACCCCCTGTGAAAATTTCAAAGAAGCAATTTACCTCCGTCAGTCGGAGAGTGTAACTCACTGTAGATACATAAAATTTATGCCCAATTAAATGGCGACACGTGTAAAATAAGTTGTTAATTATCAATTTAAATTCTCTTTTTACATTTTTGGGGTTTTTAATATATGTAATTCCAAAAGTAAATAGCTAATTTAAATTGGCTAATTAAAATACGCCACGTGTTAATATGCCGTGTTTTGACCAATTAAGAAGAAATCTTAAAGACTATGGAAGTCAGAACCAATCAAAATGATGTCTTCAATTCTACAAAGACAATGGCCAATCAAATTACGCCACGTCATCAAACAATATGAAGAAAACTCTCTACTCCAGCATCTATATAAAGGAGCTTTGAGACCTCAGAGAAGGAGATTGACATACTTCACATATATCCTCAAATATATAGAAGAAAGCTTAAAAGTTCTCTCAAGTATTCCATACATAAGTCTTTGACTCTTAAGTCTCTGACTTTTATATTTGTGTTCCGATCCGCAAATCTTGGAGAAGATCACGCCCCAAGATTCAAGAACAAGCCGAAGGCCCTTGGATCTATATATATCTTTCAAGTAGAAGAATCAGAGGAGTTTACTATTTACAGAGATTGTACCCATTAATTTATTAAAATTCATTAAATATTGTAATTTGTTGCTTCTTATTTTATTGTCTAATAAAGTTTTGCACTAAAATTTGTGGTCTACAAATTTCTGGCACGCCCAGTGGGACATCTCTGCCTCTCATCTCTTCTACTTATAAAAAACAATCATGGTTTCAAAATCGTCAAAAGTTAGGCAATCCAAAGCATCGACCTCAGAGGTGGCTAACAACGAAGGCGACAAAAGTTTGAAATCCTCAAAAGCTGGTCAATTCAAAGCATCGATCTCAAGGGTGGCCAAAAACAAAGATGGTGGAAGTTCTGACACGCAAAGTATTGGGGCTATCACGAGGAGTATGAAAAAGGCTCAACAGAAGTGCATCAATCCTACACTACTGGAAAATCCTTGCCTGAAGAAAAAGCGTTAGAAGAAGTTGCCCGAAAGACACCGAAACCTATTGCCGTTCAGAAAGGATTAGGCGATGATGAAGATTCCTATGGATCCACTTCTGCTTCCCCTCATGTGGCCCTGCGATCTGATTCAACACAACCTGAAGACTCAAATCATTCCATCACTTCACCCGTTATGCATGCCATGATGACAAACACCACGACCATGGAGGAACAACTTGCAAACTTGACCAAAGCCGTCGAAGGAATCACCAAATTCATACAAGAGCAAGGAACGTTGGTGGGTACAGTCGTACAAAGGCTGGACAAGCTAGAATGAACTACAAACAAGAATGGGGGAAAGCGTTTGATTGTCGAAAATGAGGAAATTGAAAAAAGATGATGAAAACTTTGAAGAAGAAGTTGAAACTAATGTACACCAGAACCGTCAACAAATTAAAGATGGAGTTGAAACATCATCCCGACACAAGAAGGTTGCATCAAATGATCTCCGTATCTCGGCAGACAATTTCATTCATGTCGACCAACTAAAAGAGATCATCATGGGGACGATTAAAGATAAGCTGGGAGGAAGTTCAAAATCCTCATTGACTTACGTGAAGCCTTACACCCACCAAATGATGAAGATGCCTGCCGGATATCAACCTCCCAAATTTCAACAGTTCGATGGAAAAGAAAATCCGAAGCAACTTGTTGCTCACTTTGTGGAGACTTGCAATAACGCCGGAGCTGTTGGAGATCTCCTTGTGAAACAATTTGTCCGCTCGTTACATGGAAACGCTTTCGATTGGTACACCAACTTAGAGCCTGGAACTATCGACAGTTGGGAACAACTCGAACAAGAGTTTCTTAATCGCTTTTACAACACAAGGAGGATTGTGAGCATGATCGAACTCACTAGCACTCGTCTATGGAAGGAAGAAAAAGTCATCGATTACATCAATCGATGGAGAAACCTAAGTTTGAATTGCAAGGACCGCTTATGTGAAACTTCTGCCATAGAAATGTGCATCCAAGGGATGCACTGGGGCTTGCGCTATATCCTCCAAGGCATAAAACCTAGGACATTTGAAGAGTTAGCTACACGTGCACATGATATGGAACTTAGTCTTGCTTCGAGAGGAAGTCAAAGTACCTTGCCCGTTCAAGAATCAAGGAGTGGAAAAGATAAACTTGATGTCAAGAAAAACAGCAAATCCTTCTCCCAAAATGAAAGCAAAGAATCTATGGCAGTTAATACTGCCCCAATGAAGCTCGTATCCAATTCAAAGAAGAAAGGAAAAACGAAGAATAACCAACCTCAAGAAAGATTCGAAAGGAAGTTGACATTGAAAGATATGCAAGTAAAGGAATATCCTTTCCTTGATTCCGATGTAGCCGGAATGTTAGAAGATCTGCTCGAGGCGAACCTCATCAAGTTACCTGAAACGTATTTTTTACTCTCTCCGTTTTCTTTATTTGGTGCTTTGGCCAAAAATAATTATTTATTTTTATTTGTCGTTTTAGGAGTTTAATGTAAAATTAATTTTTTCTACCAATTTTGCCCTTCTTGTTAATCCTTATAATTAAACTTAATTAATGATATGATTATTTGGTTAAAATGGTCTTTTAGGGTTTTTGCTTAAAAAAAGTGATTATTTAATTATTACATTTCTTAATCGATGTTCAATCCTCTAAAACGATAAATAAATAAAAACTGAGGGAGTATGGTTTTATGAAGTATACTTGAGTTCCCTCTTGAATGTACAAAAATGTTGATTGCTTACTTAACTTGTGATAGAATATGCCACTGTAGTTTAGTTTTGATAATTCAAGTATTCTTTCCTAAACATAGGGGCAGACTTCCTTTGTGACGGGGGGCCATGGTCCCCCCAGAAAATATTAAAAAAAGAAAAATTATATATATCTTAATAATTTTTTATTTTTTTATAGTTAGAAGACTTGAAGTCAAAGTTGCTATATGTTAAGTTGTTACTTTTAAGTCTTTGATAATTTTAAAGAAACTAAATCAAAGTCAAGGAGAGAGAGAATTAATTCATTCAGTCATCCATTGGGAAAAGACAATTTAACTGGAAAATCATTTATCACTTGGAGAGAGAAATAATCCTTAATTAATTGTACTCCACTTCTACACCACCTCCATTAACATCTTCAAATTCTAGAACTCCGTAGCAGCGGCTGCGGCAGTGCAATTTCCGGCTGGTAGAGGTGGCCACAACCCATAGTCGGCTCTTCATCTCACAGCTCTTGGTGGAATCAATTAGATATAATTTGTGAAACTAGGTATACAATTATGAATTAAATATAATTTGTGATAAATAGGTATACATTGAAATTGTGATTGATTGGGTGAAATGGATTTATCATTTATGTGATATTAGGATTTAGGTATATGTGATTAGTGAGGTATATATGATTAATTGTAAAATTCACGAGGGGAAAACTATTTATTTTGAAATTTTGTGAATCATGCATTAAGTATCTCAATTGTGCTTCAATGTGTGTGGATATGAATAAATAAAGGGGTTTTGTTGCTATTACGTATATTTATAATTTCATAAAGAAAGGGTTTTTGTTGCTATTTTATATTATTTATAAACAAGTTTATGGTTCGGGTGTTCTGGTTATGATACCTTTTATGCTCATATTTGTCATTATTATATAGTTGTAATAAAACTAGTTGCAAAATTAAAGGAGCTGAGCTTTCTGATGTTAAACAAAAAAGTATATAATAAATTGATAGGACAATAAAATAGTTACTAGTGTTGAGTTACGTGGTTGTATATTTGTATTTACGTTATTGAAAACTTGGAATCTATATTTGTATGTTGGGTATGTAATATTTGGAAATTTAAAATTATTCTTAACATTGAAAATCAATCTTAATTTAAGGTTGATACGTGTTTTAATTTTCTTGTTAAATTTTGAATATGTCTCCTATTGTAGGTATTATTGTCCTAATGTCGACCCATGAATCCAAGAGATAAAAAACTACTACTATTGATGCATTTTTCAAGAGTGATCGTGAAGCGTCATCAACATCTAATGTTGATACTTCTCATGTTGATGAGTTTGGTTCTAATGGACTTTCTACTTTCGGAGTATGAGTTATGCCTAATCAAGAATTCAACAGTAATTTTTTGGAACGTGATCCAGGGAAACGTATTCCAATTTGGCAATATCCTTGATCAACGCTATGAAATTTGGCGTGCTTACATCGAATTGGGACCATATCAAATTTATTTAGCTCAATATCCTTTTTCAAACAATGAAAAACATCATCGACGATTTCAACATTGTTGGTTTGCTCAATTATCTTCTTGGTTAGAATATTCACCTACTAAGGATGCCACTTATTGTTTACCATGTTATCTTTTTGTTGGTATGGTTAATCCGAAGTTTGGGGCTAATGCATTTACGGTCGAAGGATTTCAAAATTGGAAGAAGGTAAGTAATGGAAAAAGATGTGCTTTTTAAGTCATATGCGAGATCATTCTTCCCCACATTCTCTCGCTTTAAGATCGTGTGATGATCTAATGAATCAATCTCGGCATATTGAAAATGTCATGAAAACACAATCCGAAGAACAAATATTGAATAATCGTTTGAGACTCACAACATCGATTGAATGTGTTCGATGGCTTGCATTTCAATCATGTCCATTTCGTGGTCATGATGAAGCTCCAACATCACGTAATCGAGGGAATTTTCTTCAATTGGTGAAGCTTATGGCGATTGGTAATGAGAAAACAAGAGCAAATGTTTTAGAGAATGCTCATTCTTTTGCTAAATACACATGTCCAAAAATTCAAAAGGAGATTTTGAGTATTATTGCTTCAAAAGTGAGATGCAAAATTCATGAAGATATTGGTTATTCAAAATTCAGTATTCTAGTTGATGAAGCACGAGACGAATCTAAAAAAGAACATATGGCTCTTATTTTGAGGTATGTCGATAAGAGTTCTATCCTTCAAGAACGTTTTTGATATTATAAGTGCTGAAAATACTACTTCATTGACTCTTAAAAACGAGCTCATGACTATCTTTTCTCGTCGTACTTTAAATGTCGGCAACCTTCGGGGTCAAGGGTATGATGGTGCTAGCAATATGCATGGTGAATGGAATGGACTAAAAGCATTATTTTTAAATGATTGCCCATATGCATATTATGTTCATTGTTTTGCGCATCGACTTTAACTAGCTTTAGTTGCATCATCCAAAGATGAGAAACCTATTTTTGAGTTTTTCGAACAACTAGATTACATTGTCAATATTGTGGGTGCTTCATGTAAGAGAAATGAGCAGTTAATTAATGCACAAGAAGCTAAAATTACTCATTTGATATCAATTAACGAACTTGATGAGGGGTACTTTGGATTCTCTATTTTAGGAAGTCACATCTGATCGAAAACCTCGGAATCTGACCTTGAAGACATAAATCCAATCCCGAGTTCCAGTCAGCACAATCCGATCCCCAGCGAAGAGTCTCAGGGTCGAGATTTATTGTTGGGCCGACCTCAGGCCCAAGCCCTTGGGCCGAAAAATGTACCCCTGCGGATGGTTCACCTAGCACATACCCAGTTCATATCTTTCTTTCGTGTGTTCCCGGGAGGAATTCGATCTCTTCAATCTCGGAATACCACCTAAATAACTGCGGCCAGAGAGTAAAATAGGTCGGGAATCGCCTCAAGTATAAATACCACTTGCATTTATGATGCCAGACACGCTTTCCCAGGTGCTCCTTGTTCGAAGCTACTGCTCGAAGCCTCCTCGAAAGTTAGATTAGATCACTATTTGTATTGTATTTAGCCTCTAGCTTGTACGGCATCCTATAATGTTCAAATAGGACCCCCTATTTGTATTCTTTGTACTCACGATCGGAAATATATATATTTTACCCCGCATTATCATTTATATTTATCCGTACTTTCTATTATTGATCTCATACGAAACACAACAAGATCAGAACTTGAGACTGGTAGGGGAGCTAATCAGATTGGAAGTTTGCAACGAGCTGGAAATACTCGATGGAGTTCTCATTTTTCTTCTGTTTGTAGCTTATTGACCATGTATAATGCCACTGGGACTGTACTCGAAGGTATTATGGAAGAGGGAGCCAATAATTCTCAACGTGGTCAAGCTCATACTGCTTACAAGCATATGATATCTTTTGAGTTTGTTTTTATCTTGCTATTGATGAAGGAGTTAATGGGGATCACTGAGATACTTTGTCAAGCTTTGCAACAAAAGTCTCAAGACATCTTAAACGCTATGCATTTAGTCTCAACGACAAAACAACTCCTTAAACAATTAAGAAAACATGGTTGGGATATTTTTCTAAAGAATGTTATATCATTTTGCGAGAGTAAGGGAATTGAAATGTCTGATATGGATTCCGCTTATAAAGTAGCTCGAATGGGCCGAGGAAAATCAATTCATCAGCCACGGGAAATTAACATTACTATTAGGCATCATTTTCGTTATGATATTTTCGTGAAGGCAATAGATACTTAGTTGCAAGAGTTGAATTTTAGATTTAATGAACAAACAGTGGAACTCTTAACTTTGTGCACCGCTTTGGACCCGAGGGATTCGTACAAGTCTTTTAATGTAGAATATCTTTGCACTCTTGCCGAAAAATATTACCCTGAAGATTTCACATATCATGTTGGTCCCAAGTGGTCAGTTGAGGTCTAGGGGGGGAAGGGTGAATAGACCTCTGAAAATTTTAACTTTTAAAAATTTCAAGTCGTCTGTCAGAAGACTAAGCTGATCAAGAACAGTAAGCTGACTAGGCTGATCGCGCACAAAGCATGAACAACAGAGTTGACCACTCTTCTGATAATTACTTAGCTAATTTCAGGAAAACAGTTTTAAAACCAGAATACTTGTAGCGGATATTTCTAAGTGTTTTTCACAAGTAAACTTAGTCAATCAAAGATTTTGTCCCCAGTTTAAAAACACCTTTAAAACCTTTAAACAAATAATTCAAGTATTAAGATATGCAGTTTTGAAATATGCAAGAAAACTTATGCAAATGTAAACACCATAATTTTTATAGTGGTTATATGGATAAAAATCCTTTAGTCCACTCTTCCAAGTCACTTAGATCTTGGGTTATACTATAATCACACAGATTACAATATACTCTGCTTGCGCCAAACAACAAATGAACTTTGCCACAAGTTCGTTATAGGAGATCACAAAGAAATCCTATACTACAAAACTTTATCACTCACAAATATGGATAACAGCTTCTCACAACACTCTCGTTTACAGATTCACTCAGAAAATGTGTTAATCTTTGATCTTCAACTTCGGCTTTTTTTTTTTTTTGTCAACAAATGACTAAGCTGATGAGTGAGCTGTTCTTGAGACTTAGAAGGATTCTGCTTCAAGATTTGCTCTCAGAAAAATTTGTTGTTGTTGTTGTTGTTGTTTTTCTTTTTTTTTTTTTCTCTCAAACTCTTGAACTATTTATAATCCTAATTTGAAAAGTGTCCGTTGAAGAGAGACAAGCTTCAAATCCTCGAGTACTGGTCCCTGTTTCCTGGAAACGGCTCTCTGCAACTGCTACAGTACAGTCTGCTGTACTCTCTGTCAGTCGCATTAAATGCACTAAGCTGATACGAGGATTTCTTCAATTATTTGCCATAAATACCCTCCTTCTTCAGCATTTATTACTCCAAGTGCATTTATTACCGTTGGGCAGACTTCCTGATCATCGTCACTTAGCTTAATGAATCCTCTCGTCTGATGAAGCACTTAGCTGATCTCAATTAGATCCAATCTGATTTGAGTCGGCTGATTTCCACCAAACCGATTTCTTCCTTCAGAAGCAGATCAGTAGTCTTTTTGGACCGAGAAACTTTGACCCGTCTGATTTGTCTTTCTTACTTGGACAAAATTCTTTCAAGGGATTTGCTAAGCATTCCTTACTTAGCTGACTTTGATGTTTTGGAAATCATCAAAACCTCCCTTAACTCTTTACACTCTATCTTCATCTTCATCCAACAATTTCCCCTTTTTTGATGATGACAAAACTTCAGCTAAGTATCTGTAACTAAACTAAAGTTTTAATCCTCAATGATTTCTAAGATAGAAATAGTATGTTGGAGTCAAACTTGAACTTTTATAGATGACAAGAGTTGATTACGAGTTACAAGTTTTGAACAGATGAGATAGCCGAAAAGTAAAGTAAACTAATACATAAATGTTTGCAATGAAAAACTAGTCTACATATCAGTTTCTTCACTCTCTTCTTCTTCTTCTTATTCTTCATCCTCTTCTTCATCAGAATCCTCTTCATCTTCATCTTCATCCTCAGGAGCCAGATTTTTGTTTGCAGCTTCCATTTTTCTTTGGATATATGCATCATTAATCTTTCTCTTGAGAAATTCTATATTCATGTATTTCACAAAGGGATCAAGTTGCTCTTCTGGTTTATCCTTCGCGGCAGCAATCTCTTTGTCACATTTTTTATGTTTCCTTGGTTTCTTCCTGTTCAGCAGCTTGTTGATCATCAGCTTCCTTGGCAGTTTCTTCATCTCCAGCTTTCTCTTCAATTACTGGTTTCTATGACTCTTCTTCAGCAGTTGGTTTATCTTGAGCAACATTTGAGTCTTTTTCAGCAGTACCTTGAGCAATTGTTGTGGCTGATCTCTCTTCCCCCCTTTTTGTCATCATTAGCAGGGTCGAGTTCAGCAGCAGAGACGTTAAGAGCAGCACAAAATCTTCTGATGTACTGATCCACTATGTTCAGTTGAGCAGTCTGATGAGTTTGGTTGGATTTGATGGTGCCAGCTTGATCATTAACACAATCAACATTAAGTTGAAGTGTAGAGATTTCTTCATGAACCTTGTTGGCCGTGGAATTAATCTCCCCAATCAACAAAAGGTTTTTCTCCGTCTCCACTTCTGCAACTTTTCTGAAGGTTTTTGTCAGATTTGCAATGTCGGACTCGTTTCTGCGAAGAGCTTTGTGAAGGTGACCTACATCAGCTTTGACATATTCAACATTCTTGTTTAAACTTATCAGATTTTGAGTCAACATCAGGGAGTTATCCTGTGGCAGAAGAAAGTTGTTGATGTCTTCTCTCACCATCTTTGCATTTTCTTCTTGCATCTGCTTCATCATCAACCTATTCCTTTCTTCCATTTCCTTTGAGAAATTTTCTAGCATCATCTGAAAGGATTCTATCAGCGAAGAGTGTATATCAGCTGCTAGAATGGAGGTTGAAGCAATTTGATCTTCCTGGTGGACAGTAGTATCTTCTAGAACAGTTTCATCTTCAGCTTTCCACTCAAGTGCTAAAGGTGCTTTGGCAATGGTCTGTTCTTCCATTTTAACAGTCTCAGGAGTTCCATCTTCAGATACAACTGTTGTCTGATGGATCAGCTGAGGAGACAGCCTTCTTTGCACATGTGCCTTTACTGTTGGTTGCTCCTGGAACTTCCTGACTTCAGAGCCAAAAGCTATTTGTTGAACACTTGGTAAAGTGGGTAGGTCACTAGGAGAACCTTGATAATACCTTGATCGTTCAGTCCACTTTTGTAAAGTAGTGTAGATAGCTATTTGCACAACCCTTTCAATAGGATCATCTCCTCTTCTTCTCTTGGCTGGCAGTGCGTTTTTTATGGCTTCAGCTTCCTTTGTAACAATACCTCGTGCATATCCATGGAAGACATCACGCACATGATCTGGATCCAATGCCTTAGATATTGAAGAAGTGTGCAGCCAGCTGAGAACTCATTTTTCCTCATCAGCAAACTCCTTCCAGATTTGGATCTCTTCAACAGACCTGCTAATTTTGTAGTTTCTCCATCTTGTATATCTGATCTTTTCATGGAGGAACAGGGTTCTTTGTTGCAGCTTGTTGTCAAAAGCTTCCAGAGCTGCTTCAAACCTGCTAAAAGCAATTTGATCAGAATTAACAATGTCCAAGGCCCTTTTTACTTCAAATTTATTCTTTTCTGGCCTTTGTCCAGGGGGTAGAATCTGTCTAGCATTCATGGTTCCCCCAATTTTAATGCCTCCAGCCCTGCGTGGGCCATGAGCATCTGTTTTGCTAAGCTCCAATGCTTTTGCCAGTTCTTCATCCTCCCTTGCCTTGAGTTCAGCCTCACTCAACAGCTTCCTCTAAGCTGCTTTCTAAGCTTCTATTTTGCTTAGTTCAACGACTTTGAGGAACTCTTCTTCATCACTTTTTTTTTGCTCTGCTTCTTCCCTCTTTTTCTTTTCAGCAGCAGACACCCTTTTCTTCACAAGACTTTTTCTCTTTTACTTGCTGGTTGTCTGAGCTTGTGCAGCAGCAGGTTCAGGGGTGGCAGTTGCAATTGGTGCAGCTGCAATGGATTCGATGATCTGAATATCTAGATCATCTTGAGGTTGTTTGACCTCAACTGTTGGAGTGGATGCAGTAGTCTGATGAGTAGCTTGATCAGCAGCAGACATCTCCTCAGCTCCAGCAGGCCTCTCTACTGATGGGGGACTTTATCTTACTATGTTAGATAACTCAATAGGAGATGGAATAAAATTCATCTTCTTTCTGATGGTGGACTTTTTGTGAACCATCTTCGTTTGTCCTGGTTGAGTAGATGTTGTGTCTCTTAATTGACTTCTTGTTCTAGCAGCAACATTTTACAATGGCTTATCAGCAAATATGGTTCTTGAAGGAAAACCATAAGCCATATCTTCAATTTCTTTTGTTATCTGATCTGTTACAGCATCAACAACATCTTTGCAGCAGGCTGTTCTGTTCTGGCTTTAACAGCTGGGTCGGCTGTTTGAACAGATGCCTTAGGAGCAGTCAGATTACTCCTCTTTTTCTTTGCAGGGGCTGTCTGCTTAGGCTCAGCAGCAGCTTTTCTCTTGGGTTGTTCCTTCACAGATTGATAAACATTCATAGCCTTAGCACTATGAATGACCTTTCCATGCGTCATTCCATAGCCAAGTTTTGAGAATAGATGGCTGAGAAAGATCATGTGATGGGTGTTCCCTTTCTTGATGTGGTCTGTCAGAATGAACCACACGAATGCAACCCAGTTCACTTTCATTCCATAGTGAACGACAATCATGGCATGATACCTCTTCATTGGTATGCTATCAAGAGAGAAAATGCAGTTTTCGATGACCTTAGCAAAAATATCAGCCATCCTCTGATATTCATCCGTAGCTGATTTTTCTTAATATTACCACTAAGAATTTCTCCTTCTTTCGCAATGACACGCCAGAATTCAGCTTCTTTAGCTTCAGCCAGTGCAGAGAAGTCTGTTCTTCCTTGTATGGGCAGACCATACTTCTCATTCAGCAGTTTAGGAGTGATGCAAATATCAACTCCTCCAACCTTAGCTTTAATCTCTCTTTTGTCAAAATCAGGGTCGCCTGAATAACCATAATTTCATAATCTAGTCCTTGTAAACCATATCTTCATGTGCTTCCATGAAGATCACCAGTTCTGCAGCCATGAATTTTTCAAGGATCTCCTTCATCAATGGAGTCCCAGTTGCGTGGAAGGATGAGTAGACAAGGTACCTTCCTTCAGCGTTTGATTCCTTGGATCCCATAGTGAATTTTCTGACAGATTAAAGTAAAAGAGAGTAGATTTGCAGAAAATAGAAAGCAAAAATTCTCTCTAAGTGCTTTGATATTTTGAAGGTGCGTAAAAGATCAGTAAGCTGATCATATTTGAAAACGTTTCGGTTTCCGTGTTTTACGTGAGCCGTTAGATCAGTTTCTGTCAGATAAGATTGTGTGAACGTGATACGCGCGATTCAAAATTCAAATTGCTCAGCTGACAGGGCAGGAATATTAACCGACCTAGTCTTTTACTTATAAAGCCGTGTTTTACATAAAACGTTTTTAGCATACACTTTTATAAGACATCAGAACAATAAAAAAAAAACAGATTACTTAGCTGTTAGATAACTGAGCTGATATATATATATATCACCAGTGAAAGCTAATAGCTGGTGATCTTCCTTTGCTGTTTGTTAATCCAGCAAAATAATTTATCATCAGTCTTCAAGAATTAAGGACATATCTTTTAAGTATATAACTTCAACTAACTGACATCAACTAATTTCATCTTTAGATCAAGAGTACCGCTAGTCTTACACGTTCTCCCTGAATTCAAGAATCCATAAGTTAACTAGTCTGTTGAGTGTTAACCTTGAAGATGATAAGATATGTAAGCTGATGAACTTGATGTCTTCTGATAAGTTCCCCCTCAGCTTATGAATCCAAATTAAGTAGTCCTAGTTCAGCTCTTAGAGTTGAAAACCTTGCATCACTTAGTGGTTTTGTGAAGATGTCAACAATCTGATTATCAGTGTTAACATACTCAATAATGACATTTCCTTTTTCCACATGATCTCTGATAAAATGATGCTTGATCTCAATATATTTAGTCCTTGAATGACTTGTAGTATTCTGAGTAAGTGAGATGGCACTTTTATTATCACAGTAGATTGGAATTCCACTGATCTTAAAATTGTAGTCTTCTAGTTGATGCTTCAACCAGAGTATCTGTGCACAACATGCTCCAGTAGCAATGTATTCAGCTTCAGCAGTAGAGATAGAAACTGAAGTCTGCTTCTTACTCATCCATGAGATCAGACGACTACCTAAGAATTGACAGGCACCTGTAGTGCTCTTCCTATCAATCTTGCAGCCAGCAAGGTCAGAATAACCTATAAGTTCAAAACCAGATTCTCTAGGGTACCACAATCCCAATTCTTGAGTGCCTTTAAGATATCTGAGTATTCTCTTGGCAGCTAAGAGATGATATTCCTTAGGATTTGATTGATATCTCGCACAAACCCCAACAGAATATATAATATCTGGTCTACTAGCTGTTAGATATAACAGTGACCCTATTATGCCTCTGTACTTGGTTATGTCAACTGATTTGCCATCTTCATTTTTATCCAGACGAAGTCCAGTAGACATGGAACACTAACAGATGAGGTAGTTTTCATACCAAATTTCTTGAACAGATCTTTTGTGTATTTAGCTTGGTTGATAAAAATTCCATCAGACAACTGTCTTACTTGCAAACCAAGAAAATAATTTAGTTCACCCATCATGCTCATTTCAAACTTGTTTTGCATGAGCTTGGAGAACTTGTCACACATTTGTTGGTTAGTTGAACCAAAAATAATATCGTCCGCATATATTTGCACAAGGAATATATGATTCTCCCATTCAATGGTAAACAAGGTTTTATCTACTTCACCTTTTCGAAATCCTTTAATTAAAAGAAAATCAGATAAAATACCATACCATGCTCTTGGAGCCTGTTTCAGTCCATAGAGAGCTTTCCGCAGACGATATACTTTATCTCCTACTTGATAGGTTTCAAATCCAGGAGGTTGTTCAACATACACTTCTTCTTGCAATTCTCCATTGAGAAAAGCTGACTTCACATCCATTTGATAGACAGTGAAGTTCTTGTGAGCAGCATAAGCAAGAAACAGTCTGATTGCTTCTAGTCTTGCCACTGGTGCAAAAGTTTCATCAAAGTCAATGCCTTCTTCCTGGCAGTAACCTTTGGCCACTAGTCTTGCCTTGTTTCTGGTGACAACACCATCTTCATTCATTTTATTCCTGAAAACCCACTTAGTGCCAATTACTCTTTGATGACTTGGTCTAGGAACCAAGTACCAGACTTCATTCCTCTCAAATTGATTCAACTCTTCTTGCATAGCTTCAATCCAGTTAGAATCACTGAGAGCTTCTTCAATCTGTTTGGGCTCAATTTGGGATAGAAAGCTGACAATTATTGCATCATTTACAACAACTCTTCTTGTCTTTACTCTATCCGAAGGATCACCAATCACTAACTCTGGTAGGTGATTTCTGAGCCATTTGAGATCAGGTTGCAAATCTGGATGTTGTCCTCTATATTGATCTTGCAACACTACTGTTGGAGTTCCAGTAGTAGTCTCTGGTCTGTCAGCTGTTTGCAGCTCCTCTATTTGACAATCAACAGATTGATTTTGAACAGCACTTGAGCTAGCAGCTGAGTTGAGATCAGGTAGTATGATGGGTAAGTATTCTTCATTTCTTTCAACACCACACTTCTAAAAATTAGTAGACAGATCTGGATTAGTACTTTGATTCTTTTCAGAAGATTGGTTTGGTTCATCAAATACTACATGAATAGATTTTTCTACAAGTAAAGTTCCTTTGTTAAAAACTCTATAAGCTTTACTAACAGTAGAATATCCTATGAAAACAATTTCATCAGCCTTTTCTGCAAAAGCAGTAAGGTAATTTTTCCCATTATTTAAAACAAAGCATTTACAACTAAAAAATTTAAAGTAATGAATGTTTGGCTTCCTGTTGTGTTCCAAACTTCATATGGAGTCTTGTTCTGATTTTTGTTGATCATGCATCTGTTCTGGGTGAAGCAGGCTGTATTTGTGGCTTCTGCCCCGAATCTTTGGGGCAGCTTTACTTCAGCTATCATTGTTCTGGTAGCTTCTTTTAGAGTTCTCTTTCTCCTTTCAGCAACACCATTTTGTTGAGGTGTTTTGGCAGCAGAGTACTCATGATTGATTCCTCTGACATTACAATACTCTTCAACAATAGAGTTTGTAAACTCAATCCCTCTATCTGATCTGATCTTCAAGATCTTCATACTCTTCTCGTTCTGGATCAGCTCCATCAGATTAGTTAGATGTTCCTTGGTTTCACTTTTCTTCTTCATGAAAATCACTCAAGTGTATCTTGAATAGTCATCCACAACAGCTAGGCAGTACTTCTTTCCACCATTGCTGATTGGATCAATCTGTCCAAATAAGTCCATATGCAGCATCTCCAAAATTCTTGTGGAAGATTGGTGCTTTTGCTCTTGAAAGATGACTTGATTTGTTTACCCTTCTGACAGGCGTCACATAGTCTGTCCTTGTTCATGACTGTATTTGGAATTCCTTCTACCAGATCATTCTTGATTAGTTTGTTTATGGTTTTGAAATTCACATGATTCATCCTTTTGTGATAGCCAACTAATTTCACTTGTGTAGATGCCACCAAACAAACATTTGAATTATTGTCCACAGAATTCCAATCGACTACATAGACATTCCCTTGTCTTCTTCCAGATAAGATGACCTTCTTTGTACCAATCTGTTCAACGTAGCACTTATCTGATGAGAAGATGACTGAGAATCCCTTGTCACATAATCGACTTATGCTTAGGAGATTGTATTTGAAGCCTTTAACATAAGAGACGTCGGATATCTCAATTTTTCCTTTGATTAGCTTTCCACACGCAACAATCTTACATTCTTTGTTGTCTCCAAATGTAACATTAGGACCATCCACAACAGCAGTATTAGTCAGCTCATGTATGTTTCCACACATGTGTCTTGAACATCCACTGTCCAAGTACCAGATTTTCTCTACTTTACTCCTACTCCTAATCCTAACATACAAAACAAAAGAAAATTGTTTTAGGTACCCTTTATTGAGAGGGTCCTAAAGGATTAGTTCCACCTTTGATAACCCAATATGTTCAAGTCCTAGGCTTCTTAGGCTTCTTAGATGTAACAGGAGCATGAACAGGTTTATCTTCATCATATTCATCAGATGTGTTGCATTGATAATTAGTATGATAAGGATGATGTTCATATAAAGAGTAAGATGAATGATAAGCCGGGTATGCATGCATTGGATGAGCAGTGTAAGGTGCATAGTAAGTTGGAAATTGAGGTGCATGATATACAAGTGGATATGCAACAGGTTGCACATGATATGATGACTCATTTCCGTACCAAGCATTTTGATTTTTCTTGTTCTTATGCTTCTTTGGTTTACTCTTTGCTTGCTCATTAACAGACGACTTAGTTTTATTACTAGTCTGATTGGTTTTACTTGCATCAGCAGACTTCTTAGGACTCTGCTGTTTAGTTTTACCAGTCTGTTTTCCTAAACTAGGCTTTTTGCTCTTTTTAGCCTTAGGAGTTTTTGTCTCCTTTAATTCTTTTTCAGGTGAAGCAGGTCTAGTTATCTGAACATACAAGATGACCTTACTCTTGTCAGCAGATACTAAATTTTCAGCATGATTCAGTTCTAACTTTTCCTGATCTAAAAGTAGTTTCTGTTTACTAGACATATGAGTAGATGCACAGAAGTTATCATGAGACTCAATGACTTTTTCAATTTCCATGATTTTTACTTTATAGACTTCACATTCAGCTTTCAGAGATTCATTTTCTTGCTCAAGAAGTTTATATTCAACTGATTCTTTTGGTTTTTCAACCTTAAGTTTCAGTGAAGTATTTTGCTATGTTAGCAATATCATCTCTTCCTTAAGCTTAGCAAATGCGTCAACAATACTAGTATTATTAATCATCATTTGTTCAAATGAATTAAACAATTCATTTTTAAGTGGAGTTACCTCATCCTCAGAATCATTAGATTCCTTGGCCATCAGACAGATAAGAGCAGGGTTCTCGTCTTCAGTAGATTCGTCATCTGAAGAGTCTGAGTCTGAATCAGACGAGTAGATGGCATCAAGCTTTTCTGCTTCAGCCAACATCACCTTGCCTTTCTGATGCTTTTTCTCCCTTCTTAATTTCTTTTCCTCTTCAGTATACTTCTTAGCTTTAGGATACGGGCAATCTCTGATGAAATGACCCAGTTTCCTGCAATTGTAACACATTAGTTTGGATTTATAAGCATCGTTACTATCATGAGAAGAAGAGGTATAGTTCGAACTAGAAGCATTGTTGTATTTGTTCTTCATTTTTCTCTTGTAGAACTTCTTGACATTGTTTATCAGCAATGCAACGTCTCCAGCAGTGTACTCCTTTTTATTGAGTAATGTGGCTTCATCAGATGAGTCCACTTCTTTGCTTTTGTTTGATGTTCTTCTTGGATTTTCAGCAGCAACCAGTTCAGCTGTGGGGCCTGAAGTTGAGGTTTCTTCAATACCTATTCTTGGCAATTTATACTCATATGCTTTGAGTACGGAAAACAGCTCTGTAAGAGAGATCTTCCCCAGATCCCTTGATTCTTTCATGGCCGTCACCTTCATGTTGAACTTTGGAGGCAGCGCCTTCAGTACTTTGACAGTAATCTCCTTGTCAGTGAAGGTCTTTCCCAACTTTAGAACATCATTGAGTGTTCTGGTGAATCTTGTATCCATCTGATCAATGGTTTATCCAGATTTCATCTTGATGTTGTCTAACTTTTCAAGAGCAACACTCAGCTGGTGCTCCTTTATGGCGTCATTTCCTTTGCTCATATCACGAACCTTATCCCACATTTCTTTTGCAGTTTTGCAATACTTGACTTTGTCAAACCGATTATTATCCAGGACTTTGGTCATGATGAACAGTCCAACTTTGTCCAGATTGAACAGGTTGATTTCCTCTGCTGTCATCTCTTGGAGATCTTTATCCACCACAATATCTACTTCATCGAGCTTTATAGTCTTGGTGAATTTGAATGGACCCTTAGTGATACATGTAAACATGTTGTCATTATAGGAAGTCAGGAAGATTTTCATTCTAATCTTTCAGTCTTCAAAAATCATACCGCCGATGTGAGGAACATGGCAGATAAAGTCCATTTTTAACAAGTTTTGATTTTTCAAAACGTGCTATTTTGAAAACTTTAAAACCTTCGAAAAACACTCGGAT
Organism: Penstemon barbatus; assembly: GCA_003313485.2. Taxonomy (NCBI): domain Eukaryota; kingdom Viridiplantae; phylum Streptophyta; class Magnoliopsida; order Lamiales; family Plantaginaceae; genus Penstemon; species Penstemon barbatus. The sequence continues at coordinate 50,983,143 of CM064877.1, read as the reverse complement.
CAAGCTCGTTGATCAGGCAGCTGATTCGAATGAACCACCCGCTCTGATACCACTTGTTGGTCCCAAGTGGTCAGTTGAGGTCTAGAGGTGGGTGGGGGGTGAGAAGACCTCTGAAAATTTTAACTTTTAAAAATTTTCAAGTCGTCTGTCAGCAGACTAAGCTGATCGAGAACAGTAAGCTAACTAGGCTGATCGCGCACAACGCTTGAACAACATAGTTGACCACTCTTCTGATAATTACTTAGCTGATTTCAGCAAAACAGTTTTTAAACCAGAATACTTGCAGCGGATATTTCTAAGTGTTTTTCACAAGTAAACTTAGTCAATCAAAGATTTTGTCCCCACTTTAAAAACTCCTTTAAAACCTTTAAACAAATAATTCAAGTATTAAGATATGCAGTTTTGAAATATGCAAGAAAACTTATGCAAATGTAAACACCAGAATTTTTATAGTGGTTATATGGATAAAAATCCTTTAGTCCACTCTTCCAAGTCACTTAGATCTTGGGTTACAAGTTCCTCTGCTTGTGGCAAACAACAAATGAACTGGCCACAAGTTCGTTATAGGAGATCACAAAGAAGTCCTATACTACAAAGCTTTATCACTCACAAAGATGGATAACAGCTTCTCACAACACTCTCGTTTACAAATTCACTCAGAAAATGTGTTTATCTTTGATCTTCAACTTCGACTTTTTTTTTTGTCAACAAATAACTGAGCTGATGAGTGAGCTGTTCTTGAGTTCTTGAGACTTAGAAGGATTCTGCTTCAAGATTTGCTCTCAGAAAAGTTTGTTGTTGTTGTTTTTTTTTTCTCAAACTCTTGAACTATTTATACTCCTGATTTGAAAAGTGTCCGTTGAAAAGAGACAAGCTTCAAATCCTCGAGTACTGGTCCCTGTTTCCTGGGAACGGCTCTCTGCAACTGCTACAGTACAGTCTGCTATACTTTCTGTCAGTCGCATTAAATGCACTAAGCTGATACGAGGATTTCTTCAATTATTTGCCATAAATACCCTCCTTCTTCAGCATTTATTACTCCAAGTGCATTTATTACCGTTGGGTAGACTTCTGATCATCGTCACTTAGCTGATTGAATCCTCTCGTCTGATGAAGCACTTAGCTGATCTCAATTAGAACCAATCTGATTTGAGTCGGCTGATTTCCACCAAACTAATTTCTTCCTTCAGCAGCAAATCAGTAGTCTTTTTGGACCGAGAAACTTTGACCCGTCTGATTTGTCTTTCTTACTTGGTCAAAATTCTTTCAAGGGATTTGGTAAGCATTCCTTACTTAGCTGACTTTGATGTTTTGGAAATCATCAAAACCGTCCTTAACTCTTTACACTCTATTTTCATCTTCATCCAACGGGAATTGAAATGTCTGATATGGATTCCGCTTATAAAGTAGCTCGAATGGGTCGAGGAAAATCAATTCATCAGCCACGGGAAATTAATATTACTATTGGGCATCATTTTCGTTATGATATTTTCGTGAAGGCAATAGATACTCAGTTGCAAAAGTTGAATTTTAGATTTAATGAACAAACAGTGGAACTCTTAATTTGTGCACCGCTTTGGACACGAGGTATTCGTACAAGTCTTTTAATGTAGAATATATTTGCACTCTTGCCTAAAAATATTACCTTGAAGATTTCACAGATTAAGAAAGAATCGTTCTGAAGTTCCAATCGCAACATTATTATCTTGATGTGATCCGGCATCCAGATTTTCGTGAGTTGTCCACTATTGTAGCATTATGTGAAGCATTAGCAAAGAGGAACAAATCTCAAACATATCACTTGGTTGATAGGTTGATTCGTCTCATTTTGCTTCTTCCAGTCTTGACGGCTACTACAGAACGAGCATTTTCCGCTATGAAGCTTATTAAAACTAGAGTTCGGAGCAAAATGGAAGACGAGTTTCTAGGAGATTGCATTATTCTACATATTGAAAGAGAGATTGCCGAGTCTTTTAGCACAAATTCTATTGTTGACGCTTTTTATGCAAAGATAAAACGTCGGGCAGAGTTGAACTGATTGTATTTTCGTAAATGTATGTACATTTCAACTTTTTTGTGCAAAGTAATATTATTTTATCTTTGTTTATTTTTTTTATTATTTTATCAAGTCATTCCTAAAAAATCGAATACATATCTTAAAATTTCTAGCCCCCCTTTCAAAGTGGGTCTAGGTCCGCCCCTGGTCCACGGGTTGTCCCATAAACCTGTGATCTATGAACTTTTATCCTTATTTTTAGATAATTATGAAATAAGATAAAGATGACCATTTATTAATAAGGTGCATTTATTAACCTAAATTAAATAGTTCCTTATTTGATATAATAAATAGCAGCCATATTGCTGGCTTGCCGGATACTATATATATCGCTTCTATTGTCCAAGAAAGAGTTTGTGACTAATTGATAGACAAAGTCTTGCAAGATTGGATTGAAAAAATAAAAAAGAACCATATTTTATATATATCTCAATTGTATCTACAAAGTACAAAGCAGGGAGGCTTATATAGGCAAAATAATACAACGGTACAAAAGATTAAAACAAGAAAGGGAGAAATTACTGCAAACTATAAGCAACTACTAGAAAAAGAATTATAAAAGAAGAAACTAAATCAGTAACTTCAATATCCCCCCTCAAGATGGACCAAATATGTCTTGGATGGCCATCTTGGACATGATGAGCTTGAAAGGAGCTAAAGGAAAGGGGTTTGTGAAGATATCCGCTACTTGATTAGAAGATCAAATAGGCATTAGACGAATGTGGCCTTTGGAAACATGATCATGCACAAAGTGAAGATCAATCTCAATACATTTGGTGCGTTCATGGAATGCAGGACTATTAGCAATGTGTAATGCATCATCATTGTCACAAAATATTAATTCAATTTATGTGATAGTAAAACCATCACCATCAAAATAAAAAATAAAAACGATTTTTTTGTAGTCATTGCTTTTTTTACTGTAAGAAAGACATGATTCTCAGGATAATTTATTCAGCATATTTCATCAGAAATTATTTCAAGGTAAACAATTAAATCATTTAGCTTTATTTGCTTGCGTTGTTTCTATATTTCAGCTTCTTATGGTGCATAATTCAACATCTTTTATCTGTTTACCAGGAGTCATCTTTTTCATTTCGAGGTTGCTTGCCTTCAGGCTATGAATTTTTGCTAGTATCATGTGTAGCCACTTACATCCTTGAGAGTTTATATCTGGACCGAGATAATTTCTGGGTCACATTTCCCATTCACTTCTCCTTTGGTTTAGCTTGTTTCAGTGTGTCGGCTTTTGTGATGTAAGTATTATTTCTAGAAGTCATTTGCCTTGAGTTGAATTTGGTGATGTAAAATCTTAAAAGCCTTTATCATACTAAAAGTCATTTTCTATCGTGAACTAAAAGTACTAGATATTTAGTAGAAATAAAAAAGTAGATAAACATGATACTTTTATTAATAACTGTAAACACTCATATAGGTATATAGTACATGAAATTAAAAACTTACAATTACATTTATTTTTACTAGAGTCTGGGTCTTTTCTCGGGGGAAAACCCGCCTATCAATTACATTTTTATTACATTGTCATCATTTATCTTCTAGCCTCTTCTTCCTTTCTTGAAAAGTGATAGTTCATAATAGTAATGTACCATTTATTCTTCCACGAGGCAACTTGGGCAAAACAGCTTTCGTGGGGGAAAATGCATATTACTACCCTGTGATATCGAAAACCTGCAAAAAATTACTCTGTGAATTTTTTTTTGTACCAGACTTCCTTGTATTTTTAAAAACCCTGCAAATTACACTCATTCTCCGTTAATCATTGACGGAGGGAGACGGAATGGGTGTAATTTGCAGGGTTTTTGAAAACACAAGGAAGTCTGGTGCAAAAAAACAATTTCACAGGATAGGTTTTTGCAGGTTTTCGATATCACAGGGTAGTAATATGCATTTTCCTTTACAATAAAAATATAATTTTTTATTAATATATAAGGGGTAATTTAGGCAATTCAATTAAAAATTAACGGTGTCAATAATTAACGGAGAATGGGTGTAATTTGCAGGGTTTTTGAAAACACAAGGAAGTCTAGTGCAAAAAAAATTTCACAGGGTAGTTTTTTGCAGGTTTCCGATATCACAGGGTAGTAATATGCATTTTCCCCGCTTTCGTGTCGTCGCTGTATAAAGATTTTAATCTTTATGTTATGGTTTTTTCTCCTTTAACAGCATGGTGGTTTACTGATTTTTCTGTCAATTTCTTCAAGCTTTTTCTGAAAGGGTTCTAGCAATTCAGTTCTTAGAGTTGTAAATCTCAAATCTATATGTTTCTTGATCCTGTTTTCACATTCTTCAAGATCCTTTTTATTCAATCCTTCTAAACCATCTATTGGAGCTGGTTTTTGGCTACAGGATCCTAAACCATTTTCTAATAGTTGTCCTAAAGCCCAATTCGTATAATTGTGCATTATTATGTTGGGTGCATATCCTCCTTCAAAGTTTTCCCAATAAGGCACTCCTATAATGGAATTACTTTTTCCTGATGATTTATAAGCATTACTATCTAGTTCTGAAGTTGGAAATTGGAATAGTAATTATTTTATCTTTGGAATTCATTTTTAACCTTCCGAATATTATTTTTCTAATTACTATAAAATACTTCAATTGATAAAGTTTCAGTACCTTATACACTGTCCGAGCTTATCTTCAGCCTCCTGCTTACTCTTTACTCCAGGACTATCAAATTTACTTAAAACATACGTACATATATATATTAAGTAGAAATAAAAAAGTAGATAAACATGATACTTTTATTAATAACTGTAAACACTTATATAGTTATATAGTACAGGAAATTAAAAACTTAAAGCTTTAGGATTATGGTCTTATATATGGAAAATTTTCGATGCCTATTACAACTGAGAGACATTCTATTTATACTAGAGTCCGGCTCTTTTGTCGGGGAAAAAACCCGCCTTGCATTTTTATATTGATGACAATGTTATAGCATTTTTGGTTCTCTTAAATTTTTTGTAGCAGATTGATCCCTCTTATCAATATTGTGTATCATATTCATCCCTCTTATAAAACATTCTTTCCTTTTATTTTTTTTAGAACAAATTCGCCCCTCTTATCAATGTAGTATAACACATTAGTCCCTCTTAAATACAAAGTACATCAACTGTCGTCCACTTTAGAATATATTTTGAATTTAAGTGATGTATTTTGTATTTACGAGGGATTAATGTGTTACACTACATTGATAAGAGAGACGAAGTTGCTACAAAAAATTTAAGAGAGACGAATGTGATATACTACATTGATAAGAGACACCAATCTGCTACAAAAAAAGTAAGAGGGACGAAAGTGCAAAAGTTAATCCATAAAAGTACCAAAAGCGCGATTTACTCATGAATTGTCAATTATCTTCTAGGCTCTTCTTCCTTTCTTGACACCTCATTTACTATACAATATAATATCAATTAATTTATTTTAAAAAAAATACAGATAATATTGGTGACTAGGGGCGTAAACGAGTCGAGTAGTATCGAACGACACGTTGTTCGAGCTTGGTTTGAATTTTATCGAGCTTGAAATTTTGTGTTTGAGCTTGGTTTGATTTCTTAACGAACCAAGCTCAAATGAGCTTTTATCGAACGAGCTCGATCCGATCGAGTAGCTTGATATTTTACATGTGTTTTTTCAATTTTTAGCTTATCGAGTCGAGCTCGAGCCAAGCTTTAAAATTTATCGAACGAGAAATCTTGTTCAAGCTTGTTTGATTTATTTGACGAACCGAGCTCAAACGAGCTTTTATCGAACGAGCTCGAGCCAAGTATCGAGTAGCTTGGTTTAATTTTCAGCCCTATTGGTGACAATGATTTGTCACTTATCTTCTAGGCTCTTTTTTCTTTCTTGACACCTCATTTACTATACAATATAATATCAATTAATTTATTTTAAAAAAAATACACCATCAACTATCTTTCATCAAAATTTCAACATTCAATTATTGGGCTTTGCTGCAATTAAGTAATTGGCTGATGTATACCCAACTTTTTTCAAGCTCTCCTCACTTCATGAATGACATCATGTTGAAGATATTTTTGACATTTCTCTTGGAGATCTTTATAATTTGATTTTTTTTTTTCAACTTGATATAACAAATTCTGCAGATTACCAGCATTCTTTTGCCATTTAATATATCATGTTATTTATTAAATAAACTAATTAAATTGATTGATTATATTACAATTATAACCTAAATCAAGTTGACTACTTTGTACCTTCTAAATAATACTCCCTAGCCCACAGGGCATATCTTCAACTAGTTGACCAACAATTCATAAGACTTGCTCTAGCGGCAAGGGTGGGGGTTCGAATTCCATTTGGAAGCATTTTCATGAGTCTGTCTAAGGATCATTTGTGGTGAAAATCCATTTGTGCGCAGAGTGTACATCAGTATGGTGGGATCCCGAGGCTTGGTGGAGGCACATCCTACGATTTACATCCTTTAGGGTTCTAGGGCAAGAGTTCTGAGGGTTCAGGATTAGTCTATAATAAGCTTATACACCTGGGTTATCAAAAAAAAAAAAATAATACTCCCTCAATTCTTAAATACATATTGTTTTAAAAATTCAAAAGAGACTTAAATATTTATTAGATGATTTAACCTTTTTTTCATTAAGGATATATATGAGATGTAGCAAATTTTTTAATTTCTTCTCAAAGGTACCTCAAGACTTTATTCTAATGCACAACCTTAAACTGATACTCTATAAGTATTCAATTGTGCGTAATATTAATGCTTGTGTTCTTCATTGTGGACCATTGATGGGCCGGACTTGTATGATGGTAATAGTAAAATTTATATAGTAATATTTAAGGCCGTTAATGGGGCAGATTTCAATCCGAATTCGATTTCGGTCCGATTTATCTGATTATTTGTCCGAATAAAGATTTGATGAACATGATCTGATTATAAAGATCTGTAATCTGAAACACATAGAGCGAATATGGATTTATGTCGATTCGATCTGTTAAAAATCCGAATCCGACAATAAATAAAATGGAAAGATATATATATATATATACATAATGTTTTATAAAACAAGTAATTACTATTAATATATTTCACCTTCTATTTAAGAAAATAGTAATTTATAACTCGTTTATAAATTTATTTAAATCAATATTTTCATCTATAAATATGTATATCAGTAAATAAAGTTTGAACATGAGAGCTAAAATTAAATAAAATTGAAAGTTAATAGAGTCACGTTGATCCTGATAAAGATGAACAACTATGCAAGGGAATTTTCGATCCGCCATGTTAGGGGGGTTATAGGGACACTCTTTATGCAAAAGTGTCCCTAAAAGTGACCTAACATGACAGATGGTGAATATTCCCTATGAAAGATTGATGCAAAATGACTTAGGGCCTGTTTGTTTGGTGTTTGAGAAAGTAGTTTGGGAGAGTAGTGGAGGTTTGTGAAATAATCTCGATTTGCATAATGTTGTTTGTTTGATTTTTGAGAGAGTGGTTTGAGAAATAAAGTAGGTGTAGATTTTTTTTTTTTTTTTTTAAGAGTTAGGTTGTAGGAGTAAAGACTTTATGTCAAATCATGTTTGTTGTGAGATAAATTGTGTAAGAGGTTACTTTATGTCAAATCAGAATAAAGTTTGTATAGATTTTGTTTAGAGATAAGAAATTTGTTGTTTGTCTGAGTTTTGAGAGAGTAGTTTGAGAAAATTGAAAGATGAAAAATTTATTTCCAAAAATAAAAAACATGTTTGTTTGATATTTTGTTTGACATGTTACCATTCTATTATTTCACCTTACATTTCTTTGGAGAGAATTGCATTTTTTGTACACAGCTATAGGTCAATTCCCACTTTTGGTACACAGTTTTATGTGTCCAACACATTTGGTACACCTCTTTAACAAAGTTCGACACATTTGGTACAACCGTTAAATAAATTGCAAAATCACCGTTAATTCCGTTAGTTCGACACATTTGGTACACCTCTTTTACAAAATTGGCATGCGCGCGGCACATGGCTGCCCAAAAAAAAAAAAAGAAAAAAAAAAGAAAAAATTGAAACTTGATAAACTTTTTTATTATATTTTATTCTTCTTCCAGTATTAAACTATAAATAACATTATATAGTTTATTATATTTTACATGTCATATAAATAATAAATACATATTTTTTTTATCATTATATAAATATGATATGATAAATATAATAAATACATATGATAATTTTTATAAAAGTTTATCAAGTTAAAATTTTTTTTTTGGGCAGCCATGTGCCGCGCACATGTCAATTTTGTAAAAGAGGTGTACCAAATGTGTCGAACTAACGGAATTAACGGTGATTTTGCAATTTATTTAACGGTTGTACCAAATGTGTCGAACTTTGTTAAAGAGGTGTACCAAATGTGTTGGACACATAAAGCTATGTACCAAAAGTGGGAATTGACCTATAGCTGTGTACCAAAAATGCAATTCTCTCCATTTCTTTGTATTATTAATAATAAAAAATGTGCCACATTAACTGCAGAAATTGATGGCTTAAACCTTGTTAAAGAGGATAATATTGATGGGGAAAGAGTCACTTCCCACATTGATTGAGGATTTCCACAATCATTACAAGTCCCTTAGGACAGTTCCTCGTCCAGCTCAAATCCTCAGACTCAGATGATTCTCCAAGGAAAAAGAGCACTAAAAATGGTAAGGTTGAGAAAAATACAGATGCCATCCAGAAAGAACTTGAATTGGCACTTTTGGAGGTTGATGACATGAAAAGAAAGTTAACAGTTACTGCAGATGAGAAGGAAGCAGTACTTCTGAAACATCAAAATGCTTTAAGCAAAAAACACGAGGCAGAAAGTATCATAATGGATTTAAATGAAAGATGAAATGATGAGAAATAAAGACTTTTGACTGAAAATGCTGCTCTCAATATAGAACCTGAAACTGGAAGAGATGAATAGAGATCATGCATTTGTCACTATTATTACTGTGACAAAACTAATATTTTTATCACTAAATGTACGCAAAAAGTGACAATTTTAACAATGTCATTTAATATTTTGTCACTAAAATCCATTTTTCTTGTAGTGGAAGAAGAGAAGAGATGTAATTTGATTGGAATTTGAAGCAGCGAATAGGGAGTTCGCTATTCTAAAGGAGAAATTGGAATCAGCAGAAAATGAAATTGCTGAAGAGGAGAACGCTAGTCTTTCTTGAAAGATTTCCCAGCTCGAGGATGTAATACAACAGGCTGAAAAGAGTGAACTGGAAATGGAGACTCTTCGTCATCAAAAAAGTGAACTGGAAGAACAAATAAGTAGCAAACTCAACGAGAGAGATCGGTTGAGGGAGGAGAAGAAGGGCCTGGAGATCAAGATTTCTGATTTAGAAAAGACTCTAATAGAGAGAGGAGATGAAGTCATTTCCTTCCAGAAAAAATTGCTGCATTGGCCCAACAGGTCAGCACTTTTCAGGTAAACCAAATTTTGTTTGTTCAGGTGTGTCATGAGATAGATGTTATTAAGTATATGTAAGTTTATTCTTTACTGTCAGTATAGGGTATATAGCACAATATTCTACGTACTTACTTTGATTAAGTTGAAAAAAATTAAAATATTTGAAAATTTTGTAAATCAAAGAAAGATATTGAACTGAAACTAATCAACAATTGCCCCAAAACATATATTTTCTGGTGCGAAATGCAGGAAAATTTATTAATTAATATACTTTTTTTTTTTGTGTATTTACAAGTTAGTTGGTGATTTAATAGTGAAAGACCAAAAAACAAATTTCTAACCAACCTCTGAATGAGTTATTAGTGTTCCTTGAAGAGATTTTGGTATTTTATTGTGCTTAAACAAAAAACCAAATTTAGCCTTTTGGCTAGAGTTTTGTCGATTCAATTCGTAATAATAACAAGTCAAATTTAGACAATATTTTCAATCTCAATTTCCATTTTTATCAATTCATCACCTTTTCAGGTACTGTTCACTGTCCTCAATTTTCATCCACCACTCTCTTTCAACTATTCCTAATCCTACAGTACATTGTGAAACCATTACTACAGATCAACCGGTAACATTATTGCTCTTTTAATTTTTTTTTTACTTTTCAACTATTTTGGCATATTTAGATAATTATGCATGTGAAATTAATCTCTGGAGTTAATAGTGTAATATTTGTCAGATATATAGAGAATGAAAAACTAAATCTAGGAATATGGATTTATTCACGACAATCTAAAGTCAACACCTAAAGATTGTACGTTCTCCCTAAGCGTTATCAATACCTATAGTTAATTATGACATAGAGCCCGTTTTAAGGGATAGACTGTTATTATACAAGGATAATGAAGCAACTATCAATTTAATTAAAGGGAAAAATGTATATTTAGTCACCCAAGTTTGACTCCAAACACACCATGGTCATTCAAGTTTTAGGAATAGTATATATAGCCACTCAAGTTACAATTAATAGCACCATTAATCACCAACTCTAATAACATCTAACTACAAATTAACGGCGTGAAAGACAAAGCATTAAATCCACAAAATTGGGAGGGAGAAATTAAAGTTATTGGCGCCAAAAGCTCTATCCTCATCCATGTATATCACTCAAAAACCTAATACGTATATTATTTTCTGCCTCCCCAAACTTTACTAACCCTTATTGATCTCTGCAAATTCAATTACTAATTTTGATTTCAAAAGTTAAATGGCATATAGAGGGTGCACTGGATTATCCAAAACTCCACGCTATGGTAAGATTTGTTAATTCTATACTGTTCTAATTTTTTTTCTTTGGAAAAGGGTATTAATCTTGGGTAATTGTTAATTTTTTTTCCGATTTTATATATTGCCCTATTTTCTGAGAGTTTGTAACTTCAATTGGGCTTCAATTTTAGATAGTTTTTGCTTGTTATTTGATGCAGCTGAGTTGTGTCTTTATGTTCATTGAAAAGAGAAAAGACATGATTTGTGATATAAACATGAATTATGCTGCAATATTTGATGGGTGCGCTGGATTTTTTTTTTTTTTTTTTTTTTTGTATTGATACATATACTAATGTTTCTTTCATTCTTTTTTTTTTTGGTAGATACTAATTTAAATCCATACAAATTTACTATAAAGATGTACCACGGAGGAGTCTTGTTGCATGAACCTAAGAGAAGGTATATTGGTGGTGATATTGGATGGTATGATCATGTAGAAGGAGACAAGTTAGATGTTAAAGAATTAAAGAGTATGGCACAAAATATTGATTGCATTTAAGAGCCTAAGTTAGTTCAGTTGTGGTACAAGTTTGGTAGGAATTTACACAATGGAAGTAGAAGAATAGTGAATGATAGACAAGTTTCTGGATTAATTCAAAGCATTCCTGAAAGTAAAGAAATTGAGATTTATTTGGAGCATTTGAACTATGATATCATTTTTCAGAAGCAGATTGAATCGGGTGTAACTCCGTTTCATAAAGAACATGTTTTACAGTAACAAAAGTCCAACAATACTGATTTTGGATGTGATGGAGATAATGAGGTTGATCTTGATTATGAAGACATTGAAGAATCTGAATATTCTGACTTTGAAGATGATGGGTAATATGATGAAAATTCAGATGATGATGATGCTCTATTTGATAAGACAGTTGGTCCCGGGGTTGAGTGGCCAGGTAAAGATCATGTGGTTGAAGGCATAAGTAAAATTATAAGTAAAAAAAGAAAGAAAATGGTGGAGGATGAGGACGGAGATTCCGATTGTGCAGAATCTACAGACCTTATAAGTCTTCATGGCTCAGATGGATCAGATCATGAGGAAATTTTGCCTAGATACAATCCTAAAACTGATAATATGGATAAGAATTTTGAATTCAAACTTGGCATGGTATTTAGCAATGCGTGGGAGCTCAAGAATGCCGTAAGGTTTCATGCAATTCTTAGAGGAAAAGAAACAAAGTTTGCAAGAAATGATAAAAAGAGAATACAAGTAATTTGTAAGGCCAAGGAATGTCCTTGGTACATATGGGCATCACATATGGAAGGAGGGCATTGCATACAGATTAAAACGTATAACTCCATTCATAATTATGGGTGTACATACTACAATTCTACATTGAATTCCAAGTGGTTGGCTCAGTCCTACATGCATAAATTCAAGTTAAATCCTAAACTTCAAGCTCGATACTTTAGAGATGAGATGATGGTTCACCTTAGAAGCCACATTTCTAAGACGCAAGCAATTAGAGCGAGGAAGAAGGCAATTGCATTGGTTCAAGGAACAAATGCAGAAGAGATCACAAAATTGTGGGACTATGTTCAAGAACTAGCTGACACACAACCACATACTACAGTTATTGTGAAACTGAAAGATGACACAAATAAAATAGGCCCACTTGAATTTTTGAGAATGTATTTATGCCTAGGGGCATGTAAACTAGGATTTCTAAGTGGTTGCAGACCAATAATAGGTGTTGATGGATGTCATTTAAAGGGTCATGGTGGTCAATTGTTGTCTGCAGTGGCCATTGATGGCAATAACAACATGTTTCCCTTAGCTTGGGCTATGGTGGAAGGTGAAACGAAGGCTACTTGGAGATGGTTTCTTGAGTTGCTGCATAGAGATATTGGACATGAAAAACATTATGGATGGACATTTATTTCGGACAAGCAAAAGGGGTTGATTGAAGCAATGCAATTGGTATTTCCTGAAGCTGATCACAGATTTTGCGTTAGACATATGCATGCCAATTTCAAGAGGGCTGGTTTTGGAGGACAAGCACTTAAAGATGCATTATGGGCTGCTGCAACTGATTCTACACATAAACACTTCCATGAATCAATGAAAAGGATGCATGACATAGATGAAGAAGCAGCAAATTGGTTCTGTGATAAACCTTCTGTCCAGTGGCCCAGATCATTCTTTGATCCATATCCAAAATGTGATATGTTGTTGAACAACCTATTTGAGTCATTCAACAGTATGATTTTGGATGCTAGGGACAAACCAGTCATAACATGTTTGGAGACAATAAGAAACTTAATGATGGTAAGATGGCAAACAAACAGAGAGAAGGCAGAAAAATGGAGAGGAAAAATATGTCCAAGGATCAAACAAACACTGCATAAAAATATGAATGAAGCGGGGTGTTTATTGTTTCTAAGGCAGATAAATGGAACTACCAGGTTATGGGAATCCACAGTCAACATACAGTTAATTTGTATGAAAAAAAATCTAGCTGCAGAAGATTTGAGTTGCCGGGAATACCATGCAATCATGCATGTGCTGCCATATGGAGGAAAGGGGATGAACATGAGGACTATGTGCATGAATGGTATCACACTGAGACTTATTTAAGAAGCTATGCACATTCAAATATGCCCATAAAAGGTAAGAACATGTGGCCAGAATCTAAAAATATTCCACCACTGCCACCAAAGTATGAAGTTTATAAGAAAGGGAGGCCAAAGAAACTAAGGAGGAAGGACTTTCACGAGGAACAAGAGAATCCAAATCCTTACAAGCTAGCAAGAAAACATAAATCTGTTACTTGCAGTTATTGTCATGTTAAAGGGCACAATGCAAGGAGCTGCAACAAAAGAAAGCATGATCTTGTGGCAACAAAGAAAACTGGAGTAGTAAGTTCTAACATGATATTTTTTTTTATCATGACAATGCTACATTACAAATTATTGAAATCTTATTCATTTATAACTATACTTGGCAGCATGAAGCAAGCGGATCAAGGGAATCTACTGGAGTGGCATCTAATGCAAATAAAAAAGAAAAACTACAAGTAAGAATTAACTTTGAAATTTGAAATTGATTATTTGCTTATTTGGTGTGTTGTGCAGGTGAAGAAGAATTTTGATGTAGAATGCACTGGAGAGGACGTGAATTCTGAAGCTACAATAGTGATGGAGCAAGGAATGAGAATGAATTTTCAATGTGAGCTGTTCAACCAAGGTCTATCTCGACCACCAATTATACAATCAACCCCATCTTTTAATGCAGAATACTCTACTCCTACAAGGCCATGCTTCACTACTATGACTCCAGCTTTTGTTAGGGGAAATAAATCCTACACTACATTGTCAAAAATGAAGGAATTCCTGGACTCATCGAGAAACAAGAACTAGTGCTGAAGTAGTTTGCTTTTAAAAATTTTAGGAAGTTAGCTTGAGACTTTTGTTGGCCATCTTTTGACTATATAATTTTGTTGACAATAGTGTTGTACTAGTATTTTAGCAATACTAGTTTGCTTTTGAAAATTTCTAGAACATAGCTTGAGACTTTTGTTGGCCATCTTTTGATTATATCATTTTGATGACAGTTGATCACTTTAGTTTCGTTAGAAACCATTATAGAATATTGAAGTTGGTGATTTTACTTTTGTGTGTATGTATGTTTACATTAAATTGACTATTAATGTCTCTGTTAGAAGAAATGAAAGTATTTGGAGTGACTTATGTAGGTTGAAATTGAATAGCATATGTCAAATTTTATTCAACCACCTTTTCTCAATTTTGTTATTATTCATTTGCTGGAAACATGTTGCAAGCCTCAATTCTGTTATCTCTCTGTTAACTCTATTAATTACAGTTAATTAGGTGATTAATGGTGCTATTAATTGTAACTTGAGTGACTATATATACTATTCCTAAAATTTGAGTGACCATTGTGTGTTTGGAGTCAAACTTGGGTGACTAAATATGCATTTTTTCCTTTAATTAACAATTAGACCTCGTGTATATATAAATAAACTCAATCATAATAAATAAAATTACTAAGAAGCATCAGATCTAGTTCATAGTCAAAATATACATGGAATAAAGAATCATGCTAATTTATAGAAGCTAAATTACTTAAATTATTTAATTAGATTATTAGTCTATAATACAAAAGCAATAAAACCCCCTTTCAGCGCGTGATGAATCTTCGTCCCTTGCAGTCTTGAAGATGAATTCCTTCTTGATGATCTCCAATCTTGATGTGACAAAGGTCTTATATATTAATCTTTGATGTGTAGGATATGGAAATTGAAGAGTATTCAAAGATGATATTTGATGTATAAAGTGTGGCTAATGAAAAGATTGTTCAAAGATGAGTAATTCTATGACCTCGGGTTCTTTATATAGGTGTTTAGGAGATCTAATTCGAGTAGGAGAATGTTTAGAAGGTGAAAATCGAGTAGAAAGATGTTTGGGAGGTTGAATCCTAGTATGGGAATGACTTGGGTAAGTTTCCTAATAACATTAGGACAAAAATCGGGTTATGGGCCAAAATCGCACTTTTGGGCCAAAAATCACATTTTCCGCTGCTAGTAAAATCTGTTCTGCGCGACATAATTGCACGAGGCATATTTTTGTGCTCCAAGCTCCAAATCCAGATCCGTAAATAGGGCTGAAAATCAAACCAAGTTTCTCGATACTCGGCTCGAGTTCGTTCAATAAAAGCTCGTTTGAGCTCGGTTCGTCAAATAAATCAAACAAGCTTGAACAAGATTTCTCGTTCGATAACTTTTAAAGCTCGGCTCGAGCTCGACTCGATAAGCTAAAAATTGAAAAAACACATGTAAAATATCAAGCTACTCGATACTCGGCTCGAGCTCGTTCGATAAAAGCTCGTTTGAGCTCGGTTCGTTAAGAAATCAAACCAAACTCAAACACAAAATTCAAGCTCGATAAAATTCAAACCAAGCTTGAACAACGTGTCGTTCGATACTACTCGACTCGTTTACACCCCTATCCGTAAAGTCCGTAGCGTAGCTAAATTCTTCCTCTATAATCTTTCCAAAGTTCAGATTTAATGAAGCTTCCTTCAGAGAGTTATTGTCGTTGGAATGAGCAGCAATATTTCTGGCAGATTTCTTCTTCATAGTTCTTGCAATACTTGACTTCATTGAATATTTTCTTGACTTTTCTTTGCTTCAAAGCATGCCTTTGACTCCTCAATACCTTACCCCTATAAAATGAACAAAATACGTAAGAAAATACCTTGATTCTTCCTCAAAACAACACTAACTCCCAATTTTACCAAAGATCCAAAACTAGCAAAACACGCTGAAAACTTGCCAAAACTCTAAGCAAGACTGGAGAACTTACTCCAGAAAAAATGTGCTTAGACTTGAAAAATAAAAAAAAAATAGGTCAAATTCAGAGAGAATAAGCAAGAGTGAAGAAAATGGTGTACAGTTGGAATCTCTTCACTATAGCAGCTACTTTGCTATCATTTTAGTGGTGGGTTTTGCATTTAGGTTTCCTTACAATCTCTCCGCTGGATTTTCTCAATTCTCACACACTCCTATCGAAAACATTAATGTTTCTTCACCATCCCCTATTTTTTCTTCAAATCCCCAAGGAATGACAGATGTGATTCCTCGAGGTATTGTTGCGGATTTTACACACGCAAATAAACGCAAGTGCACGTATCGAACAAGTAATAAAGAGTAAGTATAAGAGTATCGTCTCCACAGGGACTTGACTAATATCTACCAATTCCAATTCCTAATTTACTTTTAATCGATTCCAAATTCAAATATACTTTTAGGTTCAATTAAACTAGATTAACTAAATGAATTAACTAACCTAAGTACTTGGATCAAGTTCGAATAACGAGAAGAGAAACCTAGGGTTATAATCCACTATGTTATCTATCGATTGCCCAATTGAGATTTTCGTAATTATTATGGTGACAAGAGTGCTACCCGAGGATTCAAGTATATTCCTATGTATCTCCCGAATTACATAAGAACCTAATGTATTATACAAATCGATCCTATTCCTAGGTAATTCATAAATAACACAAAGCATTAAACACGAACCTCATGTAACGGGTATAAACGCCTTAAGTATATTCCTATACTAAGAGTCGTTTACTATTCAATTTCCTATCTAATCCTAATCTCCCTTTTCCAAGTTCGAAAAGAATATTAAATCTAACAACTAGGTGATCAGTCAAGTTGCAAGCATAGAGAACGAAATTAAATCAAACACAAGAATTGCCCCTAACTACGAGTAATCCAATAAAACTAATCAAAGTAACATAGTTTCATAAAAACCCTAGATCCTAAAGAATTAGTTCATGATAAACGTAAGAAGAAAATAATAAAGGAAAACAAATCTGAGTTCATGTGGTTTTATAGACAAAACGATGAATCCAAGATAAAGATCTTCAATATTGTGTTCTTCTTGCTTGGGTGATCTTCAAGACTTCTCTCTTTTCTTCTTCAATCTTTCTCCAAGTAGATCTTTGATGTTGTAGGTGTATTCTATGAAAGAAATATGTTTAGAGCTGATCAAAGATGTGTAATTTCGTGACCTAGAAGTTCTTAAATAGATCTACCAAGTTGAGTCCAAGTAGGAGACTTTGGGCCCAAGAATTCTCTTAAAAGCCCGCTGAAAATCGCAACAGATTTGCGCAACAGTTTTGCAAGTGTCATAACTCTCAGCTCCGAACTCCAAATCAAGATCCGTAAAATCTGTGGTGTAGCTAACTCATTCCTCTACATCATAGTCGAAATTCAACTTCATTGGAGCTTCCTTGAATGAGTTATGGTCCTCGGAGTGCATAACAACATTTCTGACGGGTTCTTCGTTCTTGCACTAGTTGACTTCATTTGATCTTTAATTTGTTGTTCTTCACTTCCAATCATGTTCTTAGATCCAAAATAGCTTAGGCCTACAAATATGAACACAATATATAAGAAAATATCTCAATTTATGCACAAAACAATTAAACCAATGACTCGAGCGAACAAAATACAAAACTAACTAAAATTGCCTAAAATTCTACCACAACTCTAATAAAAGTAATTGAATGAGTTAAGGAAATAGACTTGATAACACTGTTTTCACAGAATTATCAGGTATTGATGCTCAGTTCCCTTAATTTGTTTTAAGTTATTTGATTGAATGTCATGAAAAGTTCAAAGGAGATTTTTGGTTGAATGTTACTTTTATGGCTGTATTTTTCTTTATATTTACATTAATATGTGCATTATATGAAATTGATTATGATTATTGCTTAATTTTGTTTTATAGGTTTGGAAGAAATTGAAGTTATTTCTGCAGAAGATCTTGATGAAGCTAAGTAATATTTGTAATCTTTATTTATTTGTCAAATTATATTATTAAAGTTTTAATGTGTTTGACTTACTAAAATTAAGTCGAAACATGAACTTCTAGAAGTTTTCATCTTGGTACTTGAATTAAGAAATGGACATTACAAGAAAAACAGGTTTTTCCGACGGGATTTCCGACGGAATTTCGGAAAATGTCCGTCGGAAATATTTTCGTCGGTGATTTTCCGACGGACTTTCCGACGGGCAATTTCCGACGGATAAAGGTCGTTGGAAAGTTCGTCGGAAATTTTCCGACGGACAACTTCCGACGGCATTTCCGACGGATAGTTCCGTTGGAAACTATTGTCGGGTCAACTGTTTGACCTTAATTTCCTTTTCCGTCGGAAATATTTTCTTTTTTTATTTTTTTTTTAAATTTCCGACGGGTCAACCCGTCGGAAATTTAAATGAAAATTTTTAAAAAAAAATTCCGACATCCCGTCGGAAATTTACAAAATAAAATTAAAAAAATAATAATTTTATTTATGAATTTATTTATTTTCCCTGATTTAAACCTATATCAATTAAATCATCAAATACCATACAAAAATCAACAAATCACGCATAAAAATCAGCAAAATAAATCAACAAACACGTCGAAAATCATAAAATATCTTAGAAAATCAAATTAATAACAATCGTCAACAAAAGTTCCATAATAAAATAGGCGCAAACACAAGATAGACAAAACTGTAATAAATAGGCTCAAAATTACAAACTCAGGTAAATATACTATTGAAGTAGTATATGATACAATAACAATGAAATCTTACACATAATTTAAGAGCATAATGTCTGTAGATACAAATTCAAGATCCAATTATTCATAATGCATTAAAAGAGCTCAAAATAATTAGACAAATAAGACATTGAACATAAAAATACTATACATTTCAATACATGAGTGTACGAGCGCCACGCACCTTATGAAAATAAAAATCTGATCTTATGAGTCACTTCAACGTAACTATGAACATAAGCAACATCAAAGTTTGCAGGGTTCTGACAATATTCTTGCAAAATTGCAACTATGCAGTCCATATCTTCTGAGCCAACTTTTATATTTATGGAGGCTTTAGAATTTGAATCAACAAAAAATGGCCAATATCTTATATGACAAATAATCCGAAGATGAAATACCTCACACACACACACACACACACACTTAAATATAATATATATATATATATATATGTATAGACACACACATATATACTTACTCTACATTGAATTCGTTATTGTGATAAACAAGGTTTACACATTATACATTTCTAAAACATGTTTATGATTGTTTTTAGTTCTCCAATATTCAGCAGAGTACAACAGCTTAACATTAGAGATGAAAACAAGTTCAAAAGATGACAAGGTTGATTACTCTTATGAAAGCCACTGAATCCAACTCACCATAATATTGTGATCAATTGCTCAACAATGGTTGAAACATTGCCACACACTCAAAATAGTCATCATAAACAAGCTCAGTTACACTTTAAGATTGAAAAATCAAAGCTATGAATCTTACCCCATTTCTGCTGCCCAGATCACTGTTGTGTCCTGCATCTTTGGCATCGCCAATGGACGGAGAACTGTCTGGTGACAACTCCGGAGCCTGATTCACTTCTAGAACATCAATCACCTCACCTTCTACAGCTTTCTTAGGTAATTCCATCCCGCTTTCAGTGCATTTCATAAGGAACGCATTGGTTTGCTTATTTTCCTCTTTAGGTGCTATTTCACTGAGTTTTTTTCCCAACTGTTCAACATGAAGTTGAGATTGATATATCCAGATCTCCGGAATCTAATATGGTCAGACAAGTATATAAATATGAGCAAGTGTCAAACAAATAATCTCATATCAAAGAAAACACATATACACAGAAGACACTTTTTTGTTACCAGCAGATAAATGCGGCAAGATTGTAGAGTTGAAAGTAGCGCTCAAACTTTTGTATGTGGCAACAATATTCTCCATGTAAGAAGCAGGCCTGATTTCTAAGGCATGGGCAAACATTATTAAAAAATGTTTAGGGCAAAATTAGGTATGACATTAGTTGTAACAATAAATGGATTTTATACCTTGATTTGCAAAACCATGCTGACATACAACACAATTGGCCTTAAATTGGTTTGATTCCGGGATACAAAGCCTATAGACTATTAAGGAACAAATTATATTAAAAAATTCGAATAAAAGGCATATACTCAGCAAATCAAGGAGCTTCGAAAACTAAATAAAATAGGAAATGGTATAGAACCTGCTTGCAGAAAATGTGATTGCAAGGAAGCAACACTGTATTATTCAGCAAGTTCATACTGGAGAATCACAAGAAAACCCTAACATTTGAGTACCTTCAAAATACATTTTCTACATAAACGAATAATTGTATACACACATGAAATGCAGCAAAACAGCAGCTTAAAATTACCAGAGGGGACATTTTAGCTCAAGGCCAAGCTTCTGGAGATGAAAAACCCATGGATTCAGAAGTCTCGCAGCGTTCTTAGACTCCGACGACATAGTTTTTCCTTTTTTCTCCAACTATTTTCAGAAGGACTAGGGCTGCGCGCGGCTGCGGTTAAACTGTGTCGCGGCTGCGGGAAGGACTGCTGCTGTTGCTGTTGCGGGAAGAACTAGGACTGCTGGAAGGACTGCTGCGGCTGCTGCGGTTGCGGGAAGGGTTGCGGCGGCTGTGGAGAAATAGAGAGTGAAAGAGGGGTGCGGCTGCTGGGGAAAGAAATTAGGGAGAAAGAGAGAGAGTGTTTGGAGGGTTGGGAGAAATTAGGGTTTTTCAATATATTATCAATTTTGTAAATTTTGTAAATTTTGTAATTTTGTAATTTTGTAAATTAGGGTAAAAATAAAATAATTATTTTACTATTCTTATCTTATTTTATATTTATTATATTTCTTGATCAAATCAATTTTGTAACTAGATCGATCGATTCTCGAATTAAAGGTCTAATTGACCAAAGTCAACACTACTGACCCCGGAGTTATGTACATTGAGGTTATTCGTAATTAGATCGATTGATTCTCGAATTGAAGGTCTAATTGACCAAAGTCAACACTATTGACCCCCGGGGTTATGTACATTGAGGTTAATCGTAATTAGATCGACCGATTCTCGAATTGAATGTCTAATTGACCAAAGTCAACACTATTGACCCCGGAGTTATGTACATTGAGGTTATTTGTAATTAGATCGACCGATTCTCGAATTGAATGTCTAATTGACCAAAGTCAACACTATTGACCCCGGGGTTAAGTACATTGAGGTTAATCGTAATTAGATCGACCGATTCTCGAATTGAATGTCTAATTGACCAAAGTCAACACTATTGACCCCAGGGTTATGTACATTGAGGTTATTCGTAATTAGATCGACCGATTCTCGAATTGAATGTCTAATTGACCAAAGTCAACACTATTGACTCCGGGGTTATGTACATTGGGGTTATTCGTAATTAGATCGACCGATTCTCGAATTGAATATCTGATTGACCAAAGTCAACACTATTGACCCCGGGGTTATGTAGATTGAGGTTATTCGTAATTAGATCGATCGATTCTCGAATTGGAGGTCTAATTGACCAAAGTCAACACTATTGACCTCGGGGTTATGTACATTGAGGTTATTCGTAATTAGATCGATCGATTCTCGAATTGGAGGTCTAATTGACCAAAGTCACCACTGTTGAACTCGGGGTTATGTACATTGAGGTTATTCGTAATCAGATCGATCGATTCTCGATTTGGAGGTCTAATTGACCAAAGTCAACACTGTTGACCTCGGGGTTATGTACATTGAGGTTATTCGTAATCAGATCGATCGATTCTCGATTTGAAGGTCTAAGTGACCAAAGTCAACACGGTTGATCTCGGGGTTATGTACATTGAGATTATTCGTAATTAGATGGATCGATTCTCGAATTGGAGGTCTAATTGACCAAAGTCAACACTTTTTTCTTTAAGTAAAATTTCCGATAAATTAGTCCCGTCGGGATATTTTAATTAATTATTTAGACCAATCTTTTTTCATAATATTTTCCTTTTAACTATGGCCAGCGGAAATTATAAATATATTTGTTCTTTTTTATATATATTTTACGACGAACATAACCCGTCGGAAAATTTCAATTCATTGAGGTCTTTATTTTTTTAGTATTTTCCGACAGCATAATCCGTCGGAAAATATTATTTATTTTTTCTTATTTTGTTCCTAAATATTTCCGACGGATTATTTCCGTCGGAACTTATTAATATATTTTTTTTATTATTTTTATTATTTTCCGACGGAATAATCCGTCGGAAATCTTTTTCCTTTTTTTATTTTTTTTAAAAATATTTTCCGACGGATATGTTCCGTCGGAAATTATAAAATTTAATTTTGGATTTTTTAAATGCCATTTCCGACGGGTATATTCCGTCGGAAATTATGGAAATTATATAATATATTTTTTAATTATTTTTAATATAATTCCGACGGAATATACCCGTCGGAAATTATATAATATATTTTTTAATTTTTTTAATATAATTTCCGACGGAATATACCCGTCGGAAATTATATAATATATTTTTCAATTATTTTTAATATAATTTCCGACGGAATACTCCCGTCGGAAATGATTTTCTAATCTTTTTTAAAAAAAATTGATTTTTCCGACGGATTTGATTGTCCGTCGGAAATTCTACTTAATTTCCGACGGAATATTTGTCCGTCGGAAATTTCCGTCGGAAAAAGCTGCTTTTCTTGTAGTGGGAATTCCAACTGCCACATGACTTGAACTAAGAAATGAAATCCCGTTTGCTATGAAAGATATTGAAGCTAGCTCATGTTGATTGAAATATACGCTATAAATATCGAAATTTCATATTGAAAAGGAATTATATAACTATATGGCTCCTGTTGTTGGGGTTTTGATTTTTGGCGTAATTACAAAAGTAGAACGTTCATACTTGAGGACTCACACAATTTAGTGTTGATTCAACGAAATATAAAATAGCTACTGTATTTTGTGTTCTTATACATTGGTAGGATTCGTATTATTTTATGAGATTTTTGTCAATGTAAATTAACTTCGAAAACGAGATTTTACAATGATTGATTCATACACAAAACGTTGCTTCCTTAATTCTTTCATCATTTAAAAATAACCTTCAGGCTTGGTAAAATAAATTTGGTAGGTTTTTTTCTATCTTTAAACGACTTTTTTTTATGATACGAGGACATGCATGTGCATATCATAAGAAAATTAGAGGACAATAAGACAGTCAAGAATAAATGTAGACATGTATTCCCTTCGATAGTCTAGATTACATATATATCGTAGCAAATCCTTCTAATTTCTAATCAATTTTAATTCTACTTTATTTTATTCATACATTTTCATTTGTTTAATTTCAAGTAATTCAAGTAATTATCTAACTCAATCAATTATCCTTAAAATTTCAATTGTCCCAAGTTTATGTTACTATTTATTCCATCATTTTTATACTTTCACGTAAATTTTGTTCATAATTTTGTTTGATGATGATAATTCAAATCAAACTTTAAAATTTATTTTATTTAGTTTATTTTTCTATGATTTCACCTAAAGTCCAGAAATATGTCAAATAAATAAAAATTGGCTATTAAAATATATCAATTACTTGATTATTATTCTAAGGTGGTTAAATTATATTGCTATTTAAAGTGATCCATTCATAGTTGTATACACGCATAAATTCAATAAGTGGATGTGGTGATCCAATAATTATGAATTCTTATCAAAATTAAGGTTGTGTTCGCTTGGCCCAATTATTTATAGGGTCAATTGCTAATAGTGGACCATGAAACAATTGGGCCAATAGTTAAATCAGCTGGTAGGATGTTAATTTGGAGTATAAAATGAATCAGCCCAGTTGGCCAATACCCTGTTCGGTATAACCTATTTAGCTGAAATTACATTTATACCCTTGACTTACCCTTTCATCTAACCGTTGATTCACACTTGAATAATGCACGTTAGATCATAGCAAAACTCCTAACCCTAATTTTCACTTTCATTTCCATCAGCCACCAAAGAAATATAGCCACTCTTGTACATCACTTATGTGGACACACAAGAAAACAACATTCTGGAATTAAAACTTCAAACAAGACCAATTTACATGCTTTTTTACTTAAACCCAAAACTAGTAAAATCAAATAAACTTCAATGTCATAATTTGGAGGAAAAGAAATGGCAAGACCAATTTAAGTGAAATACGTAAAAAAAAAAAAAAGAAAAAGAAAAAGAATGTAACACTGACTTTATGATACCAAAAAGTGAATACAAAAATCATGCTATTCACTAAAATTCGGACTAGATAACCTCAATAAAATCAAAATATACTTCAATGGAAGAATTAGAGTTTTTTTAATGGAAAACTCACAAACCTGAATGTGTTTAGATTGTTGATTGTTATTGATTCTCCCTCGGTATAGCCTTTTTCCTAAAGTATAGAACAATTATTTAGACAAGATTAATGGAATAAAGCTGAAAATTATCAAAATCGTGAGGCTAGGGTTAGAGCAATTACTTGGTCGCGATGGAGGGAACATAAAGTAGGAAAGAGGGGAATTTTTCTATTTTATCTGCCTGATTTCATTAATGGCAAATCCCCATAAATTGATTCAAATTCTAGGGGCAATTTCAGTGATTTTTATTCAATATGGGCCATATTACATAATTTCTGGATTGGTGACCCAATTGCAATCGGCTGAATTACTGGGATGACCCACACGTTCCCAAGATTATAGCGGGCTGCCCGAAATTTTATCATTTCAATCGAACAGACCACCAAGCTCGATTAGCCCACATGATAAGCCCGCGATTGGGCTAATTTGGACCTAAACAGGCCAAGCGAACACAGCCTAAGTATTGAGCTTAACCACGTATCTTATGTAAATAAATAATAATTTTCATGTCGTATTTTTTTCTATATGTGTGAGTTTTAAATAACTCATATTAATATAAATTATTTTAATAGAATTTTGTGCATAGCACGGGATTAGACTAGTATTATATATATAGTAAATGCATATGATATATCTCCATTCCTTCCTTGAACGCACAGCTAGACAGACTTCTCTTCCTTAATGCCATATATAGTGTCCCCAAGCAGTGTTTTAAAAATTGGACTGGATCGGCCTGTTCGATCGGTTTACTAGTAACTTGCTGCAAATTTGATCTAGTTAACTCTTCAAAATCAGCTTTGTTCTTGACTAGTTGAAACCTGAAAAAACTGATCAAAAATCGATAAAACCGGTGAACTAGTGAACCGATTGAACCAATGGTTCACTTATAAAAATAAAAAGTTTATACCATGGATTTTTACTTCTCTTCCGCGGCCTTTAAACTTGAACAATATTCTCACATATCTTCTTTTATTTTTCACTTTGAATCAAACAAAATCAATAAGAAACAAAAAATCTTTTATATAATAAGTTATATAAATGTATTTGAGCATCAATTTCATTAGAAAAGTCATTTTTTTTACTCAAACTTCAAGTATTTTCATTTTTTTTATATAATTCGGTTACAAAATTCATCAATATTTTCTCTTTTTCAGAGGTGATTAGAAATACAATTATTGTTTTTGATATGGTGTTTATATAATTTGAATTATTGCATTGATATCATGTTATCATAATTTTGTTGCTATCATTCATTCTCAACTTAATATTTGTAGAAAAAATAATTGTTCATGAAATAAACATTTAGTTTATGGAAATAAACTTGAAAAAATAAATAATATTTTTTTAAATAGTTGATTAAATACATTAAAATATAAATTAAAATATTATTTTATAATGACGTCACACAAGTTGAACCGGTTGTAAAAACGGTTAAACCGATCTAGCCAGTAATTAGTTGTTGGTTGTTTGGGATATAAAAGGCTAAGAAAATAATTTTAGCAAGATAAAGTAGACTTAATCTTTCATCAACATTATAAGACTAAAATATTTTGAGGCTTTTTGCACTAAGCCTTCATACAAGAGAATAAATTTTCTTCTCAAAACTAACTTGCTAATTGATTGATTTTTTTTATATCTAAAATTGTACACACTACATATATATATATAGGCCTATGAAACACCTTTCTACTCTACACTAGAAGCAACTTGATTAATTTGTTGGATACATTAATTTAATTCTTTCAAAATTAGTGGCTAAGCATGCATGACTAAGCTTCTTGAGAGTTCTTCAATGCTAAGGCTTCAATCTCATTGGTTTATTTGGATGACTAGAATGTAATTCTAGATAAGTCTTTTGTGTTGCAAACTTTGACCATAAATCTTCAAAGTTTGATTTCTTCATGCTTAAGAAACTTCATGCTTAAGTAATTATGAATTAATTTTAACACCCCCTCTTAATTCATAATTTGAACACCATTTCGAAATTGCTCTAACTTCTCTGAATTGACTGCTTTTGTAAAGCTATCTGCAAGTTGATATTTAGTGTTCACAAACTCCAATTGAATTTCTTGATCTTGAACGAGACTTCTAATGTAGTGGTGTCGAAGTTCGATATGCTTTGTTCTGGAATGAAAATCTGGATTCTTTGTCATCTCTATACTGGACATATTGTCACAAAATATTGTTGTAGGAGTATCTTGTCTTTGCTCAATATCTGTCAGAAGTCTTCTAAGCCAAACAGCTTCACGAGCTGCGTCAGTGGCATTAATATATTCAGCTTCTGTTGATGAGAGTGACACAGTATTTTGCTTCTTTGATGCCCATGATATGATTTTTGAACCCAAACAAAATACATATACGGTTGTACTTTTTTTTATCATCAACAGATCCGGCCAATGTCGGTATATCCGATAAGTTTGTTTTCTTTTTCTTTGACAAATCTGATGCCAAAATTTCTCATACCTTGAAGGTAACGTAGAATTCTTTTTGCTGATGCATAATGCAATTTACTCGGGTCATGCATAAACCTTGAGATTAAGCGGATAGATAATGTCAGGTCTGGCATGCATGAGATAGATTAGAGAGCCTACTAAGTTTTTGTACATCTTGGATCAACTTTTGCAACACCATCATTTAGCTTCAACTTTTCATTTAGTGTCAGTGGATGCAGATATGGGTTTGCAATTAATCATCTGGAACTTCTTCAATAAACTTCCAAGATATTTTTCCTGAGAGATAAATATTTTCCCTTTGGTTTGATGAACTTGAATTCCAAAGAAATATTTCATTAGACCCAAATTAGTCATCTTACATTCTTGCATCATTGCCTTTTTGAATTCTTCTATCATCAATGGATTTGTACATGTGTATATCAAATCGTCTACGTAAAGACAGATAATGAGAAAATATTTTTCACCTTCTTTCTTCACATATAATGACGGTTCAATTTGACTTCTTTGAAATTCATTTGTCTTAAAGTAATTATCAATCTTGTTGTTCCAGGCTCTTGGTACTTGTTTTAGTCCATATAGTGCCTTTTTGAGGCGATAAACTTTATCTTCTTTGGCTTGGACAACATAACCTTCAGGTTGTTCGATATAAACTTCTTCACTAAAATGTACATTGAGAAATGCTGATTTGACATCCAATTGATAAACTGAAAGTTCCAATTGAGCTGCTAATGCTAGGACAATTCGTATCGTCTCCATTCGAGCAACTGGTGCAAACGTTTCATTGAAATCAATTCCTGGTTGTTGAGAATAACTTTTTGCTACTAGGCGTGCTTTGTGCTTTGAATTGAACCATCTTCTTTGTATTTCGTTTTGTAGACCAACTTTAGTCCAATTATACTTTTATTCTCGGGTAGATCCACTAGTTCTCATGTTTTATTATTTTCGATGCTTGTTATTTCTTCATTCATAGCATTTGTCCAGATTTTTTCTTTCACATTTTCTTCAAAAGTATGTGGCTCACAAGCAAATAATGCCACATCACATGATTCATAAAATTTTTCTTAAACTTCGTACCTTACGTACTGGATTTTCTGATTCTGGATAGAATTCCTCAGATGGTCCTGGAGAACTTCAAATTTGACTCGAGTTTGGACTTATCAGATCATTTTGATTTAATGATGTGCTAGGCAGATTCACATTATTTGTTTTTGTATCTTCTTCCCAATTCCATGATTGTTTCTCATTGAAGATAACATCTCGAGATATAATAAACTTATTTATTTTTGGATTTAGTAAACGATATCCCTTGGATTCGTCACTATAACCAACAAAGATAAGTTTTTCACATTTATCATCAAACTTTTTTCGCTTCTCTTTAGGAATATGAGAATAAGCTAAGCAACCATAAACTTTGAGATTGTTTACCTGTGGCTTTCTCCGATGCCATGCTTCATAGGGAGTCTTGTTTGGAACTGCTTTTGTTGGTGAAATATTTAAAATATAGACTGCTGTAAGTACATCTTCTGCCCAAAAACTTTTTGGAAGTCCTTTTTCGACCATCATGCTTCTTGCCATTTCAACTATCTTGCTAATTTTTCGCTCTGCAACTCTATTTTGTTGTGGAGTATATCGCACTGTTAGTTGTCTCTGGATCCCTTTTTCTTTTCAATAATTTAAGAAAGCTTTTCCAATAAATTCTCCTCCTCGGTCTGTTCTAAGAGTCCCTATTTTTCTGCACTTTGATTTTTCACATTCGCTTTGAATTCCAGAAATTTTGAAAATGCTTCTGATTTTTGCTTCAAAATATAAACCCACATCACTATGCTATAATCATCCACGAATAATAGAAAATATCTATTGTCATTAAGAGATGGAGTTTGAGTTGGACCACATATTTTTGCATGTATTAGTTCAAGAGGAGCTTTGGCTCTGTAGGATGTCTTTGAAAATGGTAGGCGATGCATTTTTCCATAAATACATCATTCACATGTTGTGTTTCGATCTGGGAATATTTGGAAGACCAAAAACCCTATTTTTTCTTTTTAATTGATTGAAACCTTTGTAATTCAAATGTCCATAACTCAGATGCCATAGGTATCTTCTTCTGTTGTGCTCTGGAGAATAATTTTCTCGATCAATAGCAAATTAAGAGGAAATACATTATTTGAGCTCATCTTAATATTTGTCATTGTGAGATTCTTCTGCTTATCAATAATGACACAATCATCATTATTAATCTCCACTTTATAATTTTTCTCTAGTAGTTGACCCAAACTTAACAGATTTTCAGTCAAATTTGGAACGTAAAAAACATCTTTGATAAAATTTGTTTGTCCTTTCTTTGTCTGGACTGCTATTGTTCCTTTCCCAGCGATTTTATGTTCATTTTCATCTCCAAGTTTTACTTCAGATGAATAAGTCTCATCAAGCTCCACAAACATTTTCTTATTTCCACACATATGATTACTGCAACCACTATCAACGTACCACGTATTTTCAAATAGTTATTGAGAATTCAAGCATGAATAAAATACCTGATTGGTATCTTTTTCTTCAATGTAATTGGCCTAATTTTTCTCACCATCATCTCTATGCCAGCAATCTCTTTCTGAATGATTGGCGTTTGTGCATCTTTTACATTTGTAGCGGCAATCCTTTTTGTCGTGGTTATTTTTTTCTGCATATTTGGCAAAATAAATCTGAATTTTGATTTGCATTTCTTTGGTTAGAGACACTTCCTCTTCCTAGACCTCGTCCTCGGAAGTTTTGATTTCTTCCACGACCTTTGCCTCTTGATACTCTGGATGTGGAGGCCATATTCTTTTCTAATTGGCCATCTCCTTTTTTATTTCTCTGGTCTGCTAGATTAAGCTTTACTTGAAAAGCTTGTTCCAAACTGTGTTTCCTTCATGGATCCATTTTGCAAAAGAGCTGAAAAGATATATTTTGCCAATTATCAAAGAACAAAACAAAAAAGACAGACTCAATATCTAAAAAAAAAATGATAACTAAAATAGGGCCATAATTAGTTTCACAAAGAAATAGCATTCCTTCAAAAATATATAGATAAGTTTTATCAAACTATCTTTACCATGTCCGTACAGATTTCCAGAAAATATGGCAATAAATCATACCATATATTATTCAACATGCCTTGTCAATTATTCAAAAAATCTCACATAAATACTGAGTATAAAGAAAATCGTATCACCTTGTAGTATGCAGATAACCCTTTCATGGGGAAATCAAATAAACCCCGAATTTTCTTACGAATTTGCATATTGAACATATGAGACAAGAACACACAACAACAAATTATCCACAAGAACTTAAAGATCAGGCCAAAAAAATCCCTAAACATATGAGATATACAAATTTAGAGCTAAAAACCCAAATTTAATACCGTAGTAGAGGAGGAATCCGAAATTCTTTATCAATCCGTTGGATTTTCTTCTTCAACTTTAAGCTGCAAATGTAAAATTTACAAGTTAAAAGGGGTTTCACTTTGGATATAAACCGTAAAACAAGCAACTTTAGATGAGATTGGGAAAATAGATGAAAAATTGTGATGAATTGCTAGGGTTCAAAAGACGAAAAATTTCACCTGGGTTTAGGAGGGAGTTCGCGGATGGAGAGAGTGGGAAAATTTGGGGAGTTTTTTGATTTTTTAGTAGGTATAATTGTAATTTGAATGAAATGTGAGGGCAAAATCGGGATAAAATTTATAGTTTAGGCCATTAAATTGGACCAGTTATTATTGCATGTGGGGAGTACCCAATTGTTGTTGTTGCGGATTAAGGGGGCTGGCCAACTTAAAACCGGAGAATTACCCCGGGCAGCCCGTAAAAAAGTTAGACCAACCAAACATGTTTTTAGCCCACAATTTAATTGTGGCTTAATTCTGGGCTAATAAGCCCAACCGAACAGGCCCATAAGATATAAGATATATAAGATATAAGATAAGATAATCTTCTAAAAAAAAATTCTTAAAAAAAAAAAAAAGATTAAAATATATTGCAAATCATGCATTACTAAATGAGCTGTGGAGTGTTTCCTAATTAAACACCCTAAAGGCCTCTCTTGTATTTTTTCTTTAAATATCAATCAATTGATCTTATATCTTTTAAATACGCTTGGCTTATAGCTCTTTGTTTATACCCTTTGAATAGGGGTGTTGATATGGCAGAGCAATTTCCCTTATGCCAAAGCAATTTCTTTTTTAATTAAGTTGTGCCTAAAAAAAAGGCAAATTCTTTGAAAATGGAAAGAAGCATTATATCTCATTTATGTAATCTTAAGTTTCTCTCTCTAATATGATTACAAAAATAACTTAATAAAATTTCAATACAAATTTGTTAATCGGGTAGTTTTACTAAGTTATTTTAAGATTACATAAGAGTTTTAATACATTTTAATACAAAATTGAATAGATCTATGCAAGAATTTTCCATTTTATAGTTGTTTTTGGATTAAAAAATAAAAATATATTAATAGTTGGTTCAACAAGGTGATTGTATTTGCATCTATAATTTACGATATTACTAAGAAAATTGGGTCTTGGTTTGGGATAAAATTTAGGATTGAAAGGGTATTATTTCTTATACTTTGAAAATCTTGTATACACAATTGAGCTTGCATTGTTTAAATTGTCATTTTTAAGTATTATAAGAAGAAACAATCAACTATCCTCATTAGTAGGGTAACTAAATCTCCTACTTTTTCTGGATATGAATGATGAATATCACGATGATTTTAAATTTAGCTATTTATGCGTATCTCATAAACTTTTTATTAAGCAAAATTCTTAATATCTTTTAAGATTTGTGGTTAAAAATGAAATCTCCTTCTTTTTTTGGATATGAATGATGAATATCACGATGATTTTAAAATTAGCTATTTATGTGAATCTCATAAACTTTCTGTTAAGGAAAATTCTTAATATCTTTTTAGGTTTGTGGTTAAAAATACACCACATTATGATAAAGTGGTGTATGTTTACATCAAGAACTCTTTTTAATTGCCACTAGACCTATAAATTCAACATTCTCTCTCTCTCTCTTATGAATAGTCTCTTAAAACAATAAAAAAAAATGGTCTCCGATGAAGATTCTCTTGTTGGGTGTTGTTGGATGAAGATGAAGTTGAAGAGCAAAGAAGACAAGTAATTAAGGGAATGTTTTGATGATTTCCAAAACATCATAATCAGCTAAGTATGGAAAGCTTAGCGCCCTTAGAAGAACCTTGAACAAACAAAGAAGATATCAGAAGAGTTCAAAGTTCAAAGACCAGAAGACTAGTGATCTCATGCTGAAACAGCGAACAGAAAGGTAGGTCATCAGCCAAGTCAAATCAGATTAGTTCAGTATTTGATCAGCAGAGTGCCTATCAGATGGGTTGCTTCGATCAGCAGAGTAGAAGAGATCAAGAGTTCAGTCCAACGGTAATAAATGCACTTGAAGTAATAAATGCTGTAAGAGAAGGGTAGTAATGGCAAATGATTGAAGAAAACCTCGTATCAGTAGAGTGCATTTAATGCTGCTGCAGGAAAGTACAGCAGAGAAAGTACTGTAGCAGGTTGCCGTTTTTGATTCTGGCAAAGGCTATGGATTTGATGATGTGATTTGCTTCAACGGTCATAAATTCAAATCCAAGTATAAATAGAGCTGATTTTCAACGAGCGAGACACATAACAACATCAGAGATTTTGCATTCGAAGCAGAAATTTATCTAAGTCTCAAAAAGCTCAACAGCTCACTCGTCTGGTGGAAGTCATCTGTTGACAGAAACCCAGTTGAAGAAAACAGAAAATTACGATCTGAGTGATCTTGTAATAGCTGAGTGTTGTGAGAAGTTGTGATCCATCTTTCTGAGTGATCAAACTTCAGAGAGTAGAATTTCTTAGTGATTTTCTATTGTGAGCTTATAGCCTTTTCATTAGTTGTCTAGGTATAAGTGGAGAAATATTGTAATATGTGTGATTATAGTATGACCCAGAATCTAAGTGATCTGGAAGAGTGGACTAAAGGATTTCTATCCATATAACCACTATAAAAATTCTTTGTGTTATCTTGCATTCAAGTTTTCTTGCATATTTTAAAGATTGCATATTTAAACACTTTGAATTATTAAAAGATTTTATAAGGAGTTTCAAAACTGGGGATAAAATCTTATTAGAACTTAGGTTACTTGTGAAAAACACTTTCAAACAATCCGCTGCAAATATACTCTTTGAAAAACTGTTTTGCTGAAAAACAGCTAAGTATTTGTAAGAAGAGTGGTCAGTCTGCTGTTCAAGATTTGTTCACGATCAGCTCAGTCTGCTTACTGTTCTTCATCAGCTTAGTCTGCTGACAGAAGACTGAAAAGTTTTTAAGTTCAAAAATTTTCAAAGGTCTATTCACCCCCCCCTCTAGACCTCATCTGACCACTTGGGACCAACAAGTGGTATCAGAGCAGGTGGTTCATTAGAATCAGCTGCCTGATCAACGAGCTTGATCCAAGTGTTTTTCAAAGGTTTTCAAAACTTTTCAAAAGAGCATCTTTTTGAAAAATCAAAACTTTTTGAAAAATGGATTGTATCAGCCATGTTCCCCACATTGCTGGTATGTCCTTTGAGGACTGGAAAATCAGAATGGAGATTTTCCTAGCTGCTTATAATGACAACATGTACACATGTATCATTAAAGGTCCATTCAGATTCACAAAGACCATAAAGATAAATGAGGTTGACACGGTTGTGGAAAAAGACCTTCATGAGATGACTCCAGAAGAAATAAAGCTTTACAATCTAGACAAAGTTGGGAGATTCATCATGACTAAAGCCCTGGACAATGATCGGTTTGACAAGGTCAAACATTGCAAGACTGCAAAGGAAATGTGGGACAAAGTCAGAGACATGAGCGAAGGCAATGATGCAATAAAGGAGCATCAGCTCACTGTTGCTTTGGAGAAACTTGACAACTTCAAGATGAAGTCTGGAGAAACCATTGATCAGATGGATACCAGATTCACCAGAACTCTGAATGAAGTTTTAAAGTTGGGAAAGACCTTCACTGACAAAGAGATCACTGTCAGAGTACTAAAGGCCCTACCCCCAAAATTCAACATGAAAGTGAGAGCAATGGAAGAATCAAGGGATTTGGGAAAAATCTCTCTTACTGAGCTGTTCTCTGTACTCAAGGCATTCGAGTATAAACTGCCTAGAATGGGAATTGAAGAAACCTCAACTTCAGGACCCACAGCTGCACTGGTTGCTGCTGAAAACACCAGAAGACCAGCACATAAAAGCAAAGAAGTGGAATCATCTGATGAAGCCACTCTACTCAACAAGAAGGAGTACACTGCTGGAGATGTTGCACTGTTGATAAATAATTTCAAGAAGTTCTACAAAAGAAAAATGAAGAACAAATACAACAATGCTTCTACTTCTAAACCTAACTTTTCTTCTCAAGATAAAGATGATTATAAAGCAAAACTAATGTGTTACAACTGCAGGAAATTGGGACACTTCATCAAAGACTGCCCATATCCAAAAGCAGAAAAATACACTGAAGAGGAGAAGAAAATGAGAAAAGAAAGAAAGCATCAGAGAGGCAAGGCAATGATGGCTGAAGCAGAAAAGCTGACTGCTGTCTACTCATCTGATTCAGATTCAGACACGTCTGATGAAGAATCGTCTGATGAAGAAAAACCTGCTCTCCTGTGCCTGATGGCAAAGGAATCTGATGACTCTGAGGATGAGGTAATTCCTCTTAACAATGAATTATTTAATTCATTTGAACAAATGATGCTGAACAATACTGGTATTGCTGAAGCATACAAAAAGCTTAAGGAAGAGATGATATTGCTAAAAGAGCAAAACAGTTCACTGAAACTCACAGCTGAAAAGCCTAGAGAATCAGCTGAATATAAACAGCTTGAGCAAGAACATGAATCTCTGAAAGCTGAATGTGAGGTTTATAAAGGAAAAATCATGGAACTTGAAAAAGTTATTGAGTCTCATGAAAAATCATCTGTTGCATCCATTCATACGTCTAGTAAACAGAAGATACCTTTAGAACAGGATAAGCACGAATTGAATCATACTGAGAAATTTATATCTGCTGACAATAGTAAGGTCATTATGTATGTTCAAACTGCTAGACCTGCCTCAACTGAGAAAGAATTAAAGGAGAAGAAATCTCCTAAGGCTAAAAAGAGCAAAGAGCCTAGTATAGGTAAACAGACTAGTAAGACCAAACAGCAGAGTCCTAAGAAGTCTGCTGATAAAGCTAAAGTCAATCAGACTAATGGTAAAACTAAGTCGTCTGTCAATGAGCAAGCTACTAGTAAGCCAAAGAAGCATAAGAATAAGAAAAATCAAAATGCTTGGTATGGAAATGAGTCATATTATGTGCAACCTGCTGCATATCATCCTATGTATCATGCACCTCAATTTCCAGGTTACTATGCACCTTACCCTGATCATCCAATGCATGCATACCCTGCTTATCATGCACCTTACCCTGCTTATGAACATTTTCCTTATCATACTGATCATCAACATGACTTATCTGATAACTATGATAAAAATAAAGCTGTTCATGCTCCTGTCAAAGCTCAGAAACCTAAGAAGCCTAAGACATCAACATCTTGGGTTGTCAAAGGTGAAACTAATCCTTCAGGACCCTCTCAATAAGGGTACCTAAAACAATTTTATTTTGTTTTGTAGATTAGGATTAGGAGTAGGAGTAAAGTAGAGAAGATTTGGTACTTGGACAGTGGATGTTCAAGACACATGTGTGGAAACATACATGAGCTGACTGATGCAGTTGCTGTGGATGGTCCAAAAGTTACTTTTGGAGACAGTAAAGAAGGCTAGATTGTAGCTAAAGGAAGAGTTATCAAAGGAAACATTGAGATATCTGACGTCTCATATGTTAAAGGCCTAAAGTACAACCTGCTGAGCATAAGTCAATTTTGTGACAAAGGATATTCAGTCATCTTCTCAACAGATAAGTGCTATGTTGAACATATTGGTACAAAGAAGGTAATTCTATCTGGAAGAAGACAAGGGAATATCTACATAGTCGACTGGAATTCTGCTAATAAGAATTCAAGTGTTTGTTTGGTGGCATCTGCACCAAGTGAAGTTAGCTGGCTATGGCACAAGAGAATGAATCATTTAAACTTCAAGACCATCAACAGATTAATCAAGAATGATTTGGTAGAAGGGATTCCTAAAGCAGTCATGAGCAAAGACAAGCTCTGTGATGCATGTCAGAAGGGTAAACAAATCAAGTCATCATTCAAAGGCAAGAAGCACCAATCTTCTGGAAGGATATTGGAGCTACTACATATGGACTTATTTGGACCCATTGATCCAGTCAGCAATGGTGGAAAGAAATACTGCCTAGCTGTTGTGGATGATTATTCAAGATATACTTGGGTGATTTTCATGAAGAAGAAAAGTGAAACCAAGGAACATCTTACCAATCTGATGGAACTGATCCAGAATGAGAAGAGTATCAAAATATTGAAGATCAGATCAGATAGAGGGACAGAGTTTACAAACTCTACTGTTGAAGAGTATTGTAATATCAAGGGAATACATCATGAGTATTCAGCTGCTAGAACCCCTCAACAGAATGGCGTTGCTGAAAGGAGAAACAGAACACTAAAAGAAGCTGTCAGGACCATGATAGCTGAAGCTAAGCTGCCACAAAGATTTTGGGCAGAAGCAACAAATACAGCATGCTTTACCCAAAACAGATGTATGATCAACAAAAATCAGAACAAGACTCCATATGAAGTTTGGAACAACAGAAAACCAAACATTCATTACTTTAAGATTTTTGGTTGTAAATGTTTTGTATTAAATAATGGGAAAAATCACCTTACTGCATTTGCAGAAAAGGCTGATGAAGCTGTCTTTGTAGGATACTCAACTGTTAGTAAGGCTTACAGAGTTTTTAACAAAAGAACATTACTAATAGAAGAATCCATCCATGTAGTATTTGATGAGCCAAGTCAATCTTCTGAAAAGAATCAAAGTGTTAACCAAGATCTGTCTACTGATTTACAGAAGTTAGACATTGGAAGAAATGAAGAATATGTTCCCATCATACTACCTAATCTTAGTTCATCTGCTAACTCAAGTGCTGTTCAAAATCACAGTGCTGATTGTCTAACAGACGAGCTGCAAACAGCTGACAGACCAGAGACTGTTCAACAGACTGCAAATGTTCAACAGACTACTACTGGAACTCCAACAGTAGTGTTGCAAGATCAAGGCAGAGGACAACATCCTGATCTGCAACCTGATCTCAGATGGCTCAGAAATCACCCACCTGAGTTAGTGATT
This sequence comes from Penstemon barbatus, assembly GCA_003313485.2. Lineage (NCBI taxonomy): Eukaryota > Viridiplantae > Streptophyta > Magnoliopsida > Lamiales > Plantaginaceae > Penstemon > Penstemon barbatus. The sequence continues at coordinate 50,945,739 of CM064877.1, read as the reverse complement.
GGTGATCCATTAGATAGAGTGAAAACAAGAAGAGTTGCTGCACATGATGCCATGTTTGTCACTTTTCTATCTCAAATAGAGCCTAAGCAAATTGAAGAAGCTCTCAATGATTCCTTCTGGATAGAAGCTATGCAAGAAGAGTTGAATCAATTTGAAAGGAATGAAGTCTGGTACTTAGTTCCTAGACCAAGTCATCAAAGAGTAATTGGCACTAAGTGGGTATTCAGAAATAAGATGAATGAAGATGGTATTGTTACCAGAAACAAAGCAAGATTAGTGGCCAAAGGTTATTGTCAAGAAGAAGGAATTGACTTTGATGAGACATTTGCACCAGTAGCAAGACTTGAAGCAATCAGACTGTTTCTTGCCTATGCTGCTCACAAGAACTTCACTGTCTATCAGATGGATGTGAAGTCTGCTTTTCTCAATGGAGAACTGCAAGAAGAGGTATATGTTGAACAACCTCCTGGATTTGAAGTCTATCAAGAAGAGGATAAGGTATATCGTCTGAAGAAAGCCCTCTATGGACTGAAACAGGCTCCAAGAGCATGGTATGATACCCTATCTGATTTTCTTTTAATTAAAGGATTTCATAAAGGTAAGGTAGATAAAACCTTGTTTACAATTGAATGGGAAAATCATATATTACTTGTGCAAATATATGTGGACGATATTATTTTTGGTTCAATTAACCAACAGATGTGTGATAAGTTCTCCAAGCTGATGCAGAATAAGTTTGAAATGAGCATGATGGGTGAACTTAATTATTTTCTTGGTCTGCAAGTTAGACAGTTGCCTGATGGAATATTCATCAGCCAAGCAAAATACACAAGAGATCTGTTCAAGAAGTTTGGTATGGAAACTAGCTCAACTGCTACCATTCCTATGTCTACAAGTCTTCGTTTGGATAAAGATGAAGATGGCAAATCAGTGGACATAACCAAATATAGAGGCATTATTGGTTCATTGTTGTATCTAACAGCAAGTAGACCTGATATAATGTACTCAGTTGGAGTCTGTACAAGATTCCAATCAAACCCCAAGGAATCTCATCTCTTAGCTGCCAAGAGGATATTGAAATACATTAAAGGCACTCAAGAATTGGGATTGTGGTATCCTAGAGAATCTGGATTTGAACTTATTGGTTATTCAGATTCAGACCTTGCTGGCTGCAAGATTGACAGAAAGAGCACAACAGGTGCCTGTCAGTTCTTAGGTAGTCGTCTGATCTCATTGATGAGTAAGAAACAGACCTCAGTTTCTATATCTACTGCTGAAGCTGAATATATAGCTGCTGGAGCTTGCTGTGCACAGATACTTTGGTTGAAGCATCAACTAGAAGACTACAACATCAAAATCAGTGGAATTCCAATCTACTGTGACAACACAAGTGCAATCTCTCTTACTCAGAACACTACAAGTCATTCAAGGACTAAGCATATAGAGATCAAGCATCACTTCATTAGAGATCATGTGGAAAAAGGCAATGTTATGATAGAGTATGTTCATACTAACAATCAGATTGCTGATATCTTCACTAAACCTTTAAGTGAAGTAAGGTTTTCAACTCTAAGAGCTGAGCTAGGACTACTTAAATTGGATGCATAAGCTGAGGGGGAACTCATCAGAAGACTGAAGTTCAACAGCTTAGTTATTCACTATTATATTCAAGAATTAACCTTCAACAGACTAGTTAGCTTATGGATTCTTAAAGTCAGGGGGAACGTGTAAGACTAGCGGTACTTATGTTCTAAAGATGAAATCAGTTAATGACAGTTAGTTGAAGTTAAGTTATCAGAAGATATGTTCTCAATTCTTGAAGACTGAAGATTATTTTATCTTGCTGGATTGACAAAAAGCAGAGGAAGATTACTAGCTATTGGCCTTCTCTAGTAATAACAGATATCAGATCACTCGTCTGTCAGATAAGTTAAACTCTACTCATCTGATGTCTTATATAAGCATGGTTATAAAGTCGCATTTTTAGAAACACGCTTTTATAAGTAACAGATAAGTAACGTTTGAGTTTCCCGCCTGTCTGACATTAAAATATTAAAATTTGAAATCCGTAACTCTCATTCACACGATTTAAAACTGTCAGATTAGATCAACATTTCAGATTAATTACGATAACCAAATCAAAGGAAACCTATAAAGTCCGATCTGAACAGCACAATCGTCTTACGCACTCAAACACTCTCAAATTCTCTAACTCTCAATGTAACACCCCAATCCCACATTGATTGTGGATGAATTGTTTGAATGGTTAATAAAGACTTGACCTACTTCTACTTGTAAACATGGGCTTAAGCATTTTGGGCTAGTGGACTAGAGCCCAACAATGTTGACAAGGCCAGAAGTGGATCAAGGTCTTTACAAATGGTATCAGAGCCAGGTTTCGTGGTGTTATCCATGAGGGCGGTCTTGGGCTATTGATCTGGACTCGACGAGGACGTCGAGTATTTGAGTTGGGGAGATTGTAACACCCCAATCCCACATTGATTGTGGATGAATTGTTTGAATGGTTAATAAAGACTTGACCTACTTCTACTTGTAAACATGGGCTTAAGCATTTTGGGCTAGTGGACTAGAGCCCAACAATGTTGACAAGGCCAGAAGTGGATCAAGGTCTTTACACTCAAGCTCTCCTGTTTCGAAAGTTTATTGCTTTTGCAGAATTCTACTCACTAATCTCAGAAATGAAAAAGATTATTGAAGGAAGATACCTAAACTACAGCAAATTTCACTTTTCGGGTACTGATCTGATGCGCTCACTTCTGGAGAAAATCAAAGAGGCATCACTTGTTCCTGTTCTTGAAGCACATGAAGATAGGGTTTACCTAGAAGATGTTGATCACTTCTACAAGACCAGGGAATTCTCCAAAAATGACACTGTTATGACGGTTGTCGTTGGTGGTAAGAAAATTGCTATCTCTGCTGCTGTCCTTAGTGAAATTTACAAGTTAGCAGATAAGGGAGGAGATGTGACCAGCTTAGGTTCAGAAAAAGAGGATGAATTTTGGGCAATTTGTGCGAAACAGGGAGAAGAGATGACTGGGACTCTGATGAAAACTCAATTAAAAGATGAGTATCAGAGGTTCGCAGACATCATTGCGAAGGTACTGGATTGTAGCACGAGCTCTCTAGATGGGTTACCAAGGAAGAGGTACTACACCATGGTTTGCATATAATATGGACTGAAAGTTAACTGGGCTACTCACGTCTATGAGCTGCTGAGTGATAAGAGGCCTTCTCATGCCATCTTACTCAGTAATCTGTTTGCATCCCTGCAATGTCCTATGGGTGGTGGAAAGACCACTCACAGTAGCAAGGAGTTCAAATTGTATGAACCAGTGTGAAAAGTGGTGGCAGAACCAAAAAGAAAGGCCACTGCAAAATCCAAAAAGGCCCCCTCTAAGAAGAGCAAGAAGGAGGGTCAGACAAGTCAACCTGCTAAGCCAACAGCACAGTCTGCTGTTGTGGCTGGATTGGCACAAACTGAAGATGCAGTTCCAAAAAAGATGATTGAAGATTTCACCAAGGAGATTGAGCAGATGAAGACTGACTCTTCTCCTGAAAGAACTGAGTCTGAGGAAGAAATTCCTCTTCAAAGGTTGAAAAGGTTGAGAACCAGAAGTGAGGCAAGGGGACCTCCTAATGTCAACCCCCCTGCCAAAAGAATTGCCAAATCAAAGGTCAAGAGAAAGGTCACTTTCTCTGAGGAGCCAGTTGCAACAGTAAGAGAAACAACAACATCAGCAGACAGGCCATTAGTTGTTGAAGAACTTGCTGATAAGCCTACTGAAGAAGTTGTCTCTACAGTTGGAGTGTCTACAGAAGACTCATCTGCTGCACTATCTGCTGAAGTTGAAGAAGCATAGCAGACTAGTTCAACACATGAAAAAGATGCACTCTTGTTGCATCCTACTCCTGTTGCTGCAACCCCTCTTCAAGCAGTTGAAAGTCCTGAATCAAGGAGAAAACGGACTGGTAAAATTGCAACATACCTAACTGCTGCTGAAAAGAAAAGACAAGATGCTGCTGAAAAGCTAAGGAAAGCTGCAGAAAAGGCAGAAGAAGATAGGCTGAAAAGCCTAGAGTTAAAAAGGCTGGAAGAAGAGGCCAGCAAGATGACTCAAGAGCAAAGGGACGCTATTGAGGAAGCAGAGTTGGCTGCTGCTATTAAAGCAAGCACCAAGGATGCTCATGGACCACAACATACTGGTGGAATAGTTATTGGTGAACAAAGAGATCCTAACAAACCAATACCAGCTATGCCTGCACCAAAGATAAAGCCAAAAAGAAGAGAGGAGATTAGATTGTCTTTGGAGATTGTCAGGGATGACCCTGCCATCTTTGAAGAATTCCTTAAAAGGTTGGATGCTGAAGCTGCAAGAATCAACCGTCTGACGTTATTCAATGCTGAAAAGATCATATACAACAGATGGAGAGAATTCAGACTGACAAAGAGTCCAGCTGAAATGGCCAAGGGGAAAGCCTTCACTGCTGAAGAAGCCTGGATGTTGAAGTGGCTTGAGACTGGATCCTTAATTCAAGCACTTGATTCAGAATTCTTTCTGGACAGGTTAAGATTGAGAATAAGCCACATAGTCAAGGCTGAAGCAAAGAAGATCTTTGAGTCTGTTCCTGAGGATTATGATGAATCAGAAGACCTCAAGGAAAGATCAATCAAGTTGGCTATTGCTCAAGCAATGGAGCTATGGGCAAAGAAGTCTAGGAAGCTGAAGGGACAACCCAGCTCAATGGTCCCTCTTCCTAACATCAAGAACATTGTCTATGGTCCAAACATCAAACCATTTGAAGAGCTACCTGAGGAACCATACTCACCTTTTATTCCTCTTGACAATTTTACATGGATTTCTCACAGGTCTGCTGTAAGAAGACTATTTTATTTGACTTTATGACTTTCCCACCCCTTTCCTTGTTTTTTTAGCCAAATTGGATTGTTACGACTATCTTACTATTGCCAGATTTCAATGTCATAAAACGGATCCATTTGATTCTATTTCAAATAGAATCAAATTGGGATGAAAACAATTGAGACTGTTAAGAAGATCAAGTCCCCTGCTGACAAAGAAAAAGAAGAATCTTTTGATCAACAAAAGAACAAAGAGGGTACATCTGACCCATCTGATCAGAACAAAGACAAGGGTGACAAGTCTGACACAGCTGATGAGTCAAAGAAAGGAGAAATTATTCCAGCTGATCAGATCAAAGAAAAAGAGGCTGCTGTTGAAAAAGATGATCAGACTAAGGAGAAGGAAAGCACTCCTAGTCATGCTGATAAGGCCAAGGAAGCTGAATCTATTTCTGGTCCAGCAGATCAGTCTCTTGAACTGATAATTCAAGCAGCATAGCAACTTAGTGGAGAAACACCTCTTGCTCTACCTCTTATTCCAACAGATATTCCTTCCACTTCTCAGGCTGCACAAACATCTTTGTTGGATTCCATTCAGCAAATGATATCAAATTCATTGAAGGAAATGCAGGAGAAGTTAACTGCTGATGTGTTGGCTGCTGTAAGTCAACCCACTCAAAAAGCTGCTGCTGTCCCAACTCATCTGATTGAGGAGACTGCTCAGAATGTTCAATCTATATGTCAAGAGATGGATGTACTCAGGAAAAGGACTCAAAGCACAGCTACTGGTTGGAGGGATATCACCGAAACTGTTGAGATGGCCATCAAAGCAGAAGATGAAACATTGGTAAATATGGGCAAAGCTTTCAAATCCTCTGCTGATATGGTACTTGCAACCCAATTTCAGTTGGGTGAACAAGGTGAAGCTGTTCTCAACAGAATGAATGCTATGGAAGCTAACCAATCAACCCTTGCTGCTCAAGTTAATATTATCAAAATCAATCAGCTAAGGCAAGGAGCTCAGATGGATGCTCTAGAAGAAAACATCAAGCTTCTTTGTGATTCACTTCAGATCACTCCTATCCTACCAAGTTATCCAATCATCCCTGTTGATGATGACAAAAAGGGGGAAGATTGTGAGGAGCAATCAACTGAAACTGACAAAAAGGAAGGAACTAAAGCTGAAGCTCCAAGTAGTTCTGCTGATAAGACTGATCAAAATATTGAAGGAACAAGCAGACTAACAGAAGAGAAGATCACAGAAGAAGAAGAAGCTGACAATGCTGAAACTGAAGCAAAAGCTAAGTCTGATAAAGAGCTAGCTGCTGCCAAAGACTCAGCTGAAGAACAGCTTGATCCTGAAGTTAAGTACAAGAAGATAGAGCTGCTGAGGAAAAGATTCTGTGAAGAGTTGGAAGCTGAAACTTCCAAACTGTCTGATGAAGAATCCAAACTTCCAAACTTCCAAACTTCCAAACTAGACTTTTCCTTTATCTTAAAAATACTTGTAATCTTTTAAAGTACTTTGCACTTTTCATCTTTCAACACTTGTAATATGTAATCAGTTCAATTATCTATAAAATTGCAAGTTTGAATCCAACACACTATTTCTATCTCAGAAATTTTTGAGGATCAAAACTTTAGTTTAGGTACAGGTACTTAGCTGGAGTTTTGTCATCATCAAAAAGGGGGAAATTGTTGGATGAAGATGAAGTTGAAAAGCAAAGAAGACAAGTAATTAAGGGAAGGTTTTGATGATTTCCAAAACATCATAATCAGCTAAGTATGGAAAGCTTAGCTCCCTTAGAAGAACCTTGAACAAACAAAGAAGATATCAGAAGAGTTCAAAGTTCAAAGACCAGAAGACTAGTGATCTCATGCTGAAACAGCGAACATAAAGGTAGGTCATCAGCCGAGTCAAATCAGATTAGTTCAGTATTTGATCAGCAGAGTGCCTATCAGATGGGTTGCTTCGATCAGCAGAGTAGAAGAGATCAAGAGTTCAGTCCAACGGTAATAAATGCACTTGAAGTAATAATGCTGTAAGAGAAGGGTAGTAATGGCAAATGATTGAAGAAAACCTCGTATCAGTAGAGTGCATTTAATGCTGCTGCAGGAAAGTACAGCAGAGAAAGTACTGTAGCAGGTTGCCGTTTTTTATTCTGGCAAAGGCTATGGATTTGATGATGTGATTTGCTTCAACGGTCATAAATTCAAATCCAAGTATAAATAGAGCTGATTTTCAACGAGCGAGACACACAACAACATCAGAGATTTTGCATTCGAAGCAGAAATTTATCTAAGTCTCAAAAAGCTCAACAGCTCACTCGTCTGGTGGAAGTCATCTGTTGACAGAAACCCAGTTGAAGAAAATAGAAAATTACGATGTGAGTGATCTTGTAATAGCTGAGTGTTGTGAGAAGTTGTGATCCATCTTTGTGAGTGATCAAACTTCAGAGAGTAGAATTTCTTAGTGATTTTCTATTGTGAGCTTATAGCCTTTTCATTAGTTGTCTAGGTATAAGTGGAGAAATATTGTAATCCGTGTGATTATAGTATAACCCAGAATCTAAGTGATCTGGAAGAGTGGACTAAAGGATTTCTATCCATATAACCACTATAAAAATTCTTTGTGTTATCTTGCATTCAAGTTTTCTTGCATATTTTAAAGATTGCATATTTAAATACTTTGAATTATTAAAAGATTTTATAAGGAGTTTCAAAACTGGGGATAAAATCTTATTAGAACTTAGGTTACTTGTGAAAAACACTTTCAAACAATCCGCTGCAAGTATACTCTTTGAAAAACTGTTTTGCTGAAAAACAGCTAAGTATTTGTAAGAAGAGTGGTCAGTCTGCTGTTCAAGATTTGTTCACGATCAGCTCAGTCTGCTTACTGTTCTTCATCAGCTTAGTCTGCTGACAGAAGACTGAAAAGTTTTTAAGTTCAAAAATTTTCAGAGGTCTATTCACCCCCCCTCTAGACCTCATCTGACCACTTGGGACCAACAGGTGTGATGGATGAAAATCACACATAATATGAAAGTGGATTTTCTAACCCTAGATCGATTTGGTCGATTAAAAGAGGATTACTCACCGTAGGGGTTTAAGAAAGCCTACCAGAATCCATTGTTATGAAGCCTTAATGAATTGATGACTAGAACTTGAAGGAATTGATGAATTGAATCACCCAATTGAATCACCCAAGACTTGAATTTCTGGATCTTGTTACCAAAAACTTTTCCACAGTTGTTTTCTCTGATGGTGGGGAGATAACACGTTGTTTTTCTGTGGTAACTGACCCAGGGACCAAGTCTCCCTATTTATTAACTGCAACAGCAGTTAATAATTGTGTAATTATTAAACTAGCACATCAAAGTTTAGTAATTACACTTTCAGTACTCTATACATATAAATTACTTTATTTACCCCACACTTATGTAGAATGATATTTCCTATGCCCATATAAAAATTAACTTAATTCGATCACTTTAATCGGGCATAAATAATTGAAATAGCCCTTCTTAACAATCGACTAAACTTATTAAAAGTCCACCTAATGGATTTATTATTGGATTAACAATAAAATTCCAACAATCTCCCACTTGGACTGTATAAGTTTCCTAAGATCGTTTAGAAGTAACCTTAATGCGCGCAGTATGCTATTTCTTCCTTGAAATATCTCAAAGAACAATCTGGTCCATTAATTTACAAAAATAAAGGATCAAAGCGGCTTTAGTCGAATTAACTCATGACTTCAACCTTCAATGGTCACAATATTCAAGAAATTAACGATATAGATCAAGTGTGGATGTGTAGCATGGAAATTACATGCAATGCGATCACACATGCCTATTTCCAACTGGTCCTACCTTATGACTTTAACAATCAAACTTAACTTTCCTACCAAATGTTAAACCACAATGGAAAGTTGCAAACTTTATGTTAAAATGCTCAAACCAATATGAAAGAAAATTCATATCACTAATATCATAATCTGTACAGAAACAAATATCCATAAACATATCAAAGAGCATAAATGTATATCAATACAACTAAAACAAACTCCCACTATGCAGACGCATCTTAAAGTCTAATGACACCCATTCGAGCAACATGCTCAAGAAACACCTTAGGCGGTAAGCCTTTGGTAAACGGGTCAGCTATATTGGAGTTTATGTTGATGTGCTCTATAGATACTTGAGCATTTTGAAACCTTTCTTTTACAACCAAGTACTTTATGTCAATGTATTTAGACTTTGACGAACTTCGGTTGTTCTTTGAATATGACTCGGCAGCCATATTGTCACAGTCGATCCTAAGTGGTTTTTCAATGCTATCAAGCACGTGTAACCCGGTGACAATTTCTAAGCCATATAGCTTGATTGGATGCTTCAAAGCAAGCCACAAATTCGGCCTCCATGGTTGAGGAAGCTATTAGTGTCTGTTTGACACTTTTCCACGAAATAGCTCCTCCAGCTAGCATGAAGATATATCCTGATGTCGATTTCTTGCTATCAAGACATCCAGCAAAGTCTGAATCGGAGTACCCCACGATCTCCAAGTGATCTGATCTCCGATAAGTGAGCCTATAATCCTTAGTTCTTTGCAAGTATCTTAGTACCCGTTTCACCGCTTTCCAGTGATGCAATCCCGGGTTGCTCAAATATCTGCCTAACATCCCAACTATGTACGCAATATCCGGACGCGTACATACTTGTGCATACATCAGACTTCCAACTGCGGAAGAGTATGGGATCGTCTCCATTTCCCTTTTCTCAAGATCCAGTTTAGGGCATTGGAGCAAGCTGAATTTGTCGCCTTTGGCGACAGGTGTATCTCCTGGTGCACAGTTTTGCATGCCAAAACGACATAGCACCTTATCGATATAAGCCGTCTGAGATAGTCCAAGTATACCCTTAGATCGATCACGATCGATCTGTATACCCAAAACAAATGAAGCATTACCAAGATCTTTCATTTCAAATTTACTTGTATAGAAATTTCTTGGTGTCATGCAACATGCCTATATCACTGCTTGCTAGTAGAATATCATCTACGTATAGCACTAGGATAATGAATTTGCTCCCACTGATCTTGAGATATATGCACTGATCGATGACATTCTCCTTAAAACCATAAGAAGTGATAAATCATCAAATTTCCGGTACCACTGGCGAAATGCCTGCTTTAAGCCATAAATGGACTTCTTTAACTTACATACAAGGTGCTTCGAGTCTGAGAAACCCGAGTTCTCTGGTTGTACCATGTAAATTATTTCTTCAATGTTTCCATTGGGAAACGCAGTTTTTACGTCCATTTGGTGTAGCTCTAAATCAAAATGAGCTACAAGTGCCATGATAATCCTTAGGGAATCTTTTGTTGAGACCGGTGAAAACGTCTCTTTGAAATCGATTCCTTCCTTCTGAGTGAATCCCTTGGCTACAAGACGAGCTTTATATCTTTCGATGTTACCATTTGCATCCCGTTTGGTTTTAAATATCCATTTACAACCAATTGGTCTTGTACCTGTTGGTAACTCGACAAGGTCCCAAACGTCATTATCAGCCATGGATTTCAACTATTCTTTCATGGCTGCGATCCATTTAAGAGATTTTGAACATGATATGGCTTCACTGAATGAGGTTGGATCATTTTCCAACCCTAAGTCATAATCATGTTCTTGAAGATAGATCTCATAATCGTTAGAGATGGCACTCCTTCTTTCTCTAGTGGATCGCCTAATTGGATCTATAGGTTGAGGTTGCTGATTTTGTATCTCCTCGGGAACTTCCTCTAAAGGTTGAGGTTGTTCTTGGAACTCTACGGGAGAACGTTGTGGAACTACAGTGGGATTTGTAATAGGGTCAATTATGTTTGAAGGGATAACCTGATTCACGGGTTGAAGAATGACAGGGATGGATACCTGATCATTCCCACTCGTAACTGGAGTAGGAATGTTTACACATTCCTCTTCAAACTTAATATCATTACTCCGATTACTCCCACTATAATCAGCATCCTCAATAAATTTAGCATTCCCTGTTTCGAAGAAGGATCCTTTGAGGGATCATAGAACTTATAACCCCTTGATCTTTCCGAGTATCCCACAAAATAGCAGCTAATCGTTCTTGAGTCCAACTTCGGCTCTTTAGGCCTATAAGGTCTAGCTTCAGCTGGACAACCCCAGACATGCAAGTGCCTAATACTAGGCTTCTTGCCCGTCCACATCTCGTATGGGGTTTTAGCTACCGCTTTACTAGGGACTCGATTTAGGATATAAACTGCAGTTTTTAATGCCTCGCCACAAAGTGACTCAGGTAGAGAAGAATGACTGATCATACTTCTCACCATATCTTTAAGTGTTCGATTTCGTCTCTCAGCCACACCATTTTGACTTGGAGTCCCTGGCATGGTGTATTGAGGGACGATACCGCACTCAGCCAAGTATTTGGCAAAAGGCCCTGAACGTTGTTCCCCTGATCCATCATTTCTGCCATAGTATTCACCACCACGGTCGGATTTGACAGCCTTAATTTTCTTGCCTAGCTGATTTTCAACTTCAGCTTTGAAAATTTGGAACATATCCAGTGATTCAGACTTCTCGTGTATTAAATAAAGGTAACCATACCGAGAGTAGTCATCTATGAAACTGATAAAGTACCGCTGCCCGTTCCAAGAAGCTTTAGGGAAGGGACCACAGATGTCCGTATGAATCAGTTCCAAAGGTTCACTACTTTGATATGCACCTTTATTACGTTTGTTTGTTTGTTTTCCCTTGATACACTCAATACAGATTTTAAAGTCTGTTGTATCTAGGGAATCAAGAATTCCTTCTGACACAAGTCTTTTAATTCTCGGTTGAGAAATATGACCTAATCGTTTGTGCCATAACATGCAAGAATTTTCATTGTTTAATCTACGCTTAGTACCTAAACTTGAATGCAGATTTTCATGATTAGTAGTTAAGGTGTCTAACTTATATAGCTTGTCAATTAAAGTACCGGTACCAACAATATTAGAATTTAAAGACACACTGAAGGTTCCATTGCTAAAAGAACAAGAGTAACCATATTTGTCCAAGCAAGAAATATAAATTAAGTTCCGCCTAAATGACGGTACAATAAAGGTGTCTTCCAAATCTAAATAAAAACCAGTACATAATTGCAACCTAACTACACCTACAACTACTACTTCAGCCTTGTTCCCGTTGCCCACATAGATGTATCTTTCACCATCAATTGGCTCCCGGTAACTTAGGCAATCCTGCAATGTGACACTTATGTGAGTAGTTGCACCGGTATCTATCCACCAAGTGTCACTAGGTACCATAGAAAGATTAACTTCAGAACAAACAAAATTGAGAAGTTTACCCTTTTTCACACGCCATCCAGCGTATTTGGAACAGTCTTTCTTGAGGTGTCCAGCCTTTCTGCAAAAGAAACAGGTTAAGCCCTGATCCTGTTTCTTCTGCTCCTTATGCTGAGATGTTCCAGGGTCTGCAATTTTCTTTCCCTTATCCTTCCTCTTCCTTTTCTTGGCGTTTCCATCGTCGGAGGCAGATGCCAAATAAGCATTTTCAGTCTTCTCTTGCTTCAGTCTCTCCTCCTCCTGCATACATTGAGCAATAAGCTCATTGAGAGTCCACTTTTCCCTTTGAGTATTGTAGGAAATCTTGAAGGGACTGAAGTGTGCGGGAAGGGAGATCAGAATGAGATGCACGAGTATGTCTTTCGACATATCCAACCTGAGTGCTCTCAGCCTTGTCACAAGATTGGACATTTCCATAATGTACTCACGAATATTTCCTTTGCCCTTATACTTCATGGAGGTGAGCTTACTAAGTATAGTGCTCGTCTCTACCTTTTCACTTGCAGTGAAACGGTCTGAAAGTTGCTTAAGGAAATCTTTGGCAATTGTTTCCTCGGATATCCCACCCCTTATGGATTCCGGAATTGAGTGCTTCATGATCATTAGACTCATGCGGTTTGTTCGCTCCCACTTCGCGTATGCAGCCTTTTCCTCATCAGTACTTTCATCGGTCAAGGCTGCAGGGCAATCAAACCTAAGTGCATGGTCCATATCCATGACGCCAAGCACTATCATAATGTGCTCTCCATTTTCCAAAGTTGGTGCCATTAAGCACCGGGATGTTGTTCAAATTAGTAGTCACAGCAGATACTATAATAACAAAGAATAACACAATAAAGCTCAAGTTAATACATAATAAATGCATGCATAATCATAAACATATAATTAAACATGCTCAATCAGTGGGCCCATAAACAAGATACCTAACACGACATTATTATTTAGTCTTTGGACATAAACAACAATTCGCAAATGGTACTCTCTAACCAAAATAGTACAAGAATATGCATAAATAAAACCGGCCAAGTATCATGCCTTTCTTTGGACCGACATAACACATGCATGGTAAATAACATATAATTTGCATATTCTAGACTGACATCATCAGGTCAAAACAATCCCCCTTTGGGTTGATTGTTCCACATGGATAACCCATGTTACCTTACCTCGTGAAACACAATTAATTTTACCAAACAGAGGTTGCTTTGGCTACATATTTGTTCAATCAATTGAGTTAAACTAGGAACAAGAAAAGAAATTCATTTAACAAAAAAAAAAAAAAACATATTTTCAATTTTTTTTATGGTCATCCAAACAGAGCCTTATGAATAGTGCCGGTCCTGTTCAGGATCAATCCCAACCAGAACCAGACCAATTCAGGTTCAGATTAAACCAAACAGGATCAATTTAGATCAAGTTCAGAATAGATCCAGATCCGACTCAGATCCAGTCCGGGCTAGAGAAAACCCAAGTTCAATCGGACCGAACTGAAACGGATCAACTTTAACCCAGATCCAGACAAAACCGGGTCGGGTTTAAACCTTATAACCCGAACCAGAAATAACCGGATCGGGACTGAGACCGAACCCGATTCGAATTAGATCCGAACCTAAATGAACCGGATAAAAACCATCTCATACCACATTGTCCGGGTCGGATCCGAATCGACTCGGAACTTCATCTTCTTGACCCGGTTTCATGAGAAAACAAAAGATTTACCGGACAATCAAGAACTTCAAACCGAAATTGGAAACAATCTACAATCTTACACATAAACAAGCATCAATTTCATGTTCTTCATCAATTAAAACACCCAAAATATGAAGAAACCCAAATGAAAATTGACTTCAAATAAATTCCAAATCAGAAAATTTATTTATCACAAAGAGTAATAATCAATCCCTGTTCATAAACTTAAAATTGCATACAGATATGAAACATAATTCTTAAATAATACACTTAATGCCATGTCATAGATCTAAAGTTTCAAAGTCATTTCCGTAGAAGAGAGACAATGATTTCATATAGTTATGAAACCAAGCTACTAATATAATGAAACAAAGAAAACGGCATATGTAGGAACCAGTAAAGAAACTGAAAATTGAGAAATAAATAGCAAAGCTAACCCACGTATCATGATTGATTTGAAGCAAAATTAGTAATTTAATACCAAAGCTATCATAATAGTGGAATACATATCATACGGGAATGCATAAGTATGAATAGCATAACTTCTCAAATTTCTGAAAATTAACCGAAAATTCTCCAATAATCGAGCAAAACACTGCTCTGATACCACTTGATGGATGAAAATCACACATAATATGAAAGTGGATTTTCTAACCCTAGATCGATTTGGTCGATTAAAAGAGGATTACTCACCGTAGGGGTTTAAGAAAATCTACCAGAATCCATTGTTATGAAGCCTTAATGAATTGATGACTAGAACTTGAAGGAATTGATGAACTGAATCACCTAAGACTTGAATTTTTGGATCTTGTTACCAAAAACTTTTCTACAGTTGTTTTCTCTGATGGTGAGGAGATAACACGTTGTTTTTCTGTGGTAACTGACCCAGGGACCAAGTCTCCCTATTTATTAACTGCAACAGTAGTTAATAATTGTGTAATTATTAAACTAGCCCATCAAAGTTTAGTAATTACACTTTCAGTACTCTACACATATAAATTACTTTATTTACCCCACACTTATGTAGAATGATATTTCCTATGCCCATATAAAAATTAACTTAATTCGATCACTTTAATCGGGCATAAATAATTGAAATAGCCCTTCTTAACAATCGACTAAACTTATTAAAAGTCCACCTAATGGATTTATTATTGGATTAACAATAAAAATTCCAACAGGGTGTACATCTCGCCTTTTGGGTTTTATATTTTACATAGCATTTACTACATTGCTTTTAAATGTTATTTCCAGTCTAACTATTAGGGATCCTAAGTTCACTATTGAATCCGTTTCAGTTTCTGTGTACAATGTTTCCCGTGATCCTAATTCACAAATAACATTAGAATGGAACATTAGTTTTGTCGTCAGCACCGCTTGTATCTGTAACACCATTGACTATTATAATGGTTTAAATGTTACTATTTAGGGCTTACATGGGTACTCATCGAGCACGGTTAATCTTCCCCGATTTCGTCAACGTATGTCTTGTTTGATAACTTCCATGAATTTGCATTATTTGCAGTAGAAATCTTGATCAAATTTTGTATGTAAATTGTATATGAATTCTTGAAGAAGAAGAGAGTAAATAAAAGTAAATTTCTTATTATGAAAAATACAATGTGTAATCTGTACAAAGCAGGTTTCGAACACTGCTATTTAAATAAAAAGAGGCGGTGGTTTACTAACAAATCTTAACCGTCTAAGCTAAACTAATCTAGACCGTAGAAATAAATAAAATAATAAACAAAGTAAAATAATAGAGAAAATACATTTCTCCCAAATCAATTTGAACCCTAAACTCGTCCGAAGAAATACTCCATTCATCACTTTGCTGAATTCATCTGATAAAATCAATAAAACCTGAATTAAACTCTCACCAAGCTCCAATATTCCCCCCTCAAGATGGAGCTGCGTGGATATCGAGAAGAACCATCTTGGATAGCAGAGAAGAAAAACGAGGCAAAGGTAAGGATTTAGTAAATATGTCTGCTATTTGATTTTCTGAATGTATAGGCATGAGTTTTACTTTGTTATTTGTTCATAAATCTCTTATGAAATGACAATCAATTTCGATGTGTTTAGTTCTTTCATGAAATATAGGGTTGTTAGCTATATGAACTGCAGATTGATTGTCACAAAATAAGAGGGTAGGAATAGGAGAAGGTTGTTGTAGGTCCTTTAGAAGCTGTTGAATCCATACAATTTCACTAGATACTGTTGCAAGTGCTCTGTACTCAGCCTCAGCTGAGGATTTAGAGACTGTAGGCTGTTTTTTAGTTTTCCAGGAAACAATAGAAGAACCTAGGAATATGCAGTAGCCTGTAGTTGATCTTCTAGTGTCCATACATGAAGCCCAATCTGCATCAGCAAATGCATTTACAGTTAGTAGGTTTTTAGAGGAATAAAACAATCCCTTACCTGGGCAAGTCTTCAAATATCTTAGAATATGATGAAGGCCCTGCAAATGTGGTAGTCTTGGCTTGGAAACAAACTGGCTCAGCTTGTGAACAGCATAGCTGATGTCTGGTCTTGTAATTGTAAGATAAAGCAGTCTGCCAATAATCCTTCTATAAGTAGTATCATCTGTTAAAACATCTCCATCCTGTGAATTATATTTAGCTTTGGGATTCATTGGTAAAGCCAAAGGCTTACAACCAAGATATCCAGTTTCTTCAAGAATTTGCAAGGTATACTGTCTCTGATTAAGACAGATGCCTTTTGCAGATCTTGCTATTTCTATACCTAAAAAATACTTTAAAAAACCCAGATCTTTAAGTTTAAATCTTGATTGAAGAAAAACTTTAAGATCAGAAATTGCTGAAACATTAGGGCCTGCCAAGACAATATCATCAACATACAAAAGTAAAACAATGAAATTTGAGCCATGGCCCTTTGCAAAAAGGGAGTAATCTGATTTAGACTGTGTGAATCCATAGTCTAAAAGTGTGTCTGTAAATTTGGCATTCTACTATCTGGATGCCTGTTTTAAACCATATAATGATTTCTGTAATTTGCAAACTAATTTAGAAGCTTTGGAATCTTTAGTTCTAGGATAACCTAATGGTAAATCCATATACACTTCCTCATCTAAATCACCATAAAGAAAAGCATTATTAATATCAAGTTGGCATAATTCCCATCCCTTAGAGGCAGCCAAAGAAAGTAAAATTTTAACTGTAACTAACTTAGCCACTGGTGAAAAAGTCTCATTATAATCCACACCTTCCTCCTGAGTATATCCTTTGGCAACCAATCTTGCCTTAAATCTATCAATAGACCCATCTGAATTTCTTTTAATTTTATATACCCATCTACAACCTATAGTCTTTTTGTTAGGAGGTAAAGGCATAATGGTCCATGTATGAGTATCTTCTAAAGCTTTAATCTCATTGAACATAGCCTCTCTCCATTTAGGATGAGAAACAGCTTGATGATAATATGTAGGTTCACTTTCAGAAGACAAATTCATAATAAAAGATCTATATGCAGGGGCCAAGTTATCATAATTTAAAACATTGCATAATGGATACCTAGAAGGAAAAGATTTATTATGAACATTATTACAGTGATAATCTTTTAAATAGGCAGGTTTAGTGGTCTGTCTACTTGATTTCCTAATAGGAAGATTAGAATCTGAATTTATTAAGTTGTCATTTGTATTATTACTACTATTAGTAGGATTATAATCTGGATCAGGATCAGAAACATTTGAATATAAATTGTATAAGTCAGTTGAAGTATTATGACTGACAGAATCAGGAACAGAAATTGGATCAGTATCAGGTATATCAGGATTAAAATCAGTAAAAGATGTATAATTATCCACAAACTTATTTGATGGAAAAACAGGACTGTCTAAAAAATCATCAGTTGAATGTTTAGATAGAATAGTATGAAAGGGAAAAACTCCTTCATGAAATATCACATCTCTGGAAATAAAAATTTCTTGAGTTTGTAAGTCAAAAAGTTTGTAACCCTTGATACCAAAAGGGTATCCAATAAAAACACAGATTCTTGCTCTTGCATCAAATTTAGTTCTGCCTTGATGTAAAGTAGATGCAAAAGCCAGGCAACCAAAAGTTTTGAAAACAGTGTAATCAATAGGTTTATTAAACAGTTTAGTAAAAGGAGACTGAAAATTTAGAACCTTTGTAGGAGTTCTGTTAATTAAAAATGCAGCTGTAGCAATACAATCAGTCCATTAATAAAGAGGAACTTTAGACTCAAAATATAGGGCCCTAGCAATATTAAGTAGGTGTTGATGCTTTCTTTCAACAATAGAATTTTGTTGAGGTGTCTCAACACAAGAAAACTGATGCATTATCCCTTCTTTAGCAAATAGATCCTTAAAAATAAGTTCAGGAGCATTGTCACTTCTAAAGGTTTTTACAGTACAATTAAACTGATTTTTAACCATGTTAAGGAAATTAGGAATTACAGTAGACATATCAGACTTCCTGAATAAAAAACAAATCCAAGTAAACCTGGAGAAATCATCAATTATAGTAGCAAAATACCTATAACCATCCTTGGAAGGGGTATGGAAAGGACCCCAAACATCACAATGCACAAGTTCAAAGATAAAAGTAGAAACAGAAACAGATTTTGGAAAAGATAGTCTTTTATGTTTTGCTAAAGGACATATGTAGCAAAGCTGATTATTACAATTACTAGCTGAAACAAAAATATTTTCATCCTTAAATCTAGTAAAATTCTTAAAAGGAACATGTCCAAGTCTTCTATGCCATGTAATAGCAGAAACTTTGTTACAATAGGCTTGTGTACTGAGTCTTGTAGGAAAGATATCCAAAATAAGCAGACTACCCTTTCCAATCATCTTCCTGTGTATGTCCTGAATAGTAAATGAAGTAGGTGTAAAATGTATTGCTAAGTTATCTGATCCTAATAGTGTGCTTACAGAAATTAGATTAAACTGAAAGTTGGGAATATAGAACACATTTTTTAAGAGCAGATTAGGAGAAAGTAAAACATCACCAGAATAAGAAACAGAAAAAGAAGAGTTGTCAGGTAAAATAACCTTAGCATTTGTGATAGGGAGTAAATTTTGAAAGAACATTTTATTGTTGCATATATGTTTACTGGCACCAGAATCCAAAATCCAGTTATCTTTAAAAAGATTATAATTATTAGAGAAAATATTAGAACAAATACCTGACACACAGGATATGTGTGCAGAATCAGTAGAACCATTAGTAGATGAATTTGTAGAAGTAGTTAATTGAGTTGAAAACAAATTCATGAGATACTGGCACTGCTCATTTGTAAAACTCTTCAACAAAGGATTCAAAGCTGAACTGGAACTGTTTTGATCCTCTTGATTGAAAGAACTGTTGAAATGTGGCTGAGTTGAATGATGTGAAGAATGGTCTTCAATTAATTGATTAATAGGAGAAGCAGATATAGGAGGTTGTCTGGGTCTAGGTTGATAACCTGGAGGATACCCATGCAACTTAAAACACTTGTCAATGGTGTGTCCCTGGATTTTGCAATGAGCACAAGTAGGTCTGTTGGGTCTTTTAAAAGTGGGATTAAAGGGGGGAGGTTGAGCAATGAGAGGAGGGTTATTAGACTGGGGTCTGAATTGATTGTAGGGTCTGGGTGGATTGAGGGAATTTCTGGCAGAAAAGGCCAATGAAGTATTCTGATCAGTCTGTTGTGTAAGACCAACTAACTTTTGTCTTTCAGCCTGAGTGGCAAGAGAGAAAACCTTATTGATTGTAAGGAAGGGATCCATAAGAAGAACTTGTTCCTTTAGTGTTTCAAAGGAAGAATTGAGTCCCATAAGAAAAATCATTACATACTCCTCTTGATTGTGATCATGAGTTATCTGGGCATTTTTACATGTAATACAAGGATCCATTGTGGGCCTGTAAATTTGAAATTCATCCAAAAGGTAGATCTGCCAAGTCTCTGCGTAATTGAAAAATTCTGGGTTTGTTGCCTTGTTGGAATCTGGTACGTAGATCATCCCATATCTCTTTGGCATTGGTAGTGTAGATAATACTTGAATGAATATCTTTAGTAACAGAATTAAGGAGCCAAGAAACAACAATATCATTGTTTCTTGACCAGGCATTATAAAGAATATCATCTTCAGGACCAGGATTAGGAACAGTTCCATTGATAAAACCCTTTTTGTTCTTGACATTCAGGGCTAACAGCATGGAGCGAGCCCAAGTTGCGTAATTGTCAGTGGTAAGTCTGTCCTGGACAAGAAGAAGACCAGGACCATCAGAGGGAGGTAAAAAGAAGGGGCTACTAGGGTCCTCCAAAGGCTGTCTAGTGCGAGAAGGCCCAGAGGAAGAAGAAGTAACAGTAGGTGGGTTTGGATCAGTCATGATGATCAGATTTCAAGAAAAGAGGGAAGAAAGGAAATAACAAGAACAAATTATCCAGAAAGGAGAAGGGAAAGACAAGAGTAAAATCGCAGAGGCAGAATTAAAGAAAGAAGAGAAGACCAGATATGTGGATGGAAGAAAGAAAAGAGGGAGGATCAAAGAACAGAAGTATATAGAGAAGAGAAAGAAAGAAGAATCAAACCAGGATATGCAGATTTGACAGCGGAGAATTATATGAATCTAACTGATACCATGATAACTTCCATGAATTTGCATTATTTGCAGTAGAAATCTTGATCAAATTTTGTATGTAAATTGTATATGAATTCTTGAAGAAGAAGAGAGTAAATAAAAGTAAATTTCTTATTATGAAAAATACAATGTGTAATCTGTACAAAGCAGGTTTCGAACACTGCTATTTAAATAAAAAGAGGCGGTGGTTTACTAACAAATCTTAACCGTCTAAGCTAAACTAATCTAGACCGTAGAAATAAATAAAATAATAAACAAAGTAAAATAATAGAGAAAATACATTTCTCCCAAATCAATTTGAACCCTAAACTCGTCCGAAGAAATACTCCATTCATCACTTTGCTGAATTCATCTGATAAAATCAATAAAACCTGAATTAAACTCTCACCAAGCTCCAATATTGTTGGTTTGACGATAAAAGGATGAATTCGTTTAATGCAACCTTACATGCTGGGCCTTGGCCTAGTAGTATCCCACTTATCCTCTTTTCGAATTCGATGTGAATTTCCAAGCTGCCGCCAAGTACAAAAATATGTTGCATGTCAAAGCGCATGAGTTATTGAACGTTAAGTGTAGGGATGTGAAGATTGGATTTCTGTATAGTAAAACGTACGGAACCATGTTGCTAGAACCTCCTGTGTGCGTTGGAGATTATTTATCTTGATAGATATTTATTATTTAAATCTTAGCCATGTATTTCGAATTTAGAAATGTTATCCTGATTTTTGCCTTTTCATGTAAAAAAATGCTAGGTAGCTATTTGGATGCTGGCTAAATTGATTGTAGTTGGTTGGGTATCTATGTCAATGTATAATTGAAACCGAAAACTAATGTTCCATTCAAATGTTATTTGTGAAGAATCACGGGAAAAACATTATACACGGACGGAACCTGAAACGAATTGATTAAGTTTTGAGAGAATTGGACTTGCGGTATCAAACTATATGTCGATTCTCATTTGTGGTACCATAAAAATCGAGGTCGACACATTTGATACCATAATTTAAGAAATCAATCACTTTTGGTACCACCGTTAAAAATAGACGTTAAATGATGACGAGGCGGTTAAGTGTTACTGCAAAATTGATATCATTACTTATGTTGACTGATAATTCTATCCCATAACAATTCAGGTTGTCAAAATAACCCCACATCTTCAAATTTACTATAAATTTTAGTCCACATTGTTACCCAATTTCAAAATTGACTCGAAAAAGACACGTACGGACCAATTTAGATAATTTTCTTATTATATTTACCTATTTATTTAACTAATTTAGTTTTATAAATAATATTAACAGAAAAAATAATAATTTTAATATAAATCCGACAACATATTAATTAAATCTAAACTTTATATAATAATATTGATATAATTAATATTTATTAAAAAAAATTATATGTTATAAAAAAAAATTTAAATCCATCCCCCCTAACCACCACCGCCCCCCAACCCAAATCCCAGGCTGCCGCGGGCCTGAGACCAGCAGGAATTGCAGGACCCAGGCTTTGGTGGCCAAAGATCGAAGGACCCAGGCTACGGTGGCCTAGAATCGAAGGACCCAGGCCACCACGACGATCCCAAGCCAGCGACAGCTTAGGATTGGGGTTGGGGGGATGGGGTTTGCGGTTTGGGGGGTAGGGATGGTTTTTTTTTTTTTGGAAAAAAAATTATAATATATAATTTTATTTTTTAATAAATATTAATTATATATTATTATATAAACTTTTAATTTAATTAATATTTTGTCGAATTTATATTAAATTATTATTTTGTCTATTAATATTATTTATAAAACTAAATTAGTTAAATAATTAAATATGAAAATATAATAAGTGAAATCTTTAAATTGGTACGCACGTGTCTTGTTCGAGCCAATTTTGAAATTTTGCAACAAGGTGGACTAAAATTGTTAGTAAATTTGAAGATGTGGTGTTACTTTGACAACATGAAATGCTATGGGGTAAAATTGTCAGTCGACATTAGTAATGGTATCAATTTTGCGATAAAACTTAACTGTCACGTCATCATTTAACATCCATTTTTTACGGTGGTACCAAAATTGATTGATTTCTTAAATTGTGATACCAAATGTGTCGATCTCAATATTTATCCATTTTTTACGGTGGTACCAAAATTGATTGATTTCTTAAATTGTGATACCAAATGTGTCGATCTCAATATTTATGGTACCAACAGTGATAACACGAGCGTAATTCTCTCATTACGTTTTGTAGTAAATAGTAATTGTATTAAGAGAATATTCATGAGAGAGGTTGGTGTTGATTTTGTAGGTCTGGTAGTTCAATTATGAAGAGTTCTTGATGCACGTTACAGAAAGTTTATGAGACATAATTTTAAGAACATATATGCATATCGTGTTGAAAAAGAATGAGATTTAGTTACTGTAATAGTGAGGAGCCTTGATTGTTTTTTGGTATAATTTATACTTAAAAGTTAAAAATGACAATTTAATGATAATTTTGTCAAACAAAAATATTATGATATTTATTTATTTTGTTTTTCTTTAATTGAAATTGGTATACAAGCTTTTGAAAGTATAGGAAAAAAGAATACTCCTTTTTATCCTAAATTTTGTCCCAAACCAAGACTCAATTTTCTTAATAATATTAATAGGGAAATTTACATAGACACCCCCTGACTTTTACCCTAATTACAAGAAATTACCCTCCAGTTTGAAATATTACAAAAACACCCCCTCGAGGGGTGTATTTGTAATGATTTAAATTGGTAATATATTTTGTGTAACAAGGGGGTGTCATTGTAATACAATTTTTGGTTGAGGGGGTGTTTTTGTAATATTTCAAACAAGAGGGTAATTTCTTGTAATTAGGGTAAAAGTCAGGGGATGTCTATGTAAATTTCCCATATTAATATTGTAAATTAAAGATATTATGTGAATGAAAGCTCTTCGTTTTCTAAAGGAAAAATATTTTGTTTCTATATGTGATCAAACAACATTTTTTTTAAGTACAAATTTTATCAATACCATCAAATCATAAATCTATTCAAGTACAATCATATTAATAATATTAATTTTGTAAATTAAAGATATTATGTGAATGAAAGCTCTTCGTTTTCTAAAGGAAAAATATTTTGCTTCTATATGTGATCAAACAACATTTTTTTGAAGTACAAATTTTATCAATACCATCAATTCATAATTCCATTCTAGTACAATCATATTACAAGAAAAATAATTGTAAAACAACTGATATTAAAATTAAAGAAAAACTTATATTAGTGTGAATTGAACCAAATACCATCTTACCAACATGTTACGAACTTATTGACGACCAAACACGTTAGTATGCATCATATTTTGTTTGTATATACTCAATAATAGGGTTTATATACCAAAATTGATGCAGCATGAGACTCATTTGCCAAGATTAATAGTATAACTAATTCAACAGTGAAATCTTTAAGAAAACTACTTGCACCCATATACATAAAAGAATTATATTAGGAAATATGCATGTAAAGATTAGAAAAATATTTGATACCCGCAGTACTTTCCTTGAAGAATTCAGGAACTAAGTAGTTCTTTTGTTTGTGAGGACTCCTCTAGGTTAGGCTTGGTTTAAATTTAATATAAGTATTATGTGGTGGATTGTGTAGAGATTTGAGTTAGGGGACAGAAAGAAGGAATTAGGAAATTAACTTTAGAAAACAAATAAAGAAATTGGAATCACTACAGGGGCTTCACACCTTTAAGTTCCTTTCACAGGAAGAAGAAACAATGTTTCTTAAATCAGATTTTATTCATAAACTTCATGTCCTGCTTGGCAATTACATCCCTATTTATAGGGTAAAAAATACCTTTCATGGCTAATAGTATTGGAGGATTTAAGTTCTACTGGATTAATTTTGGAAGAATGAAGAAATGGGAACGGGTTGCCCACGATTAGGAATTAGGGATTTCTGATTATATGGCTTATTTATTTTCTCTTTTATGTTTTGATCTTTGTTTTCTTTTTTATTTATTAAAAGCGTGTCAACGCTTATTACTTGGGGTATTAGGATACCGCCTTATATTGTATATAAATACTAGGGTTCGAACCCTATGTACATACAACACACTTTATTTTTTTTATTCCAGTTTTTTTACAGATTTTTTCATCTTTCTTTCTCCAAGAATTACACATTGTTCTTGATCAATTTTATGCTACAAACTATGCTCAAAGTAGAGATTACAATATGGTATCAGTAAGTTTCTCTTCCGCTTAAATTCTATTCTTCTTTCCTTCGAGAATCATCTTCTCCTTTCTCTGTTTTCTCCATTGGAACTCTGTTCCTCTGTGATTTTCTTTCTCCATTGGAACTCTGTTACTTTGTGTTCTTTCTCTTATTTCAGAGGTTTTGTCCTCTTTCTTGAAGAGTAATTCTTCGTGTTCTTTCTTCTGGATATCTTCTTTCTTTCTTTCTTGATCACTGTCAAGAATCATGTCAAACGAATCTGATCTCCAGTCCACTTCCATCACCACCACCACTGCCCGTACCAAACTTCCCACTGAAGATCCTTCTTCCCCTTATTTTCTTCATCCTTCAGATAGCACTGGCCTTCTACTCGTCCAGAACAAACTGATAGGAGAGAATTATGCTACTTGGGCAAGATCCATGTCCCTAGCATTGAATGTCAAACACAAAATTGGGTTTATTAATGGGACTTTTACTGATCCTGGTCAAGCAGATATTATTTTACAAGATGCATGGTCCAGGAATAATGACATATTTGTATCTTGGATTTTAAATTCTGTTTCTACAGAAATTCATTCTAGCATTATTTACACTTCTAATGCCAAAGAGATATGGGATGACTTGAAGACACGTTTTCAACAAAGTAATGGGCCCAGGGTTTTTCAACTCCGTTGATTTAACCGGATTTCGCCGGGTTAATTGTATATCAGTGAATTTGTAATATCGGTGGGGTTTATGATATTGGTGTATATATTTAGTAGGGCTCTGTTACTTTATTCCGGATGGATCAATCACAAAGAAAAGCAATGATTAAGAACAAGAAGTAAAACCACAAATAAAGCTAATAACACATCAATATGGAGATCAGAATACTATGAATCTTATTCAGTTATAACGCCTTAGGCTGTGAATATTGTATATTCTTGAAGTAAAAGTAATTTCATAGTTGTCTAATACAATGATTAACTAGGTATTTATACAATGTTAAACCTAGCGTTACAAGGAAACATAGTCCTAATAGGACTCGGCCCAAATATCCTTCATGGGTCCGGAGTATTATCTTTAGATCGAAGAGAGCTGTGCTTGGCCGGGTCTGTTAGACGATCCTGATCTGCTTGGATTGGTCGAATCGATCTTAACTTCTTCGTTCGATTCGAGTAATATGTAGGGTGTGAAATAGCCCCCATCAGTACTCCCTCACTTCTTCGAGCGTATAGATAATAGAAGCTCGTAGAAGTAAATAGATCTTTACGACTGTTTCTTTTCTATGAATGGAGCCTCGTTAAAAACCTTACTTAAGAAAAAACCCTGTGGGAAAAAATCTTAAATAAGGAAAAGAGTGCTACATATCATAGATAGTCGTTTTCTCTGTCTAGTTACGGATCGCCACGCGTCTATTCTGGAAGCTTTTCATATCCTTCCGTTTTTGGCGGGAATATGAGTAGCTGCAATAAGTTCGAAACGTCTTTTCTCATTTTGTTATAAATAGGTGACTCTATAGTTCGCCATTTCTCTTTTATACTTCCTTATAACTCGTAATCATTTTCCCGATTAGTCGTTCATCACGCTAAATTTTTCCTTTTATCGACCTTCGTTTTCCGAGGATCAGAATATATGGCTTCTGTAAGAAGATCTTCTTCTAGAGAGGTCGTCGCCCCCGACAATGAGGATGAGTTGCAATCTAGTGTAACTGACTTTGTCATCCCTGTAGAGGATACTTTCAAGGTACGAATCCTTACTGATGCGGATGTGGCTGCCCGAGCCAAAAAGGGCAAAGGTACTGTTCCTCAGATTTCTGAACCAATTGAGGACGTCGCTTGCGCTTATACAGCGGAAACATTTCCGGAGGTTGTGAATAATTATACCAAATATTTCCCGGAAGGTTCTGAGATAATTTTTCCTTCCCCTACTGATAGGGTCACATCTCCCCCGGAGGGATGTCGAGCTTTTTATACGGCTCACTTCAACAGCGGACTTCGTCTTCCTTTGTCTCCTCTCTTCCTCGAAGTTTTGAAAACTTTTAGTGTGTGCTTGACGCAGCTGGTTCCAAATTCCGTCGCTTTTGTGGTTTGCTTTTCAGTTCTGATGATCGCCAAGGGGTTTAAACCTTCTTTCCGTAATTTTACACAACTTTTCCGCTTTAATATTTCTAGTTCTTCAAATCGTGGATATTTCTTCGCTAGTCAGCGGCCTAGCCGAGCAATCTTTGATGCCCCCGTTTCTAGTAATCCTTCATGGAAATCTCATTTTTTCTTTGTTCGTCCTCCGTCTAATCTTTGTTTGGCTGATGGTTCGACCATGCCTTTTTCGTGGGATCATAGCTCCAGTTGGATTCCTGGAGGTCGCTCTCCGACTGGTGAACTTGTTCCTGACGATGCACAGTTTATCACTGAGATTCCCGAAATGCGTGCGAACAAGTACCAAAGCGCTCTTCTGATTGGGGAAGCTTTCCTTCGTAAGGCGGGCTTAAGTATTCATAACTTTCCCATCAATTCACCATCTGAACCTCTTGGTTAGTAATTTATTTGATCTTAGTGTTGTGATGATATCGTTTATTGGGAAGGTACATAATTTATGATTGATTTCTTTTTCAGCTGATATGGTAGAAAATTCTCGACACTCTTCGAAGGGAAAGATGGTGCTGTCGAAATCTTCTAAATCCGTGGATAACGCGCCTATTGAGCAGAGAGAGTCGCGGAAAAGGAAGTTGGAGTTGCGTCATGACTCCGAAGAGGACAGAGAGGAATCATCAGAATCTCCTCATGAGCCCCCTATTCGTCAGGGCACGGGATCTGGTTATCCTCCTCTTTATCTTAGAACAACTTTAGGTGTTCGAGGATGTCGCACCTGGTCGATGCCTCATACTACCAATAGTCCGGTCGATAGAAAGAGGAGTTATTATGGACGCTCGGGCCAGGATCTTTCTTTAGTCGGAGAAAAACATCCAAAACCTACCCTTGTCGAAATGATCGAGGACCATTTGGAGGGAAAGAGGGCCGCTGGTTATTCAGAGAAGGACTCCCTTATCCACGACGATAATGAGAACGCGATCGATAAGGCAACCCGTGTTCTTTTGTCTGGTGTTTTTACTCGTGATCTGAATAAGCTTCTTCATAAGGATCATCTGGAGAAATTCCAGCGAGCTTCTCTTTATGCTGAAAAGGTGATATCTTTTTTCCTTTAATCATGTTAACTAATAATTTTAAGGGTCTTTTACTAATCCATCTCTTTTTCTTGCTCTCTTTGTTTATTCAGACCAAGGCGTGTCTTGCGTCATACGCCTATGAGAATGCACTTTGGAAACAACAGTGCGAGTTCTTGGAGGAGAAGAATAAAGCTTTGCTTCGTAAATCCTCCGGTTCAGAGGTTGGTCCCTCCACATCTTCTTCGGTTCCCACCGTAGAGACTTGTGCTACTGGGACTGAAGACCAAGAAATGATAAACAAGGTGATGGAGATTTCTCGTGCTCAAGAGCAGGCCAACCAAATGGCTAGAAAGTTAGAGGAATTTCAGTTACAGAGCACGGCTCGAATTAGTGAGCTGGAATCTCAAGTGTCGCGCCTTGAAGCTTCTTTAGAGGAGTACGAAAATGATGTCCCTCTTAGGCAAAGAGATCGATATGTTAGGAAATCTGACGAAAGAGTTGTTCGCAAATTCCTCAACTCTCCTGTTCATACGGCGTTGGTATATCGGATGGTCGGTCCTCTTCTTGAAAATACTTTTAAGAAATCGATTCATCAGTTGGTCGCTTTGGAGATGATCGACGACCGTCGGAAGGAGTATTTTAAGGCAGCTCATATTCGGTTGAATCGTTATGGCGAGCTTTATTCTTCTTCTGAGGTTCCAGATGTCGTATATCAAGGTTTTCCTCTGGCTCATCTTGTGGAAGAATTTGGAAATCCATTGCCAATTCCTCCTTCTGATGTTAATGACGAGCTCGATAATACCTTTATCGATCCAGAAGACGAAGAAGAAGAAATAAGCGATATAGGCATGACTGAGGTCGTCGATAGTGAGCAGAAGATTTCGGATAGCGACCAGGCTTCTTAAAACAGTGATTTCTTGAATAATCCTTGTAATTACTTATTCGTAGGTATTAATTGTAATTTTACCCTTTCTTCTCTTTGTACGCTAAACGTTTCGTATTCTGTCAGTCGTGTCTTTTCACATTCGCCGTAATAATTCAGACAAGTCATTAAATTTGTCGTAATCATTATGCGCGTGTCTTTTCATATTCTAGCGTTTGCTCCCAGGTCAGTTTTCCTGTTTCGCGCCCTTTCTCTAGGTCTGTCGTGTCCTTTCGTGTAGTATAAATACGAAAGGTAAAAACTTGACCTGCTTTTACTGCTATACTCTTCTCTTAACGGAATACTCTTTCTTTATTAAGTCGATAAACTTCCTCGATATTAATTTGTATTTTTTTATAATCCGACCATGAGTAACCTTTTTGGTAATACTTCGAAGCGACCTTCCCGTGAGGGCACTCGGGATAACAGATCCAAAAAGCATCGAAGAGACGGTCCGTCGATGTAGCCTCCTCGTTCGTCCCAAATAATTAGGTCGGAAATCGATACTGGTGTTATTGCCTCTGAGCCTCTCTCCGTGGTAAACTCGTCGTTTTCTGAACCAATCCATTCTGCTTCCACTCAAGTAGGAAGAATGCCTTCTCCTGGTCGGTTTGCCTTTGGCGATATGTCTAACGAGGAACCAGCTTATAACATAGCTGTTAGCTCAAATGCTCCTTCCTTTGAGCATGTTTTTCATGGGGGGAATTTTACTGTTTCCCTTCCTTTGTCAGTTTCTACTGCCCCAATCGCCAGCGGAGGGCAAACTGGTGATGGCTTTTTTGTCAATCCTTCTATGACACAATCCATTGTGCAGGATTGTCCTGATTACTTGTTTAGCGATACTACTGTGATGACTACTTCCTTTGAATCGGGAGGACCTTCCGGAGGTCGAACCGGTTCCAGGTCTGGCCGCCGAACCGTAATTTCTGCTTCGGGCAAGGAGACCTCTGTTAGTCCCGACGGGAGAGAATCTCCTCGTCAATTAGATGATCGATGCATCTTTCAGCAAGTTAATGACATTCTTTTGTCGGAGACTCCACGTTCTGATGGTGTCCCTTTGACCAGCGAACTGCCTGGTTCTGTTGAACCTGATGCTTTGTCATGGGACCTAGGCATGAGTACTATTTTGCCTGGCGAGTTGAGGAAGCTCGAAGGTACCTCCAATGTTCGCCTTGTTCAATCTTTGGTGAAGATATGTGAGCAGGTAAACATATTTCGAATATTTTTCCTGTTCTTCGTTTAGAATTCCTTGTTGTAAGGCGGTTTCTCTTATTCTTTCTGTTCTTAGGGCAAGTATTTTGCACTCCAGCTGGGTGTGCAAAACGACGAACTGTGGAGTTATCGGAGAGTTCTTCAGGGTCAGTTGGAGTCCGAGAAAGCTAAAAGCAGGGGTTTGGAGTTGCAGCTGCAACTTGATAAAGATGATCTTCAAAAATTGGAGGCCGAAAAAGTTGTCCTTGAAAAGGAGAGAAATAATTTAGCTCAGGCAGCTGTTCTGGCGGAAGAATCTCGTCGGCAGGCCTATGAGGAAGGTTATGACGCCGGTTATCTAAAGCGTCAAGAAGAATTGATGGCTTTTGCTGGGAGTCTGACTCCTCGGAAGGCTGTTTCTGGTAGTCGGCCTGCTGACCGTTCTTCTTAGTGACCTTTGCTCAACCTGGCAGGCCTTGGACTGTCTTTTTTTTTTTTTTTTTTTTTTTTTTTTTTTTTTTTGTTTTGCCCGACTTTTGTGCATTTATTTGGGCTGAAATTCTTGTAATGGGAGAAGCTGTAAATTGGAAATCATTACCTTTGTAGGCAGATTCTTGCCTTGATCAATCTTCTTCAGTAGACATATTTTGTTATTCTCGTTCTTCCTTTGTGCATATATATAATGTCAGTTTCAGCAAATCGAATTTTTATACAATGTTTGCTTCTGCAAGTCGAGTCTTTTGTTGATCAAATTCAGTATATTCCTTTGTTTTATACGCACTAGCATGTTTTACGTCGTAATTTAGACGATAAGTTATTCATATCGATAATGCTCATCGTCTTGGTCG
This sequence comes from Penstemon barbatus, assembly GCA_003313485.2. Lineage (NCBI taxonomy): Eukaryota > Viridiplantae > Streptophyta > Magnoliopsida > Lamiales > Plantaginaceae > Penstemon > Penstemon barbatus. The sequence continues at coordinate 50,914,858 of CM064877.1, read as the reverse complement.
ATGCTCCATCTAAGCCTTGTACTTTTGTCTTTTTGCGATCTAAATCTTATATAAAGAGGCTATTGTCCCTTTGTTGAACTTCGTTTTTCTTTACGTCAACCTAAGGATAAAAAATCCCTTTCAATCACTTCCAAGCTCTTATGTTTCCCAGCATTAATGTTGAACAATATGTTCCTTGGCCAGTGTATTATTATATCACTTTCTTGATATGGGAGGAATTGGAAAATGTAGCGTTTATGGCCAGATCTATCCTGTTCAGACCTCCTTAAGCAATTCTTTGGTATGTGAGGCAGTTACGTCCTTGCTGTTTCGGACAAGGAGGACTATTCTCCTGATTTCTATGTCAGATATCTTGGACTCCATAGGAGTTTCTGTATAGCTTAGTCAATGGTCATCCATATGATGTATGAGGCAGTGACGTCCCCCGTATGGTGAAGGGTTTGGTGTTTTATCTTTTATCTTTTATCGAGCAACTGTCCTTTTCGCTGTGATTTCAAAGCTTGTATGACTTTGTTTGTGGATTCCAGGTTTTTGAACCATCGACCATGAAGTATGACCGTTCCAGTATGACCGATCTGGAGTTCTTTACGGTTTGCTTGTGTTATTTGGATGATCGCTTCGATCCACGAGCTCTTTTGTTGTCGACCGGTTGAGGCGATTAGATAGTGCCGTTCCAACTTATTTGCATTTATTACGGGGAGTCAAAGGGTCGTATCCATGTCCGTTGATCAAATACTTTTTCAGCCGTTGGATCCCTTAGATCTGCCCCTATAAATAGGGGGGTGGCTTATATTCTTCATTTGCAATCTCCCAAAAAGGATGGAGATCTCCAATTCCTTAGATTTTATTCTGCCCTCTGATCCCATTGTCTTCAAAAAATCACATTACTATGAATTATTTGTTCAAAATAGTGAAGTCGTTCCCAGTCTTGTATTGACGGGTCCCATGTCAACCCTACCTTGTATCGACGGGTCCCATGAGATCTCTGCATTAGTCTTCATCATATTAGAGGTCCGTGGTTTCCGTTTGCACATGGAGGGTTCATACTTGCCAGCCACCTCCGCTCTTCGATGTTACCTCCGGAGTGATAGACCATCGGGGTGACTGGTAAACTTACCGTTTCACAACGGTCCCGAAGAGATGCTGCTCTAGAGTAAAATGTTTTATAGATAAAGTAAAAGCAGTATCTTCTTGCGGGTGAGTGAGCATTGCTAGCTATCTGGCTGGTAATGTTCATTTCCTCTGGAAGAACATTTGATCTTCAGAGCCTGGCCGTCGAACCAAAGAAGTCGACCATCCTGAGCAGCATGCTTCTTAGGTGGTTTATCATAATCGACCAGGTACTAGGGAGGAGATTGGTGTTTCCGTGGACATTGTCGTGAAGATCGCCGATAACAGAGGATCATCTTATTTAAATCATTGTAATGATCTTTAAGTAGTATGTAGACCTTTGTAACGTATGATTTTGTATGTAACTGATTTGATGAATAAAATATATTTTATCCCTCGTATCTTCCTTGTCGTTAATTCTGTCATAATTTACTTATGAGTAGCATTTTCCGAGCAGACGGTTTTATACTTAGTCTATCTTCAAAACTTCAGGAGTGTTAGCAGATCATTTAGATCGTTAGGAACAGTTCAAGGAGTTTTCATTGAGCGTATCAATGTTTACTCGACTTGTCACAATTTAGAACTTAGGTTTTTATTGTTGAATATTTAACGAGGAGTTTGTATCGAGCGGATCGATGTTTACTCGACTCTTTTTGATTAGACTTAGGTTCTTAACCCAAAGAGTCTTTTTGATATATCGAGGAGTTTTTATTGAGCGGATCAATGTTTACTCGACTCGTTTTTGATTGTACACTTAGGTTTTTAACCAAAAAGTTTTTAGATCGATAAGTTTGAGCGAGGAGTTTTTATTGAGCGGATCAATGTATACTCGACTCGTTTTTGATTAGACTTAGGTTTTTAACCCAAAAAGTCTTTAGATCGATAAGTTTGAGCGAGGAGTTTTTATTGAGCGGATCAATGTATACTCGACTCGTTTTTGATTAGACTTAGGTTTCAAAAAGTCTTTTTGACATATCGAGGAGTTTTTATTGAGCGGATCAATGTTTACTCGACTCGTTTTTGATTGTACACTTAGGTTCTTAACCAAAACGTCTTTAGATCGATAAGTTTGAGCGAGGAGTTTTTATTGAGCGGATCAATGTATACTCGACTCGTTTTTTATTAGACTTAGGTTTTTAACCCAAAAAGTCTTTTTGATATATCGAGGAGTTTTTATTGAGCGGATCAATGTTTACTCGACTCGTTTCGTTCTGACAATATGATTGTGCGATTCCGATGAATGTTTACCCGATATAATCGATATATATAAAATGCCAAAGAAATCTTTAATAATTGAACTTTAGGCCAAGGCCTTTATTACAAAGATTGAAATTTGATAAAGTAAAAAGTAAAATAATGCAGTATAACCTGCTAAAATTTATTTACCATAGTATTTCCTAAGGTTGACAGCATTCCAGGTTCTTGGTAAGGCAGTTCCATCCAAGTGTGCAATTTTGTATGAACCTTTCTTCCCTACGCCAATGACGATGTAAGGTCCATCCCAATTTTGTTGTAATTTTCCCACATGCTTGGATACTTCTACCTTTTTCAAGACTAAGTCTCCTTCTTTGAAGGTTCGAACGCGTACTTTTTGATTGTATGCTTTCTCCATATTAGCTTTAGTGGCCTGTAGGCGTACAGCAGCTTTATCTCTCAAAGCTTCTGTTAAATCAATGTCATTTTCTCTTGACTTTTCATTTTCTTTATCATCGAACATCTCTACTCTTGGTGTCGGGATTAGGGTTTCCACAGGGATAACTGCTTCCGACCCATATACCAAGCTAAATGGGGTTTCTCCAGTTGAGCTCCTTACTGTGGTCCGATTAGCCCATAATACTCCTGGGAGTTCATCAAGCCATTTTCCTTTGGCTGCTCCTAATCTTTTTTCCAAAGATTTTATTATCTATCGGTTTGCTACTTCAGTTTGTCCATTTGCTCGAGGATGTCCTACCGAGGTAAAATTCTGTTGAATTCCAAGTTTTGTACACCATTCTATTATCTGTTTCCCCGCGAATTGAGTTCCATTATCGGAGATAAGGATCCTTGGGATGTCGAATCGACAGACTATGAATTTCCATAGGAAATTTATAACTTGGAATTGGGTTATTCGTGCGAGGGCGACGCATTCTATCCATTTGCTGAAGTATTCTACAGCGACCAGGACATAGGATTTCTTAGATCTGGCCGCTGGGAAAGGTCCCACGATGTCCATTCCCCAGTGATCGAATGGCCAACAAACTGGAATAGGGTGCATGTTTTCTGCTGGTCGATGACATATGTTAGCATGGATCTGGCAGTGATGACATTCTTGGACATATTGAGCGGCATCTTTATTGATGGTCGGCCAATAGTAACCCGTCCTGAGACATTTTAAAGCCAATGCCCTTGATCCGCTGTGGTTTCCTGCATCCCCGTCATGTATTTCTCGTAGTATATCGACGGTTTGTGATTCAGGGACGCATTTCAGAAGAATTCCTGATACCGATCTTCGGAAGAGTTTTCCTTCTATAAGTGTATACTTCGGAGCTCGATATCTTATTTTCCGAGCTTCATTTTGGTCAGGTGGTAATTTTCCTTCTCGAAGATAGTCTATCATTGGGGTCATCCAGTTTTCTTCGGCTTCTTCGATTTCCATTATATCCACTACTGGTGTTTCATCGATGTCGATTGCTGGTGTATTAGAGATCAACCAGTTGATCACCCGTTCGGTCTTTCCGTCATGGGATCCTGTGAATTTTGATAGCTGATCGGCCCATTTATTTTCCGAACGTGGGATGTTCTGGATACTAAAACTTTCAAATTTCTCAGCTAGAGTTTTCACTTTGGCGAGGTATTTGACCATGTTGAATTCCTTGGCCTCGTATAGGCCTTCTATCTGTCTTTGCACTAATTCTGAATCAGTTAGTACCTTAAGGCTTTTTATGTTGGCTTTGATCGCCATCTCCATTCCTGCGATTAACGCTTCATATTCAGCTTCATTGTTTGTTACAACGAAGTCCAATGTTATCGCGTAATTCAAATCTTCCTTATTTGGTCCTGTGAAGTTGATTCCGGCGCCTCCTCCTTCTCGGCATGAAGCACCATCGACATGCATTAGCCAAGTTTGATCTTCAATGATCAAAACATCGTCGTTGAGGCAGCTCGATGATTCAGTAGCATGTGTCGGTGTTTCTAATATAAAATCAGCCAACACTTGGGCCTTGATGGCAATCCTTGGTTTGTAGTCTACCTCGAACTGGCTGAGTTCGATGGCCCATTTGATTAGTCGACCGGAGGCTTCTGGTTTTGCTAGAACTTGCCTTAGCGGCTGATTCGTCAAAACGATGATTTTGTAAGTTAAGAAGTAGGGTCGGAGTTTTCGTGCAGCCACTACTAAGGCCAGCGTGAATTTTTCTATTTCTAAGTAATTTTTCTCCGCCCCTTGTAATAACTTGCTGAGATAATATACGGGCTTATGCTCTGAGCCCTCAACTTTAATTAGTACTGAACTAATCGCTACATTGGAGATGGAGATGTACATATACAATGGTTCTCCTTCCGTTGGTTTTGCCAACATCGGAGGTGTCGTCAAATATTCTTTAAGCTGCTCGAAGGCCTGATCGCATTCTTCGGTCCAAACAAAGTTCTTTGCCTTTCGGAGAGTTTGGAAAAAAGGGAGGCTTTTGTCTGCAGACTTTGATATAAACCTGTTTAATGCTACGATTTTTCCAACTAGGCTTTGTACTTGGGAGATGGTTTTGGGAGGTTTCATTTCAGTTATGGCTCGGATTTTTTCTGGGTTGGCTTCTATTCCACGTTGGTGAACTAGATATCCCAAGAATTTTCCTGATTTGACACCAAAGGTGCATTTTGCGGGGTTTAACTTCATACGATATTTTCTTAAGATCTGAAAGCATCGATCGAGATGTTTTACGTGATCCGCTTCGTTCATACTTTTGACCAGCATGTCGTCCACGTAGACTTCCATCAGTTCTCCGATTAATTCTTTGAACATTAGGTTTACTAACCTTTGGTAAGTGGCTCCGGCATTTCTTAATCCGAATGGCATTACTATGAAGCAATATACTCCCTGCTCGGTTACGAACGCGGTCTTTTCTTGATCCCGCTCATCCATGTATATTTGGTAAAACCCTTGGAAGGCGTCCATCATACTGAATAATGCGAAGCCAGCTGTCGAGTCGACCAATAAGTCGATCCTTGGCAGGGGGTATGGGTCGCGCGGACACAACTTGTTGAGGTCGGTGAAATCATTACACATTCTCCATTTATTATCTTTTTTATCTCCTTTTGCGACTAGTACGACATTGCATAGCCATTCCGAGAAATGAATTTCTCGGATTTGTTTTGCCTCGAGCAACCTTTCTACCTCGGCTTTGATAATTTTATCTTTCACCGGTCCATGATTTCTCTTCTTCTGCCTGGCGGGTTTCGCCAAAGGATCTATTTTTAGGGAATGCTTGATTATTCGAGGATCAATTCCTTCAATGTCATTCGCGCTCCAAGCGAAGACATCGGCATTGTTTCTGAGGAAGTCGATCAGCATTATTTCTCCTTCTTCGCTCAATTCTGTACCAATTCTCGTCTTTTTGGATGAGTCGCCTTCTACTAGAATTATATCTTTATGTTCAGGGGGTTTCAAAGATAAGTCTAGCGGTTCTTTCCCCTTTTTATCTAGTCGATCAGTACTAGGAATTTCAACCTCATTTCTAATGAGATCGCCTTCAATCTTTCTCTTGCTCGGAGTAATGGACTTAGGGTGTTCTTTCATAGTTAACGAAGTACTATAGCAGTCCCAAGCCATGCAATGGTCGTTTGTTATTTCTCCGATGCCTGTATCGGTTGGAAACTTTATCTTCTGATGATAAGTAGAGACAACAGCTCGGAATAGATTGAGAGCAGGTCGTCCCAATATTGCATTATAAGCGAAAGGGGTTTCTACTACTAGAAATTTTACTAGCTTCACTGTCCGGTGGGGTATTTTTCCGAGCGATACGCTTAAGGTTATCGTTCCGCTGGGGATGCTTTCGGACCCACCGAATCCTATTAATGGCGTAGCTACCTTCTGCAAGTTTATCTGCCCCAAGTCCATTTGGGCTAAAACTTCTCGGGAGATAATATTGGCCGAGCTCCCATTATCTATTAAGATTCTCTTGACATTGTAATTTGCTATTTCTAGCGATATTACCATAGGGAAGTCGGGGTTATCCTCTCTTGCGTCCCAGACAATATTTTTAGGTGCTTCGCCTTCATTAAAACTGATCTGCTGATCGTTTGATGGCCTGCTTTCCAGGGTCCAAATTTCTTTTGGGTATTTTGAGTTTCCAATTATGGACCTGGCAGTTCTTCGCCGGGCGTTACGACTATCTCCACCCGCGGGACCCCCGGAGATCGTATGGATAGTTCCATTGATCTGGTCGTGATTCGACTCCTGAATAGGTCGGCGTTCAGGTGACCTTTGATGAGAACTTCTCCTTCGATCAACATTCCGAGGGCTTCTACTTCTTTCCCTTTTACGATTATCTCGCTCTATGTATTCGTCAAGTTTTCCTTGCTCGATAAGTTTCTCAACTTCTCTCTTAAGGTGAAAACAATTCTCCGTTCGATGTCCATGTGCCCTATGGTATTTACAGTATTGATCGTAGTTTCGAGACCCTGGTCTCGGCTGCGCGATTTTCCTCGCTTCGGGAATCCAGTTATTTCTTTCTAGGACTTCCAATATTTCTTCCATTGGAACATTTAACCTTGGGTGTTCTACATGATTCACCCTGCTTCTGATTGCTTGATCATGGTTTCTTGGTCTTTGGTAGAAATTAGGTTGTCTGTCTTGGTCGGCTTTGTTGTATTCCAGTCGGTGGAAAACATTACCTCTCCTGGAAGATCGCTCGTAATCCAAAGATTTTTGGGTAGGAAACCTCTCATGCCGTTTGGAGCCTGAGGTGGTGGCTTTGTTTTTGTTTTTATCCTTAAAGGAATTCATCTCTTCTTGGGTCATATACTTAGAAGCCAAGCTCATAATGTCGGCAAACGTTCTCGGTTGTTTTCGACTGAGGGCGTTTCCAAACTGCCTATTTTTAGTGAGGTCGAAGAGGATAGAAATTATGTAATCGATATTCGGAGAGTCGATTTTGAGTAATTCTACGTTGAACCTCGCCAACCAATTTCTTAGGGATTCTCCCTCTTGTTGGTGTATGGTTCCTAGGTAGCTCATCGGAAGTTTTTGCCTCCTCTGACTGGCAAATTGCTGTATTAGTTTATTGCATAATTCTCGGAAACTGAATATAGAGTTGGCCGGCTGTTTGGCAAACCAATCCAGCGCGAGTCCTTCGAATGTTGTTACCATTAGCTTGGCGGTGAATTCGGCGGAGTGGGCATACAAATTCATTATGTTCGTAAAGCTAAAGATATAATCGTCCGGGTCGGTGGTTCCATCATATCGGGGTAGTCTTCCCGGGACCTGTCCCTCGGACTGTGCTTCTTTTATTTCCCTGCAAAAAGGAGAGCAAGCCGCAAGGCTTTCCTGGAGTTCTGCAGTCCGGGCACACGGGTTCTGCACAGATCGTAATCGTTGTTCAAGTCGCTCCTGTACCATCCTTTCAATTTTTCGTTCTGAGAATCGAGTCGCTCTCGGTCGATAGGGGATTGCATCATCTATATCATCTTCGATTGGGATGATCGTTCGTTCCTTCGATCCGCTGCGACCTGCTTGTGGTACTCTTCGACCAGTTCTTCTTTGGGGACGGTTGTCGGAGGGTTTAGAATTGACCTGCTGTGGGCTGTGTAGCGAGCGTCGCTCACTTGCTGGGCTGTCAGCTTGTTGAGAGGTCCGTTCGTTCGGCCTTGGCACTCCTGGCGCGGGAGTTGCCCTGGGAGCCGTAACGTTTCGAGGAATTTGGTCTAAAACTAGCAATTCTTCTGGAGAGAGTGACTTGAAGAGCATTGCTATTTGTTTCAGTTTTTCCTAAGCGCCAGGGAGAGGAACGGGTATTTCGGGAACTTCCGGTTCTTCTGGTATTGTACCGGTAAGACCTCCTTGGTGTTCCTGCTGACGGGAACGGGTATCTGGGAGATTTTCATTGGTGTTGGGATTGTTGTTATCGTTGTTGTCTTGTGGATCTTCAGATGTGTTGTGGCCTGTGGTCATATTGCTTCTCGCTCCAATGCGAGCGCTTTTCCTTGGGCGAGCCATGTGTCGATTCGAATAATTAACCTAGCCCCACGGTGGGCGCCAACAGATTTAACCGGATTTCGCCGGGTTAATTGTATATCAGTGAATTTGTAATATCGGTGGGGTTTATGATATTGGTGTATATATTTAGTAGGGCTCTGTTACTTTATTCCGGATGGATCAATCACAAAGAAAAGCAATGATTAAGAACAAGAAGTAAAACCACAAATAAAGCTAATAACACATCAATATGGAGATCAGAATACTATGAATCTTATTCAGTTATAACGCCTTAGGCTGTGAATATTGTATATTCTTGAAGTAAAAGTAATTTCATAGTTGTCTAATACAATGATTAACTAGGTATTTATACAATGTTAAACCTAGCGTTACAAGGAAACATAGTCCTAATAGGACTCGGCCCAAATATCCTTCATGGGTCCGGAGTATTATCTTTAGATCGAAGAGAGCTGTGCTTGGCCGGGTCTGTTAGACGATCCCGATCTGCTTGGATTGGTCGAATCGATCTTAACTTCTTCGTTCGATTCGAGTAATATGTAGGGTGTGAAATAGCCCCCATCAGTTTTCGACAAAGTAATGGGCCCAGGGTTTTTCAACTCCGTAGAGGTTTGGCTACCATTGCTCAAAAAAATCAAACTGTCAACCTCTATTTTACCAGATTAAAATCAATTTGGGATGAGCTGCATACTTATAGGCCTACATTGGTTTCTTGTCCTGGAAATTGTGGTAATGCACAGAGAATACACTCTCATCATCAAGAGGAATATGTCATGGTCTTTCTAATGGGTTTAAACCCATCTTTTGACACTTTAAAAGAACAAATTCTCCTCATGGATCCCTTGCCTCCTATAAGTAGGGTTTTTTCACTGGCTACTCAAGCAGAGAGGCAAAAATTAGTTGGACAGAAGGCCCTATTGGACACACCATCCTCACTGGCTTTTGCATCTAAGTCTTCTACCCAACAACATCAACCCCCCCGTCCCTACAATCAATTTAAACAAACCACCCAGTCTACTAACAATTTCAAAAAGAAAGAAAAGCCTGTTTGTGCTCACTGCAACATTCCAGGCCACACAATAGACAAATGTTATAGATTGCATGGGTTTCCTCCTGGTTATCATTTTAAGCCTAAGCAACAGACTACTTCTGTCAATCTAGTCTCTGGAGACTCTCCCTCGTACATCAACAATCAACCTAGTTTTACAAAAACTGGTGATCCACCTCATCCTATCAATCCACTTCTACCTGGTTTCACTACTGAACAATGTCAACAATTGCTGAACCTCTTAACATCACAAGTTCAAATCAGCAATTCTGCTACAACCAGCTCACCAAACGACTCTGCTCATGTCTCCTGCTTGTCTGGTATTTGCTCTACCACTTATGATTCTATCTTTACCATTTTTAATGATTTTTGGATAGTAGATTCTGGGGCATCTAAACATATATGTCATAACAAGTCTTTATTCTCTTTTTTAAAACCTTTTACTAATGCCAAAGTCATTCTTCCTGATTCTTCTACTTTTCTTGTTTCTGAAATAGGAGATGTTATCATTAACACTAATTTGGTACTCAAAAATGTTTTTTATATCCCTCATTTCAAATTTAATCTAATCTCTGTTAGTGAACTTCTAAGACTAGATAACCTAGTTCTCCAATTTACTCCTACTTCATTCCTAATCCAGGATTCCCAACAGAAGATGATTGGAAAGGGTAATCTTCATCAAGGACTTTACATTTTGGATACAAAGGATTACTCAAATTCTCTACATGCACACTGCAATAGGGTCTCCTACACTACTTGGCACAGAAGACTTGGTCATCTACCTATAAAGACTATGAATAAACTTAGACATGTAATAGATTTAGGACCTTCTACTTCTTGTAATACTGATCCTTGTTATATTTGCCCTATGGCTAAACATAAAACGTTACCATTTCCAAAATCTGTTACATCTTCTGATGCTATTTTTTATTTAGTCCACTGTGACTTATGGGGCCCTTTTCATACTGTTTCCCACACTGGCCATAGATATTTTGCTACAATCATTGATGACTACTCTAGATTTACATGGATTTGTTTCTTAGCAAAAAAATCTGATATTAGTTCTGTTATCCCTACTTTTCTTAATATGATTAAAACCCAATTTAATAAAAATATAAAAGTTTTTAGGAGTGATAATGCTCCTGAGTTATGCTTTAAAGATTTATTTGCTAAACATGGGATCCTACACCAGTTCTCTTGTGTTGAAACTCCACAACAAAATTCAGTTGTGGAGAGAAAACACCAACATTTACTCAATATTGCAAGGGCATTATATTTTGAATCTAAGGTTCCACTTACTTTTTGGAATGAATGTGTATCCACAGCTGCCTTTTTGATAAATAGAACCCCTACAAAAGTTCTGAATTATGCCTGTCCTTATTCACTATTATATAATACTGCAGTTGATTATTCTGTTTTTAAAACTTTTGGCTGCCTTGGTTTTGCCTCCACTTTAAAATAAGGCAGGACTAAATTTGATCCTAGAGGCAGGATCTGTGTTTTCCTAGGCTATCCCTTTGGATCAAAATGATATAAATTGTATGATATTCATAACAAAGAAGTTTTTTTTTTCTAGAGATGTAATTTTTTATGAAAATAACTTTCCTTTTCATAGTTTAAATAAAACTGATCAATTTTCCAAAGATGATAATGTCTTTCCTTATGACAATTCTTTTTATTTTGATTACCCTGATTTTAGTTCCTCTGAACAGACTGTTTCTCCTCCTATTCCTACTCAGTTAGATTCTTCTTCTGATCCTGAATATCCATCAGAACATAGTCATGAACCTTCTACTATTCAAATCAGAAAGTCCACTAGGGAATCTAAGAGACCTTCATACTTATCTGATTATCATTGTAATAATGCCAACAGATTCAACACTAGGTATCCTTTATCTACTGTTTTACAGTATAATCAATTATATGTTCCTTATAGGGCTTTTCTTAATAACATATCTTCAGACTTTGAGCCTTCCTACTATCATCAGGCAGTTACTAATTCTAAATGGAGAGATGCTTTGAATTATGAAATTCAAGCTTTGGAAGATACTAAGACTTGGATGGTTGTTCCACTGCCTAAAGATAAACAATCTATAGGGTGTAAATGGGTGTATAAAATTAAAAGAAATCCAGATGGATCTATTGACAGGTATAAGGCTAGGTTAGTTGCTAAGGGTTATACACAAAGAGAGGGGATAGATTATAATGAAACTTTTTCTCCAGTAGCTAAGTTAGTTGCTGTTAAAATTCTTTTAGCTTTGGCAGCTATAAATAAATGGAAATTATGCCAGTTGGATATCAACAATGCATTTTTATATGGTGATCTTGATGAGGAAGTATTTATGGATCTTCCTCTAGGGTACAAATATCCTAAAACTACAGGTTCAGTTAAGAATGTTTGCAAGTTACAAAAGTTTCTTTATGGCCTCAAACAGGCTTCAAGACAATGGAACACCAAATTCACTGATGTCTAAAGGAATTTGGTTTTTCTCAATCTAAGGCTGATTATTCTTTGTTTACAAAAGGTGATGATATTAACTTTGTTGCTTTGTTATTGTATGTAGATGATATTGTTCTTGCAGGTCCATATTTCAATCAAATTTCTTTAATAAAGGAATTTCTCTTAACTAAGTTTAAATTAAAGGACATGGGCACCCTTAAATATTTTCTTGGTCTGGAGGTGGCAAGAACATCTAAAGGAATATGTCTCAATCAGAGACAATATGCTCTTCAGATTCTGGAAGACACAGGATATCTAGGGAGTAAACCTTTATCTTTGCCTATGAATCCTAGAACAAAGTTTAGCTCAGAGGATGGAGCTTTACTGGATGAAGACTCAGTTACACAATATAGAAGGTTGATAGGGAGATTGCTCTATCTTACTATCACCAGACCTGACATTTGTTTCTCAGTTCATAAACTGAGCCAGTTTGTTTCTAAACATAGACTTACTCATTTACAAGCTTTACATCATATTTTAAGATATAATAAATCATGTCTAGGTAAAGGGTTGTTTTATTCATCAAATTCTTCCCTAACTTTGTCTTTTTTTGCAGATGCAGACTGGGCATCATGCCAAGATACTAGGAAATCAACTACTGGATTTTGTGTGTTCTTAGGGGATTCCCTTGTTTCTTGGAAGTCAAAGAAACAAGTTACAGTCTCTAAATCTTCTGCAGAGGCTAAATACAGGGCTCTAGCTACTGTTTCAAGTGAATTAGTTTGGATTAAGCAGCTTCTTAATGATTTACAGATTTCTAATACTAATCCTACTCTTCTTTATTGTGATAACAATTCAGCAATTCATATAGCTAGTAAACCTATATTTCATGAGAGAACTAAACATATAGAAATTGATTGTCATTTTGTTCGAGAGCAAGTAGAAAACAAGCAAATTAAGCTCATGCCTATTTATACAGAACATCAATTAGCTAACCTATTTACAAAAGCATTAAACTTGCCTCGTTTTTTGCAGTTGTTATCCAAGATGATATTGCTTGACATTCATTCACCTTCTGCTCCATCTTCTCTCCACTCCGAACCGCCTGTGGTTTGAATGTTTGCCCAATTTCATCTTGAGGAGGGAGTATTGGAGGATTTAAGTTCTACTGGATTAATTTTGGAAGAATGAAGAAATGGGAACGGGTTGCCCACGATTAGGAATTAGGGATTTCTGATTATATGGCTTATTTATTTTCTCTTTTATGTTTTGGTCTTTGTTTTCTTTATTATTTATTAAAAGCGTGTAAACGCTTATTACTTGGGGTATTAGGATACCGCCTTATATTGTATATAAATACTAGGGTTCAAACCCTATGTACATACAACACACTTTATTTTTTTTTATTTTTACAGAGTTTTTCATCTTTCTTTCTCCAAGAATTACACATTGTTCTTGATCAATTTTCTGCTACAAACTATGATCAAAGTAGAGATTGCAATAAATAGATTATGCTGACTTCTAAGTGCATTTATAATAGACTCACATTTACCTAGGATATTTAATCCAAATGCATGAATTACTCTAAAACATTGTCCCCAAGTAACTCTTTTTCAGTTTAATTTCATCTCTGCCCATTAATTACATTATATGCACTGAGAAAAATATATATAGTAGGAGTACTGTACTGTATATAAATGGCAGAGGTTGAAGAAAATGGTTGCTTTCATCAAATCAGCCATGAAGAGGACGCCGGATCGAGCAGCTTTTATGTTGCAATCCAAAGGTATTTAGAAAATTATTGATGTAATATTACTTTATCTTTGAAAAACAGTATTGGGAGAAATTAAATACTAGATGTAATATATATATATATATATATATATATATATATTACTCTAACTAAATAAGATCGTACTGCTAATAGGGGCGGTCACCCCCACAAAAAATACGGATCAAATATTTATATAGAAACTTGTAAAATATATTGAATAGAAGGCAGTGGAAGTGGTTGGGATGTAGTGGTTGGGATGTTGAATGCATATCAAGGAAGCTGGGTTTGAATACCCTGTTATGCAATTTTCTTTCTTTTTTTAGTTATAACTTATAAGCTATTCTTCTTTCTTCTAGATTATTAATATATGGATCAATTTATAAATATTAATATGGTCATATGTACTAACATTAAATATTTGATTTTGTAAAATGCACTGCAGTAAAAAAAAAAAACGTTTAATATTAATTTTTGTACTTATAACATTCCTATTTTACATAACTGAATTGATGTTGTAAAAATGTTTATGTGTTTTAATATTACCCAATATCTTGAACTATTTGTTGAATATGGGCTTTAAAAAAAATTCTAGTATATTTCTTCGGCCTTTATTAGATAAATATACAACAGTACTTATTTTCATTTAGATGCCATTTTTATCAATATAACTGAAAAATATCGAGTTTGTTAAAAAAAATCTCGCTCCCCAACCAAAACCCTCTAGGTCCGCCCCTGACTGCTAGTGGGAATTAAATTAAATACTATGCCCAAGTACAACCTATTTTTTTTCCTTTTCCTTTTTGCACATTAACCCCAAAACGACGTTGTTTTGGGGTTATTTCTTTCAATTTCAAGGAAAATTATTGTTCAAGCCTGGCTTGGCCAAACCCATCCAACCACCAAACAAGTGTATTGCACTTGCTTTGTGATTGGTCACTTTCCTAGGAGTTACATCCAATCCCAAAGTAAGTGTATTGCACTTGTCTTGTAGTTACTTTGGGTTCGGCCAAACCCGTTGTGGGTAACAAATAAACCCTAATCCGATTTCATTCCTCTCTTTCCCCCCTCTCTCTCTTTCGCGAGCAAACGGCAAAAATGGGTCTGTAATTGGGCCTCTAATTTTTCTTGAATGTTTAGATTCCTTGCATCCCCGCGGCTATTTTCCAGATGGAATGAAACTCCAACCTCAGGTAATGTTCAATTTCGTTCATTTTTGTTAATTTCTCATATTTTAGGGTTTTTTGGGTGTAATTTTTATTCCTTTTTTTTTTTAGATCATGGGTTCAAGCATGGCTCCTATTCTGGTCTCAGCTTTTCTCAAATCCAAATCGTAGGATGTGAGGGTATATTATATGATAACAAATAAACCCTAATCCGATAACAAGTAAACCCTAATCCGAGCAAACGGCGCATGGGTCTGTTTATGGTTCTTGTAATATGTTTTGAGAGTTTAGATTCCTTGCATCCCCGCGGCTATTTTCCAGATGGATTGAAACTCCAACCTCAGGTAATGTTCAATTTGGTTCCTCAATCTTGTTTTTTCGATTTTTGTTAATTTCTCAGATTTAGGGTTTTTTGGATGTAATATTTATTCCTCTTTTTTTTTTCAGATCATGGGTTCAAGCAGAATTCCTATTCCGGTCGCAGCTCTGCTCAAAACACTATTTTTACCATATCATTATGTCATGGTTCAACGGTTACTTATGGTTTCAAATCATTCACTATTTTTCATTTCAATTCTTTTGAGTGGATGAATCCTACGTATGCTGAGAACATATCACTGCGTCGTAGGCAAAAGCCTGCGATGATCTATGCAATATTTCTCATGCTTAGTTAAATTATTGCTTTAGCTTACATAATTTGTTCATGGTGGCTTGAGGAATGCGGTTGTGATTATGGTGCTATGATTTTAGGTTAAAACTTTGTGGATTTTTTTTAGATATGTACTAGATTGGTACCTGCCATTTTAATAAATTCTGCTTGATTATGGTGCTATGATGCTCTGCTCAAAACTTTGTGGATTTTTTTAGTTATGTATTAGATTGGTATAATCCATTTTATTAAATTCTGCTTGATTCTTGGTTGTTGTATTTTTTGAGTAAATTTGTATTTGTTTGCATAGATTGTTCTTAATTTGGAGTTACGTTTTTTTTTTTATTTTTTTTTTTTTATTTTTTTTTTTTTCTGAAATTGCTTCCTTCCCTTTTATGTGTCATAATGTCTATGTATAAATGGCAATGGAAGTTGGCTTATTTTATGATATTTGTGGGCCAGTATAAATATACATTTGTGTCATATTGTTGATATGAAGGGGTTGGTATTGACTTGTGCAAATTTTTTGATATGTTGTGGTTGATATCTGAATGTGTGTCATATCTGAATGTACAAGAAGTGATTGACGGCTGAGCTTTGGTGGTTGAATGCTTTATGTGACATAAATTGCTATATTCTCTTTAATATGTCATAATGTCTATGTATAAATGGCAATGGAAGGTGGCTCATTTTAGATTAATGGGTCTGACAGTGATTGGAACATTAGTGTCTTAGTGGTAATTAAAAGAAGTGAATGACATTGATATATTTCTTGGTTGACCAGTTGCCTTTATGGCATTAAATGCATGCCTTATCATTTTTGGTAAATGAAAAACTATTCATCTTTTTTAGCAAACAAGTTAAATATGATATTCATTCACCAAAATGTATTCATTAATGCATATGTACCCTCAATATTTATTGCATTAATGGGGGTAGTTCAAAAGTTCGCCCCCACCCTTCTATATAAACACAAACACATTTGAAGTTTGAGTACACTCAACAAGTTTCAAAATCTGTAAGTCATTCTATTTTTTCCTTGTGCATCTTTCTGATTTTTTATATTTTCTTTGATTTATAAAGTCATCTACCATATGATCTCTTCTGACTTTCCTCTCTATTTTTCATTAGGTTTAACTTGCAACATGTCGAGAACTAGGCGTATGAGAAGTGAAGCTAATAAACTCAATGATGGATGGTCATTTGATGAAAATATGTCTTTCACTAACCTTCTATTACATGAGTCCAAGGCTGGAAATCTAAAGACGTTGCATTGCTCACTGGAGCATGCCAAGGTATTTCTGCCACAATGAATTCACGGTTTAATCGTCGATTCAGCCTATTCTCTGTCAAGAAGAAGGTTGAACAACTGCAACACATGAACAAAACTTTCAACAAGTTTTTGCATACTCCCGGCATGTGGTATGACACAGAAAGTTGCGAGTCTCATGTGAATGCGTTCTACTGGAGAGCTGTTGATCACTAGTATAATTATGAGTTAATTATTGTTGATTTTATTTTATAAACATAAAATGATAACTCATCTGAATTTTCTATTTTTCTTAAGATGGAGACCCCGCTGTTTCGGGAGTTTAGGCTGAATGGTGAACCATTCCATATCAAGTTGTCATATATATATTTGATGATTCAGGTGTGGCCACTTTCCCGAAAGATCTAATCGGAAGTCCTGAATGGCCAGTACATATTCGAGACTCAGATGATGATGAAAAGGTGGTTGTCCCATTTGCTGAAACTAGTGGTTGTGTCCCTCCCCTTCCTATTGCATTTCTAGGTAAGGATGTTGTCACGGTTGAGAAGACAGATTTTAGTATTGATGAAACTCCGGAAAAAGATGTTACCTCGGGTTCAAGTTGCTGGGATGTTGACTAATTTATCACTTTGTCGTAATAGCACCCTTGTTTTGATTTATTAATTATGGGATTGTGGTTTGTAGTAGTGGTATGACTGGTGGTAGGACTTTTGTTATGTTTGTTAATCAGTTTGTTGAAGTAACTGTCTCTGGAATGGACTGGAAGTCATCTAATTTAATTTTTTCAAGTTTGTGATTACCCTGCACATTTTGATGTAATGCAGGGTAATCAAATTTGGCCTTATATGTAATTTCCAACATCTATTTTAATGAAAAGGGTGTTGTGTTTATATATTTGATGTTTTGGTTCATATGTAATATTCTATACTTTTGTTTCTTGCATAACATGAACAGTTATTGGGGAAAAAATAGTCTTTGCATATTATATTCACATGTTTGCATTAATAGTTGTGAAATAGAATTTGACATAATATTCTCTGCAAAAAATTGGTCAATATATTTTATATACACAGAAGAATTAAAATTTGCATAAGTAAGATAGTAGGCCCAACAGGGGGTATGTGCAGTTTACATAAAGGCCATGTTTATATACAACATGGGGTATATGCTAATACATAAGGACATTCATATATATGACAGTGGGGTATTTTGGAAATTATAAAGGATCAAATCAAATCTTCTGCACAATATATTCGTAAAATCATAAAGTGTACTGCCTACCAATTCCATAGGTAATAGTCCAAACTCAATATTTACATGTAGCCCCCTTAAGATATTTATAATTACTCATATTGACCTATCATAAACTCCTATAAAACCCACTCAAATAGCATGCAAATTAATATACAATCAACACTTGCAAAAAATTGTAGTCACTAGTTTGTGTCAAATTCGCAATGGCTACCTTCAAACCTCATCCTCAATCTCACTTCATATACACCGAAAAATGGCCAAAAGAAATTGATGAATACTTCATCGAATTCTTATCAATTGATGGTTACTATAAAAACGCAATTTATATCCATACTTTATGTGACATTCTTAAGGTTATTCGTAATGAGGTGAATATGTATTTCAACCGGTCTTTCACCTTAACTGAAATTAGGACAAGATTCGAAAAGATTAAACGTAGACATGCTATATTTGGTTATTTGAGAACAGTTTCTGGTTATTGCTTGATCGAAGGTACAAACAATGTTGGCCGGAATGGACTGAAAATTGTCGAAGATTTGTGCAGGGTATGAATACACTGCACTATTTTTATAAACAGTTTATCACTTTTATTTCATTTCACTCACTAATAATAATTTAATTTTATCTCGAAGGAAACCCATTTTACGAGGATTATGCTATTTATGGAGAGCCAATGTGGGATGAATCATGTCAAATCTTCGGGAAAAACGAGTTTGAACATGTTATCGAACCACCCCCGTCCCCAATAGACCTTTAGTGGTTTGAACGAGATGATGGCCCACCTGTTGGACTGGAAACACCAATTCCAGTTCCTATTAATGAATCGCAAATAAGGGTATCCCCGTGTGCTAATGAGGATTTTTGGGATGAGTTGGCAAATTTTAACAATTCCGCTATGGATAACTCTAATGACGAAGGTGAAAATTCTTCTACCGTGGTTAAGTGCCTATGGCCAAGTGAGGGAACGTCTGGAAGTTCCGGCATTGGAAATTTTTAGTGTCCGACTTGGACATTTGTTCAATTTTAATCTTTGTCCATGTTTATGTTTGTTACTTTTAATCAACTTCCATGTTTAATAAAAAATTGTTGAAATAATGTTTATTATAAATAATGGTCCACACTGCATTTTTCATGTTATTAAAATATGAACAAGCCGTGTAATGCCTAATTTCCAGTTTATAATAACACATCCACGAATCCAAGCAGTGGACTAATTTGCAGTTTACTATAACACTTGTTCACAATTATAGAAACTCAAAAACCATTCTATCAAAAAGGCAAATTACAAAAAGGCAAAATCCATTTGTTTCAAGCCTAACTTGATAGAATAGTGTCCTGCAAGCCAACTATTTGGTTGCATTTAATTGAAAGGACCATTCAATTGGATTAATAAATGCATTTTATAATTATATGGTCATCATTATCTTATGTAATAATTATCTACGCATAAGGATAGAAGTCCTTAGATCACAGGGCTATGGGACAACCCGTGGACTAATCTCCAAGGCCGTGATCTAGAATATATTCAAGAGTCATAGAATCCAATCGAGATAGGACATCATTGGATTCGGTTAGACTCTCACTATTGTGTATACTCCGATGAACTGGAGAACGCTGGGGTCCACGAGCGTGACTGGGATAGTCGATACACATAAGTGGGTGGCTTGCTGGGATGGCAAGCGCACTGAATACCCCAATTAGGAAATAACTCACCATGGAAGCGGTAGTCGTATATCGGGGTTGAAGTTATTCCAATTTACAATAGTATACGAGGAACGATCCCTAACTACTTGAAATGATAGGGTTTATCTGGTGCGAGAACGTCTATGCTTTGATTTGAGTCCCGACTGACTGGAGATCGCCAGAAAGTCTCTGTGGACTCATATTGGGTATAGAGGAACTCGTATGCAGATTCATATCATCAACAAAGGATCCATTGACCCGACTTGATAGGTTGGGAAATTCTCCTATGGATTTCTGTGAGAAATTAATTCTGGTAAAATCCTCGGCCGAGGTATCTGACGGCTTTATGTAAGTAGCTCATAAAGGTTAAGTCAAAGAGAATTATTTCGAGACCAGAATGCATAAGGTCAAGACAAAAGAAAAGGGAAACCGATGAAAGACCATACCCTTAAGTCTCGACTGGGAGATTGATCGATGGAGAGATTATGTCGTATATGGAAATTGTAAATGAGATAAAAGGTTCACTGAATTAATTCACCAGTGATTGGGCTCCATGGGCTTGTGGCTGGACATCGACCGTGGAGTGTGGGAGAATTCCCAAATTGGCAGGGGTGCTAATTTTGGAATGGTCAATCGACAGAGTGTTCGATTGATTTAGAGTAAATCTTACTCGAATAATAATATTTAATTATAACCCACGGCCAATTATGTGGTGAACCTACGGGGGCATACACAATACACATGAAGCGAAAGCGAGGAAATAAGAACGACCGAGTCGACTGGGTAAATAATCGACTGGGTCGATTATTATGGGTGGGTCGACTGGGTCGCCCCAATTGGAACAAATTGGGATCCAATTGGAATTGGATCAGGATCATAAATTAAATTGGAATTTAATTTGTGGATTAATTAATTAAGTTGGATTTAATTAATTAGAAGGGATTTTAATTAAATGGGCTTAGAGTCTGATTTAATTAAATGGGAGATTAAGTTAATTAATTGGGCTATTTAATTGGGAGATTAAATAAAGCCTGGTCAAATTAATTAACTGGGCCATGAACTAATTAGAAGACTTGGTCTTCCAATTAAAGAGGGCCATGGCCCATGTAGGAGAGAAGAGCCCTAGTCCTAATAGGACTAGGTTAGGGAGATAACTATAAGTAGCTATCTTGTAGTTTTTTTCACACAACTCAATAAGCAAAATTTGAGCAAGAGCAAAAAAATTCTCTCTCCCCTCTCCCAGTAATAGTCGACCGAACCCTGTCTTCCTTTTGGAAGAAATTTTTTTCGTTTTCGACTTTGTTCCAAAATCGTTCCTAAATCCTAGATCATAATATATCTTGTGTTCTAGCTGATCAAGATTTATTATTTTCGTGTAATTGTGGTGTATCAACCCGTAGAGGCGCAACACGTGGGGCGCTACTGTAGAGCTTGGGTCGATTTTGCTGAGGAGAATTTCAGAGTCCGTTTTGCTGACTGCCAACTTGGATTTGCAAGGAGATAGGTATAACATGCAAACTTATACTATCGTTTTATTTATTCATATATATACAACTAGAGAATATCCTGGCAAGATTCAGTAAGAGGTCCTAAAATTTTTTATATTCCGCTGTGCCTAGGGCTGTTTATCTTACCGAATCCCAACAGTGGTATCAGAGCCAACTCTAGGCTTTGTATATATATGAATTTGCAAATTCTGTGTTTATTAAATCATATGTTTGATTTATGTGGCTAGTTCTTTAACTTTGCATGTTTTAGGACGTATGTTTAATTAACTTGGAGTTAATGTTTAATTTTGGATTCGAAAATTTTATTGTGTTAATTTTTATTTTGGATTGAATTAATTAAAACTGTTGATTTTAATTAATCAAGTAATCAAACACAAATTAAAACATAACAAAAGGAAAACAAAGTAATTAAAGTCGACCTGGTATTCGGCACAAATTCTTGATTTTCTTTTGTAAACACAGTTCACGTGACATGTGTGTAAAAGCATGCATGTTGTTTTAATTTGGCATGGGCTACGTAAATTTTGAAGCAATATCATGTATTGCAATTTGATTTGGTAAATTGCAAAATGTTGATTTTTAGTCAACTTGAAACCGTACGTACCACGGACATGATTTGGTGATTCAAAAATTTTCGTGGTAGAATTTTGGATAATCTTGAACAAAATCTTGGAGATTTGGTTGTTATGGAATCTTGGTGAATCTTGGATTGATCTTAGAGATCTAATTAAACAAGGAAACTTAGAGTTTCATTTAATATAAGACATTTAATTAAAATTAATGTCTTGTAATTAATTACCAAGATTAAAGATCTTAGAGATCTTATTAAACAAGGAAACTTAGAGTTTCAATTGTAAGAAGAGATTTAATTAAAATTAATCTCTTCTAGTAAGTTACCAAGATTAAAGATCTTAGAGATCTTATTAAATTAGGAAACTTGGAGTTTTGTATAAGGTAGAAATCTTGGTGGATTTGGACACTGCCTTAGTTAACTAATCTATTCAAAATAGTATTATCTTGAGAATCTTGGAGATTTGTAAAATTGGGAAACTTAGAGTTTTGGATACGATAGTAATCTTGGAAGATTTGTAACTATCTTAATTAACCAACTTTATCAAGATAAGAGTTGTAGATTACTTAGAACTCAAGTAAGAGTTAATTAATCTTAAAGATTAATTGTTAATTCAAAATTAAATTAACTTGGATAATTTTTGTGAATTAAAATTAAAGGAGCCGGTAAATTTACATTTATGCCCTTATGTGAATTTATGCATGTTCTTGAGTGAATATGTGGATTGATCGATTTTGCCCTTAAGCCCTGTCTAGTTTTGGTTTATTTATTTTATGGGTTGTAATTAAATGGGCCTGATTGGTGCCCTTGCTTGCGCAAACGATTGTAATAGAATAGAGCCTTTATTTTTATAAGCTAGGCTTAGATTATGCTTGGAGCCAAGAAGACCTCATGAAGACTTGGAGATCCACATGGAGGCCCATTACCTTGGATGACATGGAGGCCCAATTCATTACATGGAGGCCCAATCAAGGTGGATATTACAAGAAGGCCCATGATGTATGGGTTTGAAAATTGTAATAGTTAGGACATTTAATTTCCACCTTAGACTGACCAATTGGTCCATCATGTGGCTCGTGATGGATCGCATAGGATGGACAATCGACCAATCATATGTGCAATGCTAGGTGATATATGTTTACTATTATTCTTTGATGTATGTCTTGCATGCTTAGAATAGATCACGTAAACAAGATAAAGCATAATCTGATGAGACCTCGCACGAAGAAAACTTAAAACCTCCAATTGAACTTAAAAACTCAATTAGAATATTAAATCGATTAACGGGCGCATATGAATGGTGTCTATGGTCCGAGCCTATCCAATTACTAGGTCTTAGGCATATTGTACAAATATATCTCGATGTCTCACGAGTCGTGGGTCGAGCTATAGGAAGATGATATGTCTATTGCCTCGATGCACAATTTAGTGCCAAGGGAGGGGATAGCAAGGTTCTAGGCGCTGTCTCACGAGTCGTGGGGCGTCTAGGATTGAACTATTTCTCTTCACGAGTATTGGACATGATTTAACGCGAGTAAGTATGGATGTCTCACGAGTCGTGGGTCCATAACGAAAACCGAGGCTAAATGAACTCAAGGGTTAGCTGGGATGGTTAACCGGCGACATGATCTCCCACCAAGTGGATCGATTGGTATGGCCAACGAGTCGTGGGTACTGAGCGATTGCATTTGGGCCTTGAGCCCATTAGGAAATTTTTATTTCCCGAACCTTACGTGGGGGCATAAGTATTCGACAAAAATAGTGGGAGTAATTTACAAATGAAAACCATGTTTGTAAATTATGCATTGATATTAATCTGCCACGTATTTATCGTCATGTTTATGATAGTTTATCATAAGTTTTGTATCCATGAATATTTACCATCATACTTGAATCAAATAAATTGACTGAACTCAAATGAATTTTGAATGACTTCGAAACTTGAGAAATTATTCTCGAGTCCAAGCAAGGACTAATCTCCTTACAAAGATTTCATTGTTTTTCCTTTCGAAGTTACACTTCGACTGGAATGGTGATAGGTTTCACCAAGCTGTCTTTTTCGAAGTTACTCTTCAAAATAGAAAGGTGATAAGTTTCACCAGAGGGTTGAGGATGGTTCTCAAGCCCAAATTTTCTTGAAGGCAAACATGAAGTCTCCCATGAATGGGAAGTAACATCTTGTGAAAAGGCCTCAAAAGGCTCGAGAGATGGAAGAAGAGGAATGTATCCTCTCTAAAGGGAAATAACCTTGGAGGTTTTTCTGTAAGGATGATAAGTTGAAAAGTCAATCAAAATGATTCTTCCATGGATTAAGATCAAGGGAAGAGGGAATTGAACCTATTCATCCCATAAGGGATGATTAAATTTTATTGAACTTAACCTTATGGTTAAAGTAATGCATAAGGGTGTTGGATGCCCGATGAAGCACTCATTGATGCATTCAATGCATCTAAAGCCATGAATTATTTAGATCATTGGAATTTGCTTATACCATCCCTTGTCTTAAAGGGATGTGATAGTTCCATAATGGTTGGAACTGATTGCGCTATAAGATTTATACGCAAAAGGTGTACATAAGCAAATGAGTATGGATACTCATATATCGACTAAATAAAATATGCATAGTCAATAAAATATAAATAATCAAGATTTCACACACTTGAGTCGTTGTAAAAACCGAAAGGCGATACACGAATACTAAAACATATTTTCGAATTAAAAGATTCAAAGACTGAGCTCGACTGGGTCGAGCTTGACTGGGATGTTGTACATAGTAACCGACTTTCGAATCTTGCTTAATGGAAATTAGATTTAGTAGTTGGTTGCTAGGCAACCAAGAGGCATAAACAATTGCAATGGATTTAATCCATTTATAAGTGTGTAGAAACACTAAAGCATTAGTGGGAGATAAGGCGTCTCTAATACCCTCATGGGTAAAAGTACGTTGTGATGTACAATTCCAAATTACTTTTGGAATAAAAGAAGAGAGCCTAATCAATGAAAGCATGTAAGAGATTTGGATCAATTCAAAATCAAACATGCATAGGCAGTACGCCATTGATTATTTGATAGAGAATTAGATTCTCGAAATGTAAGACCCGCTTGAAACGTTGTATGTTGTCAAGCATTCTGGACATGTAAATGTCCATTAAGAAATCTTACATGAAATTCCTTATTCAAACAAATGAAACTTGATCGAGAAAATCGAAGATACTGAGCTAAGTATCTCTGAAGCCAGATCCAAAACATATCACGTGATATGAGTTTTGGTATTGCACCTTCATATGCATTCATGCGCATATGGGGTCTCCCGCTTATGTGAATAAGCTGGTGGGAGATAAGTTGGATGTAAAGTCCATCTTATGAAATTCGTGGGGTATCCAGAAAACTCTATAGGATACAAGTTCTACGATCCTACAAGATAAACTACGTTTGTCTCAAGGAACGCACACTTCTTGGAGAAGGGTTTCTTGCTAGGCAAGAATGAACACAACGTAGAACTAGATGAGGTCACTAAAGCTGAAAAGGCCGAAGAGGTCAATCAAGCCGACCCATCACCACAGGCAGTGGGAGAACATGAGCATGAAAGTGCACCAGAAAGTACACCGGTACTTCGTAAGTCAGAAAGACAACGTAGAGAACCCGAAAGGTACTACGGTCTGCTTCGTGAGACTAGACAGTCTCTAACCGACCCAAGGACTTACGAAGAGGCTATGCTAGGTATAGACTCGGGAAAGTGGCGTGAAGCCATGGAATTCGAATTGGACTCCATGCACTCAAACAAGGTCTGGGCCTTGGTAGATCCACCAGTGGGAGTGGCTCCCGTGGGTTGCAAGTGGATATATAAGCGAAAGCTTGGAGTGAACGGAGAGGTAATAACCGACAAGGCGCGATTAGTGGCAAAAGGATATACTCAAAGACCTGGAATTGACTTTGAGGAGACCTTCTCGCCCGTCGCAATGCCTAAATCCATTCGAATCTTGCTGGCCATAGCTGCGTGGTATAACTACGAGATATGGCAGATGTATGTAAAGACTGCCTTTCTCAATGGGGACATTGACAAGGAGATCTACATGGAGCAACCAAAAGGACATACATCCAAAGGAGATGAACACAAGGTGTGCAAACTCCAGATGTCCATTTATGGACTGAAGCAAGCTTCCCGAAGTTGGAACATTCGTTTCGATGAGATAATCCAAACTTTTGGATTCATCAAAAACATGTTTGAACCTTGCGTGTACAAGAAGGTCAGTGGGAGTACAGTTGAATTTTTGGTGCTTTACGTTGATGACATTCTTCTCATTGGAAATAATGTGAAAGTGTTGTCCGAAACTAAAGCATGGTTATCTACACAATTCTCAATGAAGGATTTGGGAGAAGCATCTTTTGTACTGGGTATAAGGATCTACCGAGATAGATCAAAAGGACTGCTGGGCCTCTCCCATTCCCAGTACATAGATAAAATCTTGAAGAGATTTGATATGGAAGAATCCAAGAGAGGATTGCTCCCAATGAGACATGGAATTGCACTCTCTAAGTCTATGGCCCCAAAGACGCCTGAAGAGAGAAGCAATATGTCTCGAGTACCATATGCATCTGCAATAAGAAGCATAATGAATGGTATATTATGTACGAGACCAGACGTAGCATACGCTTTAAGCGTTACAAGTTGCTACCAGTCTTATCCAGGTAAGCAGCACTGGATAGCCGTAAAGGCAATTCTGAAGTACCTGAGAAGGACTAAGGAATTGTTCTTGGTATACGGTGGAAGAGAATTGAAATTGGAAGGCTATACTGATTCTAGCTTCCAATGTAATGTAGACGACTTCAAGTCGACATCTGGATACGTGTTCTGCCTCAATAGTGGTGCGGTAAGCTGGAAGAGCTCCAAGAAAAACACTACCGCAGATTCAACCACCGAGACAGAATACATTGCCGCGAGTGAAGCAGCAAAGGAAGGTGTTTGGATGAAAAACTTCATCCAGGAATTGGATGTGATACCTAGCATTGTCGAGCCATTACTATCTTCTGTGATAATAATGGAGCTATCTCGCAAGCGAAGGAGTCGAGATCTCATCAAAATCCAAGCACGAACTAAGACGATACCATTTGATATGTTATATCATTGGTAGAGGAGACATAAAGATGGAACGTGTCACCTCAAGGGATAATACGACGGACCCGCTGTCTAAGCCATTGCCTCAAAGGCATCCGAAAACATCTGTCTAAGATGGGAATCAGAAGTATGAAAAGTTGGCTTTAGTACAAGTGGGAGATTGATAGAATAGTGTCCTGCAAGCCAACTATTTGGTTGCATTTAATTGAAAGGACCATTCAATTGGATTAATAAATGCATTTTATTATTATATGGTCATCTTTATCTTATGTAATAATTATCTACGCATAAGGATAGAAGTCCTTAGATCACAGGGCTATGGGAAAACCCGTGGACTGATCTCCAAGGCCGTGATCTAGAATATATTCAAGAGTCATAGAATCCAATCGAGATAGGACATCATTGGATTCGGTTAGACTCTCACTATTGTGTATACTCCGATGAACTGGAGAACGCTGGGGTCCACGAGCGTGACTGGGATAGTCGATACACATAAGTGGGTGGCTTGCTGGGATGGCAAGCGCACTGAATACCCCAATTAGGAAATAACTCACCATGGAAGCGGTAGTCGCATATCGGGGTTGAAGTTATTCCAATTTACAATAGTATACGAGGAACGATCCCTAACTACTTGAAATGATAGGGTTTATCTGGTGCGAGAACGTCTATGCTTTGATTTGAGTCCCGACTGACTGGAGATCGCCATAAAGTCTCTGTGGACTCATATTGGGTATAGAGGAACTCGTATGCAGATTCATATCATCAACAAAGGATCCATTGACCCGACTTGATAGGTTGGGAAATTCTCCTATGGATTTCTGTGAGAAATTAATTCTGGTAAAATCCTCGGCCGAGGTATCTGACGGCTTTATGTAAGTAGCTCATAAAGGTTATGTTGGGATATTTTGGGTAGGGCTCGATTGAATAAAGGAAACTCAGCAAGATCAGAGTCGAGAATCAAACAAAGTTCGACTTCTTCTTTGATTTGCTTCATGAGAATTCTATTCTCGTCTTAGATAATCGAGGTGTTAAGTTGCTTATGTTTCAGCAGGTTTGATTGAATCAAATTGCTTTTGACATAATGCATCTAGTTACTTCATTTCCAAAATGTCTATTGAATTACTTCAATAGTTTCAGAATTGTACTTCAACCAAATACACATATATTTTAACGATTGAAATCGTAAGTATATGTGAAGTAGCTTTCCTTTGAACTAGTGCTTTTAGTTCATGTCGATTGAAATGTTTTGGAGTGCCTTAGCAATCCTTCACTTCGGTTATCATTCCTTCAAGATTTGAAAGTTCCGTATTTACCCAAGTTCATTATCTCAGGAACAGTAAATAAAAACTTTCCTTTCGCATCTCTCTTTAGGAAGAATGTCCAGAGTGAACATTTCAAGCGCGGACGATTATCCAGTTTGTCTTATTCGTTTTCGATTTAGCATATAGTCTTCAAAGTTTCGATTCGTTTATCATTGTTTATTTCTATGTTTCAAAACATCAACATTTGTACAAAGTTAAATTGCTCTAATTAAATAAATTCCATTTCTCAATGGTAAAGCAATAATGTCTCGTACAAAAATGTGAAATAAAATCCAAAGTAAACTAAAACTTAAAACTCATGCTAATACGAAAAAACTAAGAAAAACTTCTTTTGCTAAAAAGGAATGTCTAGGTACAATTCTTCCTTGACCCAGTCCCGGAATTCCAGTTTCCTCATCTCGCTCTGCACTACTTGCATCTCCCTTTCAAGGAATTTCCTCCTTTTGGGTTGAGCGGAAAGACTATCATCGCCTGTAAATGCTTTTACAGAAATGAAAGTTTTGATCAGATGTCTTACATCAAAAAGATTCAACAAGTGTATAACTTAAAAAGTCATACCATAGTCAAGTCTTTCCAGGAAATCCTTTTCAACAAGCTTCCTTATTTTCCCTTCGTACTTACATAGACGGCAATTCCAATCATACAGACCAAAACCGCGTTGATGAGCTTCTTCATATTTGTCTAACAACTCATGCAATTGCTTTGTTTGTATTCCATCAGGCGGAATATCGCAATGTTGCATAAAATGAGTGAAGGTCTCAGATAATCCTTGAAGGGTTATCGTTATCTCATCTTCGAGAGTCAATTGGGCTCCAAACCCTTTCATCAGCTCGAATGTCTTGCTCAAGTAAGAACAATATTCCCCAACATTGTCAAACTTAGCCATGTCGGTTTCGTAGAGGAAATTGCACATCACTTTTAAAGTTGGTTCGGTTCTCAAACGCGTCAAGGATTGGATAGTGGATGGTAAATGGCTAACAAAAACAGACAACTATAAGCAGACAGGTTTAATATTAATACTTATAATTAACGAAATTTGGACTTTTTATCGAAAAAGTTCTCCCACTATTTTATCGAAACAGTAACCCCTTCTAGTTTCGGGAAAAGTCTATTTCCTAGTAGGTCTTGACGTCCCAGCAGCAATTAGTTGCACCCACGACTCGTGGTCATACAATTAATTCTCTAGGTAGGTATACATATTACCAATTGTGTCTACTACACAACCTTCAAGTTATTTTGCCTCGTTTTTCGCATTTATCTAGCACTGCTACATCATAAATGTTACTACGCGTTAAGTCTAACCCATTAATCATGATAAGCAACGGGCCCGGTCATGAATTCTCCGTAACTAGTTATCGGTCGATTTTCACGTCCCGACCAGTCCCTACCCTTGTCAAGTTTTAAAACTAGAATCAAGGAATTTCGTGCATTGCCCCTTTCTTCGACTCGGGTGCCAGACTCTGGATCACCTCTATCGATAAGTAAACAACATACACTAGTCCCTATTAATGGAAGGCTTGGATTTTATAAAACCTCATTTTATAATTTAACCCAATATGACTTAATATTTATTCGAGAGGGGAATTTTCGTTTTTGAAAGTTTGAAGAAACTCTCCTCGAGATCTCACCGCTTCAATTATGCTTTATCTTTTATTTACGATCTAGATTCTAGCGCGCAAACACACAAGCAATCATAAATCGACTAATAAATAAAAGCCATACAAGCCTAGCATGCATACTACCACAATATGTTTTCGATCGGGAGCCTCCTATGCGGGCCATCATCGAGCCAATGATGTTGGCCCAATTGGTCAATCTAAAGGGTTCACAAAGAACCTATGCTATTACACAATGTACCACGCATACATGGCCTTCAATTCTTCTTAGGCTCCCACCTTGCTTGTAAATGGGCCTCCATCCTAAACTAGGAAAGCAGTAAAGCCCTATTCTATTACAAAGGCTCAAAGTGGCCCAAAAGTAATAACAGGCTCGCAGGCCCAATAAAAACCATGCATTAAATCAAACCAATCACATCTAACCTAAGGTCAAGGCTCGGCGCGATCGAAAACCATGTAAACAGTTCACGTAGAGCAAAGAAACATGTAAACAACTTTTACTTTCTTCTATCTTAATTTTAAAACACCTTCTAAAATTAATTTCCTATGATTCTTGCTTTTTAGTCACTACTAATTATGACAAATAAATTCTCGGATAAACAAAACAACTTTTCTGCCTTAATTTCAGATTCTGATTTTTCAACTTTTGAAAATTGCAGTTCGGCCCCTATACTTTCGGAAATTGCACTTTTGACCCCAAAACTTTTGAAAAATTACAAAATACCCCCAAAGCAGTTTTCGGACAGAATGAGCAGAAAATTAAAATTTTGAAATCCAGAAAATTTTCGAATTTGCAAACAGACCCCTGAAGTTTTGGAAATTACAAAACAGTCCTCGGATTTTCGAAAATTGCAAAATGGTTCAAAATTGCGTGCGATCAGATTTTCAGAAATAACCCAGATTTTTCAAAAATTTCCAGAAACAGAAAATTAAATTTTCAGCCCTAATTATCATGTTTTGCGATTTTGCATAAAAGTCCTGATTTTTCGAAAAACTATAAATTCGCCACAGATCTAAAAAAGCAGTTTTACCCAATCATAGATCTAGTCATAACAAGCAAGAATCAATCACTAGAACATAATTAACATGCGTTCTCATACATACAATCAAGCATATACAGTGAAAACACATTATGTTCAGGCCTTTTCGTATAAAAACGTATGGACCTGGCTCTGATACCACTGTTGGGATATTTTGGGTAGGGCTCGATTGTCAATACAACAGAGTGCGGAATTTTAAAATTTTTCGAGTCCCTAAAAGTCCCATGAATTCTTTCTCCATAGTTATTATACGAATAAGGATGAATCAAACATTAATAAAACACAGGGGGTTAATCGCAGATTACCTGACCACCAAGTTGTGGTTCTGTCCTCCAGGTGTTTGGTTCGATCCACAGATTGAGTGATCCATATGTCTCACCTCCAGAATGTATCCACACCAATTGGATTGTAGCAACGTCTCCAAGTCACAGGCTAAGAACTAGATCTTGGAGATTTGTCAGCAAAGGAACAGAGACGCCAATGGAAGAATCGACCCACAGGACTTATGTGGTCGAGAAGGGTTCGGCCAAGTGCAGATCTGGTCCGAGCAGGGTTCGGCCAGGGTCAGGTTTGGACCGAGTTGGGTTCGGCCAAAGCTAGATTGGGCGACTAGGGTTTAGGGGCGGAAACCTTGGGGCGATTTTGCAATTAAAATTTCTTGTCGAAAAATCTTTTCCTCACACGATTTTTCTCTCTCAATTTTCAGCAAAAGTATTTTGTTTTTCTCTCAAAAGTTTTCTTGTCTTTGAGTGCAACTTAGTTCATTTAATAATGAAGAGGAGAGGGAGTATTTATAGGAGAAGAGTCCTTCTCCAAAAAGATCTCCTTTCCTTGTTTATCAAATCTTTATTCCTTATTCTTAGGAATTTGAGATTTGATAAATCTCTTCAAACTTGCTTTTCAAGAAACAAAAACTCTTTTCCTTTTAATTACTAGAAATCGCCCCCTAGCCCCTATTTTAGATCATTCCAAAATCAACCCATAATTATCCAATACTTAAATTGGTTAATTATTTATTCTTCCAATTAATTAACCACTTTAATTAATTTCATAATTAATCAGATAACTCTAATTAATTAATTATCAATTAATCAATTAGTCATCTAATCAATAATCTCCAATTGAATTAATACCATAATTCAATTAACTTGATTTAATAACTTTAAATCACTTTCTTTCCTTTTAGACAGTCACCGTCCAATTGTATTGTGTGTGACCCTCTGGGTTCACCATCAACTGGCAGCAGGCCCACGACTTTCGTGATTTAATTAACAAGCAATTAAATGCTCCGATCAATTAAACTACTTTTAATTGACCACTCCTAGAATTAAATCCTCTATTAATTCCGGAGTACCCACACTTCATGGTCGATGTCTAGCCACAAGCCCATGAAGCCCAATCAAAGGTGAATTGATTTATTGTGAACCTCACCTCTTATAATTGCCATGTACATACGGTCCTTCTACGACTGATTTCCCGATCGAGACCTAGGGTGTGTGAATTGATCGGCACCTCTAATTATCTCAATAACTATACTTTCTAATTTTCCGACAATGATTTCAGTGTGACTGCCAAATTTGGAAGCTCCTTCCAAATGCATCACCGACTATGGCCATAGATTCCTCGAAATCAATTATCTAAGAAACGTATAGGAAATTCTCTCATCTTATCAGGATGAGGCGTTAGATCCTGTCTTAGTACTAACCACTCGCGTACACTTTTGTACGCACCCAACTTAGGCACTTTGTGGCCAGGCTACGTGACCAGTACCTAAATCTAAGTACGCACATCCATGTACCGAATTCGCCCTAGTACCTCAAGTCTAAGGACTAAATCGTACACTATTATAAGCCTTGAGAAACATCCCATCACCGATATGCGTCATGCGCTTCCACAATGGGTTTCTCTGTTCGGGTCGTTCGATGCGTTCAATCCTCCATTGAACCACCTACTCGTATGCACTGGACTCAAATTCCTTGCTCATGAAACTCTACAAATTCACTCCATGTGAATCATGCATATTTGTACAAGTCTTTGCGATTCCTACGATACCCCGTCTCGTTTGGAATCTATGACTTGGAACGGTTTTAAGATCACGACCTTTGAGACTGTTTCATGATTGCACTCAGTACTGAAGTGAATCGTCCCATAGTCTATTGTGACCTTAGGATTTCATCCAATCGCTTAGATAGGTTCGCGAGAGATGAAGTTGGCCATTGTTCAGTTTCACATACTATGAATGAACGACGTATTAATTATAAACCATAAGAAAACAATACTTCAACAAGCTAATTAACATTGGCTTGCTGGGCACTATTCCATCAATCTCCCACTTGCCCTAAAGCCAATCACAACATTTCTAAGACCCATCTATACCAAGATGTCCCTCGAACCATTTGTGAGAGAGCTTAATTAGTGGATCTGCTAAGTTTGTCTTTTTGAGATAACGTAGTGCTTTTACGCGTCTCAGTTATCTTATGACTTGTTCAGTCATTCGGTGTTGTGTTCAGATTATAGGTGAGATCTCGATTTCCTTTCATTGATCAATTGCCTCATCTAAATCGGCTAAGATTATGATGGGCAAATGTCATGCTAGGTATTTCATCCAGTCGTTGGATGAAAATTTCTCATCTAAACACTTTCTTTTGTGCAGCATCATAATGGTGCTCTTTTATTCTTGTTTGAATCGGCAATGGTATATTATTGGAATTCCTTCCAATTTACCTTGCTTTATCGAAACAGAATAAATAATCCACTTCAGACTGGAAATCTCGAATTTCAAAAATCCTTTGAGTTTCAATTCTCCACTACTACCATAGACCAGCGTTGCATCCTTTAATTATCTTCGAGGATTTGCTTTTATGGTAGACCAGTGTCCTTTACTGGTGTTTGACTATCATTAGCTCGTTTAGAGCATTTTGACAAGTCAGGTCTAGTACAAGACTTTGCATGCTACATGCAATCCAAATGCCAAGCATAAGGCTTCTTGAGACAGTCACTTCTTCACTCATTAATTTAGGGCTCATTAAATAAGTGAGAGAGTTTTTGTCTCTTTTGGAAACAATCCTTTCTTGGATTCTTCCATATTGAATTTAATCAATATTGTCTTTGTACTTTGATTTGGTAAATCACTACATCTTCTTCCTTCTATCTACCATAGATACGTATTGCCAGTACGTGAGATGTAATTCCAAATCTTATCATGGAGAATTGCGTGAAGAACACGCTTTCGTCTGTGCTTTTCTGATATGCTTATATCTTGTTTGATGTACTGAACATCATCTTGTTGCGCTTCGAACTCAACTACACTCCCACTGATTCTTTTGCACATTTGGAATCTATATGCCTTTTGACAAATTCAACATTCTTGATTGACTTATCAAGTTGCATGTTCCAAGTTTGGGAAAAAGTCATAGATTGACCTTTGGATTTGAATAGAGATCTTCTCATCAATTTTCAATTGTGATATGCAGGATTCATATCCAATAGTCATGCCTTCGGTAGTCAAAACTATCTCTCTATGGCTAATAGTTTCGAAATGAATTTTGACCTGCTAATGTATATAAGGTATTTTCATCAATCCTAAAAGGACTTTTGAATAATTACCTATTGCCATTAAGTGAGTCAAAGTTTTCAACTTCGAATCTTATGGCTATATGCCATATCCCTTAGATCATGTTTAACATAATCTCTTTGTAATCTTGGATTGGAATCCAATTTCTCAACTTTGTAAAATGGAATTTTGAGTTCCTTACGAATTTGATCAGATTACGATTTCTTTGTGCATGGATTGATTCAGCAGTTTTCAGTGTTTACTCCCACTGCTCATGGGGACGGGTCCACTCTTTGGACTTCATCAAGTTCTACGACATTCCTTATTTCCTTTGACAAGGTCTTGTCAACAGAGGAACAAGCTACTTACGAGATACCTTTTGTTTCTCGTTGTCGTGGAACATGTATTCAATAGATTTTGTTGAATACCCCATAAACTTTATATGAACTAGATCTACCATCTAATTTCTCATATAAGGGTGTTCTGCTATGTCTTAAAAGACACGGCGATGTAAGGACTTACTTCGAAATATACTATACCAAGTATCTTTGAAGAGTCAAGGGGAGGTATCCCCTAATTTGAATAAAGGAAACTCAGCAAGATCAGAGTCGAGAATCAAACAAAGTTCGACTTCTTCTTTGATTTGCTTCATGAGAATTCTATTCTCGTCTTAGATAATCGAGGTGTTAAGTTGCTTATGTTTCAGCAGGTTTGATTGAATCAAATTGCTTTTGACATAATGCATCTAGTTACTTCATTTCCAAAACGTCTATTGAATTACTTCAATAGTTTCAGAATTGTACTTCAACCAAGTACACATATATTTTAACGATTGAAATCGTAAGTATATGTGAAGTAGCTTTCCTTTGAACTAGTGCTTTTAGTTCATGTCGATTGAAATGTTTTGGAGTGCCTTAGCAATCCTTCACTTCGGTTATCATTCCTTCAAGATTTGAAAGTTCCGTATTTACCCAAGTTCATTATCTCAGGAACAGTAAATAAAAACTTTCCTTTCGCATCTCTCTTTAGGAAGAATGTCCAGAGTGAACATTTCAAGCGCGGACGATTATCCAGTTTGTCTTATTCGTTTTCGATTTAGCATATAGTCTTCAAAGTTTCGATTCGTTTATCATTGTTTATTTCTATGTTTCAAAACATCAACATTTGTACAAAGTTAAATTGCTCTAATTAAATAAATTCCATTTCTCAATGGTAAAGCAATAATGTCTCGTACAAAAATGTGAAATAAAATCCAAAGTAAACTAAAACTTAAAACTCATGCTAATACGAAAAAACTAAGAAAAACTTCTTTTGCTAAAAAGGAATGTCTAGGTACAATTCTTCCTTGACCCAGTCCCGGAATTCCAGTTTCCTCATCTTGCTCTGCACTACTTGCATCTCCCTTTCAAGGAATTTCCTCCTTTTGGGTTGAGCGGGAAGACTATCATCGCCTGTAAATGCTTTTACAGAAATGAAAGTTTTGATCAGATGTCTTACATCAAAAAGATTCAACAAGTGTATAACTTAAAAAGTCATACCATAGTCAAGTCTTTCCAGGAAATCCTTTTCAACAAGCTTCCTTATTTTCCCTTCGTACTTACATAGACGGCAATTCCAATCATACAGACCAAAACCGCGTTGATGAGCTTCTTCATATTTGTCTAACAACTCATGCAATTGCTTTGTTTGTATTCCATCAGGCGGAATATCGCAATGTTGCATAAAATGAGTGAAGGTCTCAGATAATCCTTGAAGGGTTATCGTTATCTCATCTTCGAGAGTCAATTGGGCTCCAAACCCTTTCATCAGCTCGAATGTCTTGCTCAAGTAAGAACAATATTCCCCAACATTGTCAAACTTAGCCATGTCGGTTTCGTAGAGGAAATTGCACATCACTTTTAAAGTTGGTTCGGTTCTCAAACGCGTCAAGGATTGGATAGTGGATGGTAAATGGCTAACAAAAACAGACAACTATAAGCAGACAGGTTTAATATTAATACTTATAATTAACGAAATTTGGACTTTTTATCGAAAAAGTTCTCCCACTATTTTATCGAAACAGTAACCCCTTCTAGTTTCGGGAAAAGTCTATTTCCTAGTAGGTCTTGACGTCCCAGCAGCAATTAGTTGCACCCACGACTCGTGGTCATACAATTAATTCTCTAGGTAGGTATACATATTACCAATTGTGTCTACTACACAACCTTCAAGTTATTTTGCCTCGTTTTTCGCATTTATCTAGCACTGCTACATCATAAATGTTACTACGCGTTAAGTCTAACCCATTAATCATGATAAGCAACGGGCCCGGTCATGAATTCTCCGTAACTAGTTATCGGTCGATTTTCACGTCCCGACCAGTCCCTACCCTTGTCAAGTTTTAAAACTAGAATCAAGGAATTTCGTGCATTGCCCCTTTCTTCGACTCGGGTGCCAGACTCTGGATCACCTCTATCGATAAGTAAACAACATACACTAGTCCCTATTAATGGAAGGCTTGGATTTTATAAAACCTCATTTTATAATTTAACCCAATATGACTTAATATTTATTCGAGAGGGGAATTTTCGTTTTTGAAAGTTTGAAGAAACTCTCCTCGAGATCTCACCGCTTCAATTATGCTTTATCTTTTATTTACGATCTAGATTCTAGCGCGCAAACACACAAGCAATCATAAATCGACTAATAAATAAAAGCCATACAAGCCTAGCATGCATACTACCACAATATGTTTTCGATCGGGAGCCTCCTATGCGGGCCATCATCGAGCCAATGATGTTGGCCCAATTGGTCAATCTAAAGGGTTCACAAAGAACCTATGCTATTACACAATGTACCACGCATACATGGCCTTCAATTCTTCTTAGGCTCCCACCTTGCTTGTAAATGGGCCTCCATCCTAAACTAGGAAAGCAGTAAAGCCCTATTCTATTACAAAGGCTCAAAGTGGCCCAAAAGTAATAACAGGCTCGCAGGCCCAATAAAAACCATGCATTAAATCAAACCAATCACATCTAACCTAAGGTCAAGGCTCGGCGCGATCGAAAACCATGTAAACAGTTCACGTAGAGCAAAGAAACATGTAAACAACTTTTACTTTCTTCTATCTTAATTTTAAAACACCTTCTAAAATTAATTTCCTATGATTCTTGCTTTTTAGTCACTACTAATTATGACAAATAAATTCTCGGATAAACAAAACAACTTTTCTGCCTTAATTTCAGATTCTGATTTTTCAACTTTTGAAAATTGCAGTTCGGCCCCTATACTTTCGGAAATTGCACTTTTGACCCCAAAACTTTTGAAAAATTACAAAATACCCCCAAAGCAGTTTTCGGACAGAATGAGCAGAAAATTAAAATTTTGAAATCCAGAAAATTTTCGAATTTGCAAACAGACCCCTGAAGTTTTGGAAATTACAAAACAGTCCTCGGATTTTCGAAAATTGCAAAATGGTTTAAAATTGCGTGCGATCAGATTTTCAGAAATAACCCAGATTTTTCAAAAATTTCCAGAAACAGAAAATTAAATTTTCAGCCCTAATTATCATGTTTTGCGATTTTGCATAAAAGTCCTGATTTTTCGAAAAACTATAAATTCGCCACAGATCTAAAAAAGCAGTTTTACCCAATCATAGATCTAGTCATAACAAGCAAGAATCAATCACTAGAACATAATTAACATGCGTTCTCATACATACAATCAAGCATATACAGTGAAAACACATTATGTTCAGGCCTTTTCGTATAAAAACGTATGGACCTGGCTCTGATACCACTGTTGGGATATTTTGGGTAGGGCTCGATTGTCAATACAACAGAGTGCGGAATTTTAAAATTTTTCGAGTCCCTAAAAGTCCCATGAATTCTTTCTCCATAGTTATTATACGAATAAGGATGAATCAAACATTAATAAAACACAGGGGGTTAATCGCAGATTACCTGACCACCAAGTTGTGGTTCTGTCCTCCAGGTGTTTGGTTCGATCCACAGATTGAGTGATCCATATGTCTCACCTCCAGAATGTATCCACACCAATTGGATTGTAGCAACGTCTCCAAGTCACAGGCTAAGAACTAGATCTTGGAGATTTGTCAGCAAAGGAACAGAGACGCCAATGGAAGAATCGACCCACAGGACTTATGTGGTCGAGAAGGGTTCGGCCAAGTGCAGATCTGGTCCGAGCAGGGTTCGGCCAGGGTCAGGTTTGGACCGAGTTGGGTTCGGCCAAAGCTAGATTGGGCGACTAGGGTTTAGGGGCGGAAACCTTGGGGCGATTTTGCAATTAAAATTTCTTGTCGAAAAATCTTTTCCTCACACGATTTTTCTCTCTCAATTTTCAGCAAAAGTATTTTGTTTTTCTCTCAAAAGTTTTCTTGTCTTTGAGTGCAACTTAGTTCATTTAATAATGAAGAGGAGAGGGAGTATTTATAGGAGAAGAGTCCTTCTCCAAAAAGATCTCCTTTCCTTGTTTATCAAATCTTTATTCCTTATTCTTAGGAATTTGAGATTTGATAAATCTCTTCAAACTTGCTTTTCAAGAAACAAAAACTCTTTTCCTTTTAATTACTAGAAATCGCCCCCTAGCCCCTATTTTAGATCATTCCAAAATCAACCCATAATTATCCAATACTTAAATTGGTTAATTATTTATTCTTCCAATTAATTAACCACTTTAATTAATTTCATAATTAATCAGAT
This sequence comes from Penstemon barbatus, assembly GCA_003313485.2. Lineage (NCBI taxonomy): Eukaryota > Viridiplantae > Streptophyta > Magnoliopsida > Lamiales > Plantaginaceae > Penstemon > Penstemon barbatus. The sequence continues at coordinate 50,875,858 of CM064877.1, read as the reverse complement.
AACTCTAATTAATTAATTATCAATTAATCAATTAGTCATCTAATCAATAATCTCCAATTGAATTAATACCATAATTCAATTAACTTGATTTAATAACTTTAAATCACTTTCTTTCCTTTTAGACAGTCACCGTCCAATTGTATTGTGTGTGACCCTCTGGGTTCACCATCAACTGGCAGCAGGCCCACGACTTTCGTGATTTAATTAACAAGCAATTAAATGCTCCGATCAATTAAACTACTTTTAATTGACCACTCCTAGAATTAAATCCTCTATTAATTCCGGAGTACCCACACTTCATGGTCGATGTCTAGCCACAAGCCCATGAAGCCCAATCAAAGGTGAATTGATTTATTGTGAACCTCACCTCTTATAATTGCCATGTACATACGGTCCTTCTACGACTGATTTCCCGATCGAGACCTAGGGTGTGTGAATTGATCGGCACCTCTAATTATCTCAATAACTATACTTTCTAATTTTCCGACAATGATTTCAGTGTGACTGCCAAATTTGGAAGCTCCTTCCAAATGCATCACCGACTATGGCCATAGATTCCTCGAAATCAATTATCTAAGAAACGTATAGGAAATTCTCTCATCTTATCAGGATGAGGCGTTAGATCCTGTCTTAGTACTAACCACTCGCGTACACTTTTGTACGCACCCAACTTAGGCACTTTGTGGCCAGGCTACGTGACCAGTACCTAAATCTAAGTACGCACATCCATGTACCGAATTCGCCCTAGTACCTCAAGTCTAAGGACTAAATCGTACACTATTATAAGCCTTGAGAAACATCCCATCACCGATATGCGTCATGCGCTTCCACAATGGGTTTCTCTGTTCGGGTCGTTCGATGCGTTCAATCCTCCATTGAACCACCTACTCGTATGCACTGGACTCAAATTCCTTGCTCATGAAACTCTACAAATTCACTCCATGTGAATCATGCATATTTGTACAAGTCTTTGCGATTCCTACGATACCCCGTCTCGTTTGGAATCTATGACTTGGAACGGTTTTAAGATCACGACCTTTGAGACTGTTTCATGATTGCACTCAGTACTGAAGTGAATCGTCCCATAGTCTATTGTGACCTTAGGATTTCATCCAATCGCTTAGATAGGTTCGCGAGAGATGAAGTTGGCCATTGTTCAGTTTCACATACTATGAATGAACGACGTATTAATTATAAACCATAAGAAAACAGTACTTCAACAAGCTAATTAACATTGGCTTGCTGGGCACTATTCCATCAGGTTAAGTCAAAGAGAATTATTTCGAGACCAGAATGCATAAGGTCAAGGCAAAAGAAAAGGGAAACCGATGAAAGACCATACCCTTAAGTCTCGACTGGGAGATTGATCGATGGAGAGATTATGTCGTATATGGAAATTGTAAATGAGATAAAAGGTTCACTGAATTAATTCACCAGTGATTGGGCTCCATGGGCTTGTGGCTGGACATCGACCGTGGAGTGTGGGAGAATTCCCAAATTGGCAGGGGTGCTAATTTTGGAATGGTCAATCGACAGAGTGTTCGATTGATTTAAAGTAAATCTTACTCGAATAATAATATTTAATTATAACCCACGGCCAATTATGTGGTGAACCTACGGGGGCATACACAATACACATGAAGCGAAAGCGAGGAAATAAGAACGACCGAGTCGACTGGGTAAATAATCGACTGGGTCGATTATTATGGGTGGGTCGACTGGGTCGACCCAATTGGAACAAATTGGGATCCAATTGGAATTGGATCAGGATCATAAATTAAATTGGAATTTAATTTGTGGATTAATTAATTAAGTTGGATTTAATTAATTAGAAGGGATTTTAATTAAATGGGCTTAGAGTCTGATTTAATTAAATGGGAGATTAAGTTAATTAATTGGGCTATTTAATTGGGAGATTAAATAAAGCCTGGTCAAATTAATTAACTGGGCCATGAACTAATTAGAAGACTTGGTCTTCCAATTAAAGAGGGCCATGGCCCATGTAGGAGAGAAGAGCCCTAGTCCTAATAGGACTAGGTTAGGGAGATAACTATAAGTAGCTATCTTGTAGTTTTTTTCACACAACTCAATAAGCAAAATTTGAGCAAGAGCAAAAAAATTCTCTCTCCCCTCTCCCAGTAATAGTCGACCGAACCCTGTCTTCCTTTTGGAAGAAATTTTTTTCGTTTTCGACTTTGTTCCAAAATCGTTCCTAAATCCTAGATCATAATATATCTTGTGTTCTAGCTGATCAAGATTTATTATTTTCGTGTAATTGTGGTGTATCAACCCGTAGAGGCGCAACACGTGGGGCGCTACTGTAGAGCTTGGGTCGATTTTGCTGAGGAGAATTTCAGAGTCCGTTTTGCTGACTGCCAACTTGGATTTGCAAGGAGATAGGTATAACATGCAAACTTATACTATCGTTTTATTTATTCATATATATACAACTAGAGAGTATCCTGGCAAGATTCAGTAAGAGGTCCTAAAATTTTTTATATTCCGCTGTGCCTAGGGCTGTTTATCTTACCGAATCCCAACATAACTACCAATGCGCTGTCTCACACTTGAGACCAAAATCATTTGCACACTTGAGTACAAAAATAGTGTTCAAATTACAAAGTTTCCAATATAAGTCAACCACATTTGCATCCGTCTGCCGCAAGTAAAAAGATGTTTCATAGTGAGGCAGTACGCCGAAAAATCAAGGCATCTTACCTTCAAGCATCCTGTGTGCTTACCTCTCACGGTTGCGTTCAGACGAGTTCAAGAACAAGCTAATGTGCTTCGCATTGTCCATTATCTTGAATGACAAATAGTTCCGGTTCTCGTCCGTTAGAGAGGTAATGCTATCAAGGGCGGCTATTATCTTCTTTGCCTTATCGTCGTACGTGTCCTTCTCCTTGGCAAATTTCGAGCTAAGATCAGCCCATGTGGATTTAGCCGCCTTCATTAACTCCTCCATGTCCGGTTTAAACTGTTCGGACCCATAAGAATCCGGTGTTTTCCTCTTCCGTGTTTGTTTTTCCGTCTTAATCTTCTTCGTCAATTTCGCCTTGTTAGGGACACTTGTATGAAAACCCATGTTATACGGTGGTAACTCCTCTCCAAACTTTGAAATATCCGAGAAATCAGTTGTTAAATCAATTGTAGGGCTGTTATACAAGCTTTCATCATTGCTTGCATAAGTAACTGGCTCTTTTCCCTTCGAATTAGTGTTCTTCACAAGATTCGTCTTAACAAATCTTCAACAATCTCCACAAAGTCATCGGCATCATCTCCAGTTGCCCTATCTTTTCCAAATATCTCCACCCAATCATCATAATATATATATATGACTTGAACCTCATGTTTGCAACATCAGGGTGCGCCTAAACATAAACCAAAATTAAATTAATATTCATTTCAAACTCAAATTTGAAACATAATTGTTTAAATGAGGGGTAGAGCACAATTTAATTTTATCAGGGCTGTATGTGCAATTTATAAGACAGGGGGATATTTACATTAAATGATGACAAGGGGTTATTTGCTAAAACATGAGGAACAACACAATTTATCATGACAGTTTCCTAGTTTCCAGTTTATATGTAGCTTAAAGGGGGCTACATGCAATTTATACTGACAGGGGGCTAATTTGCAATTTACAATCCAGGGGGTTTACATGCAGTTTATCAAATACATGGTAATCAGAGTTTACAAATACATGGGGGTGTCTGCAATTAATCATGACAGGGGCCTACATGCTATTTATATTAAAAGGGGGGCTAATAGGCAGTTTACAATCCAGGGGGTATATGCAATTATCAAACACAGGGGAGTATATGCAGCTTATAGGGACTTGGTTGGTATATGCAATTTACAAATACATGGGGTGTATGCAATTAATCATGCCAGGGGCGAAAGTAGCCAGTTTACAATCCATATTTTATATGCAATTTAATAATACAGTGGGGCATATGCAGTTTATAGATTAAGGGGGGTATATGCAATATATCAAATCCAGGGGGTGTTTGCATATATTAATAGAACGCACCTTCACGTATAGGAACCAAACTTCATCATCTACATCGATTGTCTTTCCACCGTCGTTCCAACCGAACCCACTCGTCCCTTGCATACCTAGTAATTGATAATAGGTCTTCTTCCACACGGTCAACTTTGAATTTATATGCTTAGATGAAATCTTTAATGAAGGTAGTCATGCACTAAGTGCAGCTTCAAGTGCTTGCAAATACCCCAGCCTAAATGAATTATCAGCCTTCCAATCGTTTGTGACCATATCCTTCAATAGTTGGATAAGTTGACTTTCCTCAGGCGCATTCCAAATTCTACGCTAGCCCTATGTTTTCTTCTGGGTAGGAACCGAGTCACCATAGCGTGGCATGGATGCCATTTCTCGGTTTTCTTAACCTGAAAATACAAAGAATGTTATGAAATTCACAAGCACTTTTGACCATACTCTAAGACTGATACGTATAACATAACATATAAAAAACATTCAATGATTCATGGGTTTAAATACATAGCAGTCTCACAAACAAACAAATTAATTGCCAATTGCACAACAAATTGTATGACATCAATCATATAAACAGTACATAAAAATTAAGGATAAGAGGAATTGGTTCCTAGTTTATGAAAAGTTTCATAATGAAACTCAGATTTAACAACTTAATTGCGCTTCGCACTCCATTTCATGAACATATCATTTGTCATTTGTTCACGAAACTGGTTCCATACATTCGATGCCTCAACCACCTCATTGTAATCTTCTACTCGAGGATCATCCTCATCGTCACTCGAGTCACGTAAGTCACTTGATACAGGCAAATTAGGATTAACAACCCAAGGTTCGTCAGTCAATGTTTTCCGCATGAAGTTCTGAATCAACAACAAAGCCATTATCATTCTATTTTGCATCTTTAGGGGATAGAATATGTTGCTTCTAAGAATTGCCCATTTCTTCTTGACTTGCCCGAAGCTGCGCTCTATTATGTTCCTAGCTTGAGAATGTTTCATGTTGAAATATTCATGAGCATTTAGAGGGGCATCCATGCCAACTCCCTACTCTTTCAAATGATAACTCACTCCTCTATAAGGCGCAAGGAAACCTTCTCCGTTAGTATACCCATTGTCACACAAGTAGTAAGTCCCTATGAAAAAACAAAATATTAATACAACCCATATAAAAAATTTAGGTAATGGATGTTTTAAATTATCTTTGAACAATGTAGTGATTAACCTATAGGCACTCGTAATCCGTTTGGTCGATTGATGGCATCCCTTAGAACTTGATGCCGCGGATTCTTCCCAACCAATCAAAGCATACGTGAATGCCCCTTTAATACCACACCTGACAAGCATATTGGTGGAAATAACACCCTTGCATGATCTATAACGCGGCTTATCCACTAATGGAACCTGAACTGGAACATAGCTTCCATCTAATGCTCCGATGCATCCCTACACAATGAAGAATTTGAAGATTAAAAAACAATCATGAACAAATACATATACACCCAATAAGGAAGAAACATAAATGGTACTAACTCGCCGGAAAACAACTCCACCTAGTGTCATCGCAATCATTTGTTATTAGATCGCGTTGAGATAGTAAAATTGGATAGAGCTTTAGCAAACAATTAAGTACACGGTAAAAACATTTGCTCACGATCTCTCCCAAACGACGATAATCAGTCCGGACAACTCGAATCTTCATATGATGAGCAAGAACTGATAAGAACATGGCTACTTGTTCTTGCATGGGAACCCCCCTCCCCGTTATGTAGCAAAGAACAAAACTTTTCGAATGCACTCGTGCTAAGGCGTATGATGTCTTTAAACCTTATGGTATCTTCATAAAAAATATAATGTTAATTTTTCGCTTGATTTCGCTTTCTACGTATTAGGCTATACCGTATCGGTTGATTGGCGTGGTGTGTAATGATTCGCAGTGAAATTAAGAAAACACCCATCCAAAAGAATTGATGAAACATTAACATGAAGAGGTGTTTTCTTCGTTGATCCATATGCATAAGGCTATGAAAATATAATGTTGAATACAACCCATATAAAGCTCACTACTTCGTATCACATATGTATGTAGACATCAAACTTTTCAATTAATTTAATTTTGGCAAACAAATTCATAAACAGGCAGTAAACATTTTCCTTCCAAAAAAATTTAATGACAAATTCAGTTGTTAAATTATTGACCAACAAATCCATGAGCAGGCAGTAAACAAATTATTAAAAAATGGTTCTTCAATTTGACATTTGTTTATAAAATGGTAGTTAATTTCTCCCCCACGCTCAACATAAATCGAAACATATGGGATAGTGTATGGGTACCTAACTCTATCCACCATTGAAATTTTCTAGTAAAACAAACAACAACTTATGCTAAGCCATACAAATCAGTTAATTGAAGAAGTACCCCATTCAAAATAAAGAAATTCCATTCTTCAATTGATAACAGAGGGGAACATGGCCGAAAATTAAAAATAAATTCAGCAACCGAAAATTGAAAACAAAAAAACCTCTCCAATCTTATTTAACATACAGCTACGGTCGAAAGAAGAAAAGCCCAAAGTATAACCTTGGCTACTCAATTCGTGAGCTTCTCAATTGCACTTGGATATCTTCGAAACCTAAATGTAGCGAGTCATTAGTTTAGTAATATGTATGTACATCATAATAAATTAAACTATGAAGTGTGTGGAAGCTCAAATGAACATGGCCGAAAATAGGGTTGAAGAAGAAACATATCGCGGCCTGGGAGGGACAGAAAGGGAAGATGGGTGGGAAAATGAAGTGTTTGAATGTTTTATTCCTTTTCTCTCGCTTTAATTTTAATAATTGATAAATTTAGGGGCATTTTGGGTACAGAAAAAATAGTTTGGGCCACTATTTTGTAATCGGACGGGGGGTGCCAGATTATAATCAAGTGAATTAGACTTGGCTGGCCCATATTTCACCGGATTAGCACGGGCAGCCCGGCTTTTTATCAGCCCATCCGAACGAAGTTTAATCTCATATCCATTTTTTAATGGGCTGAATAATGGCTAATCGTGGCCTAATATACCAAACCGAACGCTGCCTTAGGAGTACTCATCGCCCTCTTCTTCCACGGCTTCCATAACCAATCTTGTTCCCTATTTCTCTAACATATTATCCTACCTTCTGACGAATTTATGGTTTTGCAACGGCCCATCGAGTGTTTTCTGATGCATTTTTCCAATTCATTCTTTTTCTCATTCACAAAGGGGATGAATCAGTTATACTTCTTTTCAATCCTATCAATATATACACAGCTGCCATGACTAATTTATACATAATTAGGGCTCAATTTTTAGATTTTTTTTTTAATTCCTCTTTTCGACTCTTTCTTCTTCAATAACCTTCTCTCTCAATTCTTGATTTTTATCTCTTCTACACAACCAATTTAATCATTTCTTCCCATCTGACGTCAATCCAGAGGGTGTGAGGGAATGTGAACAGATGCCTTCAGAAATAGATACGGCTAAAGAGAGAAATGAGAGACTGTCTGAGAGAGTTGGTGAGTTCTTCAATCGTTTTTTTTGTGGTATTTTTTTTTTATTTAATTCTTCCTATTGTTTTGTTTATAAATTATGATTGGGTTCGAAGTTTTATTTTCAGTTTTGTATTTTCGTTTAATTCTTCTGATAGTTTTATTGTGCAGGAGTTGTGGATTGCAGCTTTCAACTTTTTACAACGTATACTATTTTCATTTTGAAGAGGTTAAGAATATTTTTGTTTCTTTGAAATTGTTCCATATTCCTTTTTTGCATTGCTTTTGTGTGTGAGGAGGTAGTTTTTTTTTTTTTTATTATCGTGCTCCATATTGTTTGTTCCTAGAGTTATACACAAATCTTGTGATTTTGTTATTGGATTTAGAGATTATAAGTTCTTGATATATTCATGTATTTGTTAAATGTAGGAAAAACTTCCATAAATTTGTTTGCATCTAATCAATCTTTACATCGGGTTTTCCATGGAGATAGGAATGAAATCAACTTTTATTATTGTCTTCAATCTTTACATTGGTTTTTTCATGGAGATAGGAATGAAAACAACTTTGATTATTTTTGAATGATAGTATGCATCAACCACATACCTCTTAGTACTTGGGATTGTTTCCGGAGGCTCAAACTCTCTCATTCTTTTCATCAAGTAATAGTTGATGTACTATTCGAAATCTCATTGTCCAAAGTGTAATCTTGTTTTATCTTTCCCTATTATTCCTACATAGGGACAACAAAATTCATCTTTCATTAGCTTTTCTCTGTAGTTGCTTTTATTTTTGTTCCAATTCTGATATCGTAGGATCTCAAGCATTCAATTTAGGCCCTTATATATGTTCTACTAATAAGCATGTTCTACCATATATCTAATAGTTGTTTTAAACATTGGAAAGTGTAGCAAAAATAGCCCTATTATTGATTTTTGATGATAGTTATGTGAATTTTTGGTTGCCAGCCTTAATTGAAGAATGGGGCTGATAGCTTTGGTGGTCTTGGAGCAACTCTATTGATGTCTTGACACGCTATATATAATGGGATTGAATGAGAAGTAAGGCTATGGTGCTGTTTATGGGTTTTTTACTTTCCGTTTATTTTTCTTTCAAATTTATTTCGATTTTGCTGTGCTACTTTGAACAGTAAATACTTCTACATTTGTTTGTCACTGAGCCCTGGTTTGAGAGTTTCACAATTTGGGTGTATAGATATTAGAGGTTGCCAATCAATATCCGGCTGGCCAGTTCCTTTATCTATACAAATTTGAGTGATACAAAATAAAATGAATATCATTGAATATAGCATGACGTGATATGATCGGGATGGGTTTACAGTTTTTGTAGATTTCTCTTTATAAATAATGCAACATCTTTTTTAAAATCTTCCTCAAAGTATCCTTTGAGCTACTATTATTTAGCGTTGTTTCTCCTTGCATTGTGCAAGATTAACATCTCTGTAAGGATTTGAAAATTAGAATATCATGAAACAGAAATTGAAACATGGTTAGGCAAGAAAGGAATGATTATGAATGGGTTAGCTTCATGTGTTTGTCTCATTGTAGTGGATTTACAGCGTCAAATAATTGATGGCTAATTTTTCTAAAATATCATTGAATTTTTTTGTAACTGTTTTTAATGCTTAAGAAGTTGTTCATGGCAGGTGGGATGCAAATTCCTTGGATTTTAACAAGAGTTATGATGCCAGTGTCTTTGGGACAACCATAAGGTTACTTTAAGAGGTTTATTTTGTATATTCCTTTATATATTTTCCCATCTAAATTTTTATTTTTATTTTTAGATAGCCATAAGGCTGCATGGTTTGAATTACGGAAGAAAGGAATCATCTTAAAAAGTATGATCATTGTTAACTTATTTTTAAACAGAGTTATGGACTTCTCAGCACATATGATCTTTCTGGAGACAAAGTTTCCTTGAAAAGGCTAAAGATATTGCTGACAGACTGTTGCTAGCATGGAATTCTACTTCTGGCATCTCATATAATACAATTAATTTGGCTCATGGAAACCCGCATAACCCTTGGTGAACGGGTGTAAGTTTTCATTATTTAAATTTGGCTTCACTTTCTCCACAAAACTAGAATCATATCTGAAAGTTGCCTACTTGGTCTGTTGGATCTCTTGTTGTACCTAGGTAAATCTAGGAGAAAACATTGCTTTACATTATTTATGGAGTTGTCTACTTCATTTTGATTTTGCTTTTTTCAGTAGTTATTACTTGGTAACTCAATGCTGAGCTGTTTTAAAGTTTAACACTACGGTCAGTGGCGGAGCCGAAAATATTTTCACCGGGGTCATTATAAAATTAAAGATTACAATAAAATTTAAATGTCAATTAGAAATTCAAAAAATAAAAATCAACCACGACATTGAAAAGCCAATCAAAATTAATTCAAATCAAATATAATTTAAGTAGACGGGATGTTTTCTGCACAATTTTTATGGGAGAGGGAGTTTGATATGAAATTAAGACGATTCCTAGTATTGGAAAAGTATCATCCAATCTTAAATTTTATGATTTGTATTTTATTATGATTCAACATATTGTAAACAAAAACAATTGATATTTGAGTTGAAGCCAAATTTGTGGCATTTGACTTTGTTAGATTTTATTAAACATACAAATATATAGTAATTTTATCCAATATCTAATTTCTTAATATTTTATAAATAAATGAAAATGTAACTTTAAAATGTCAATCTAATTAAAATATGAACCCCGTTAATATGCAGTTTAGAACTTTAATTAGTGGGGTCATTTTGAAGCTAAATCAAAATTACACTAAGATTTCAATACAAAAATTAAAACTAAACATAACACTCTACTCATTTTTTAAACAAATTGAAAAGTTCAGGGGGGTCCATACACCCCCCCTACTCACAATGTAGCTCCGCCAGTGACTACAGTGCCTAAGTGCCTGGATCATATTTTTAAATTCCCCGACTGGATGTCATAGGTTACAATGGCTTTAAAATGGTGTAGTCATTTTGTTTCTTATTGCAGCCTGTAACATCTGAAGCATTTTTCCTTATCCAAAACAAGCTCATAACATTGATATCACCTAGATAAATGGGGTGTAATTCTCGTAAAATATGCCAAGAGACCTATGCCTTTGGATATTTTTACCTAATTCTTGATATGAAGTACGAAAATGAGTGAAGGAGCAACAAATACCAGATCAGTGTAAATTTTGTACCTGATGTATAACCATCTAACTTCAGTTAATTAGAATGCATTTTCCATTTTCTCCCTCTGTTTAGTTGACATCACAGATACCACTTTTTGTGAGAATCGGCTCGCCTTTCTCTTATTTACACTAGATTTATTGATTTTTTACTTCATCATTCTTCACATGTGAAGAATTTCTTCGGTGATCAGTTAATCTGCCACAACTTCTGCCAAGTTCATATTTATGTTATTGCATGTATGTGGTTTTCCCATATCGTGATAGCATCCTGGCAGATTCTGGCACAGAGCAGCTGGAGATTATTTCTCTTTCTCAAAGGACAGGGGATGCTAAATATCAGCAGAAGGTATTTCTTCTGAATATTTACTTCTTATCGTCGACTGAAAGTAATTCATATTAAGCAAAGCAACATTAATAGTGCAAACGTGAATACTTTTTTGTCCTAAAATGGACTGGCATATATTTCATACATGTATATTATGCAATCATATGCAATCTCTTTTGTTTTCTTTTTATTAGCAAAAAACCTCATTTAAAATGCCTTCATAAATCACAGGATTGTCAATTTTGAAGTGAACATGAGAGTTATTCTCAATTTTCAAAGTTAATAGGGGGATTATTGCCAATTTTTAGGGGAATAAGGGTGTTTTTGCATACTTTGGTGGGTGTGTAATTGTCATTTTGGCTTGGGAGAGTTTTTTTTGCTAATAAAAAATTAGCACGGGGGTTTCGTTGGTAATAAAAAACACACGGAGGTGAGAGATGAGGGAGGGGGTGTGTGCTAACTAGACAAAACATTGGGGGGTATAACCCAAATGAATTCTTTGATAAATGGGAATTTTCTTATTGCTTAGTCTCAAATGCTTATAGTAATTCAAATCAAGCAAAATGTGTTGGAGTTTTGAGGGTTGAATCAATTGTAAAATTGATATCAACTTGATGATTCTTTTGTTAATTATTTGTAGTTAGTTGGAGGAGAATGATTTTTGGAGAGAATTCTTTTTTTTCATTCAATTGCTTCATTACAATGTGGTAGTACATACATATTTATAGTTACCATAGAACAATCTAGAGTTTCTAGGATATTCATTATTCTAGATTATTCATTCCTATCTTAGATTTCCCAGGAACATTAGATATTATTCTAGATTCTTCTACCATATGCTTGTTTTGAATCTATGTGATATCATGATATTTCTTTATACATGTAGAACTTTCTAGAAACTTAGGCAAATATCTCACATTTCAACACTCCTCCTTGAGATTTTTGCCTGATACTCCAAGCATCTATCAATGTATCTCAAATTTGGATTTTGGAAGAGGCTGATTGTACTATAATGTTCAAATGACTTGTTGTAGACAACTCTCGCTTCTTGTGCGTGTCTTTTTGCAATCAGCATAGTCTTAGGTTTGTTGATTGCGTCATTTCGATTTACCTTATTATGAATCCACTTTGCATCAATCACCTTTTTGTCTTTAGGATTTTTCATCAGCTTCCATGATTGCCTTGTACATGTCGTTTTTGTCTCCTCCTTCATTGCAGTTCTTTGTTTCTTGTATTGAGAAGATTCATCGCATTTGTTTGGCTCCGTAAATGCCATTTGACAACTTTCATTAATATCCGAAATGGATCTGAATATATTTGGAGATTTGCTCCCAAAAAAGTCTTCCAACTTTTCTTTTCCTTCATTGATGGATTTTTTCCGGCCCTTCTTTGTCTTATGTTCAGGCGTTATTGGTGTTTCTACTTTACTTGTGTAAACATTTTTGCCCAAATTCTCAGTTGCAATTTTAAAGGTGCAACCATTAGCACCATCCATTTGTTTTTCTAGTAAACTTGTGTCATCAACTTTAGCTCTTAGTGCTTTTAATGGTGATTCATGCATTCTTAATGGGAAGCTATTATTCTTCATAACTATTTTAGCAATTTCTCTTCCCTTTTTGTCAATTATAAAGCATGAATCATTTTTAAAAGTTATAGAATACCCATTTTTCATCATTTGTGCCACACTCAATAGATTTTGATCAAGTTTAGGTACTAAAAGAACATTTTGGATGAGTTTAGTACCTGATTTTGTTTGGATGGCAACGGTTCCCTTTCCTTCGGACTTGAGGACAACTCCATTTCCCATTTTTAATATTGGAACTTTAACCATAGTGTCCAACTCTTGAAACATCTCCACATGTTTGGCCATATGACTCGTTCAACCGCTGTCAATGTACCAAACATGCTTGTCGTTTGATGAAGGTTGACAAGCCATGAAAAGGTGCTCTCCTTCTGACTCGTCTTTGTCCTCGCTGAAATTAGCTTGATGTTTGTGCGTTTTTCTGTTTTCGTGTTCTTGTTTGAGCCTACAAATTTTCACAATATGCCCAAAATTACCACAAAACTCACAAGTCTTCTTCTTCCAACAATCCTTTGTAAGATGATTTGTCTTTTTGCACACACCACATGATGGAAAATTGTTTCTTTTCTCTCCTCCTTGACTGTTGATAGGATTTTGTTGACAAAATTATTTTCTTCTTTCATAGCGGATGATTTGTTTATGTGCCTTGATTGAATGGCCTCTTCGATTGAATTTTCCACTTTCTTGTTAATTATTTGTTCGTGTGCTTGAAGAGAACCCACTAGCTCATTAACAGAGAGTTTAGTGAGATCTTTACCCTCTTGTCTTCCATTTTTTCTCCTTGTAATTTTATTTTGCTAACTATTTCTTTAACTCTAGAGGAGTAGTCTTTGATGGACTCACCTTCCTTCATTCGTAGGTTTTCGAACTCCATTCGTAAAGTTAGCGACTTGATTGCTTTGATTCTCTCCGTACCTTGATATTCTTCTCTGAGGATTTCCCATGCTTCTTTAGCGGTAGTTGCAGCGACTATGCTAATGAAGATTTCTTGAGTTACAGTGGCATGGAGGAATGTAAGAGCCATCATGTTCTTTGTATACTTATCTTTATTCTTCTTATGTTGAGGTGCGGTAAGAGTACCTTCATCTTCCGGTTTTTCATAACCGTTTTCAATAGTTTCCCATAACTCATTTGCTACGAGAAAAGCCTTCATTCTTACCGCCCAATAGTCGTAGTCTTCACCGTTGAAAATTGGTGGTGTAGGAAGCGTTATATTTGATGAACCCATTTTTTCTCGAACTTAATCCTTTAAGATCAATGAGCTCTAGATACCACTTGTTGGAGTTTTGAGGGTTGAATCAATTGTAAAATTGATATCAACTTGATGATTCTTTTGTTAATTATTTGTAGTTAGTTGGAGGAGAATGATTTTTGGAGAGAATTCTTTTTTTCATTCAATTGCTTCATTACAATGTGGTAGTACATACATATTTATAGTTACCATAGAACAATCTAGAGTTTCTAGGATATTCATTATTCTAGATTATTCATTCCTATCTTAGATTTCCCAGGAACATTAGATATTATTCTAGATTCTTCTACCATATGCTTGTTTTGAATCTATGTGATATCATGATATTTCTTTATACATGTAGAACTTTCTAGAAACTTAGGCAAATATCTCACATTTCAACAAAATGCATTTTTGTAGTAGAGATGTGGTTTCTCATGCTGGTGTGGTTTCTACCGGATTTTCAAGAATTCATTATATGTTGTGAGGTTTAAAGGGATAAGTGTTGGAAGCGAGAGACTTGATATGTCCAATTCATCAAAAATACTTGGTTTTTTTAAAGGACGAATTATGATTGATTCTGGAACTATTTTAACACATCTTCCTAAGAAAATTATCAGCCTTTTAGAAGTAGCAATGAAGAAGGAAATGAAATTGGATTGTCCCTCCATGAGCTGCCATAGCTTCTAATACAACATAAATCTGTTGGTTCCAAAAATTTGAGATTCACAGCAGAAATGCTTGTCCCTGTAAATATAACATGGGCATTGAATATGCCTTGTCGAATAAGCATACCCATGTTTCCATTGTGAAGAAAATAAATATTAGTGGAAGATCGGATGTACTGATCCATATAAGATAAATTATGGATGAATTAAAAAGCTGTAAATGTTTAAAGAGATTCAAAAAAAGAAAATATAGTTAGTTCTATGCTCAAGATTTTTTTTTTTTAATGTATATGCTGGTGATTGGGTCATATATATATAAAGCAACTAAAATTTTAAATGTATTGAAGTTTTATAAGGTGTAGCCTGATGGAAAACTTGAATGCCATAAAGTCGTTTTGATTTATCCTTATAAACTAAATTAAACATTATCAATCGTAATTGGTTTGTTCATGGATGAAGTGAATTAAGGACATATAAGATTTTACTCTAATCTTTGAAAAGTACATCAGTGCTTTCTTGTCACAAAATATATAAGCTACACATACAAGAGACAAATGAAAATATCAAGAGAATCATAATGCGACGCAGATCGTATATGAAAAATAATTGTGGGAATTAAATTATAAGAGGCAATATATAATAATTTCACGAGGTGGAATTTTGTCTCAGGACTAGCTATAAAGGCTAGATCCTTCATCGAGGGGGATGGGCGTAAGCCCGTAAGGGAGTCACCTCCGGGAGTAACCCAACCTTTGTGATTGGAGATCCCATGAAGAAGGTTCAATGGGTAGGAACAAACTGTAATGCGTGACTCGTTTAACACTAATTTATAGGAGAGCACCTCCTTCCCATCCCTATGGTGATAGTGTTTCATAGTGTGATATTACGGTTGGGTTTAACCCTTAATGAGATCAAGGTGGGAACTCCGCAGGGTATAGTTCGCACGTACCCTTGGAGATTTCACCTAAGTGAGAGTTGCCATGGGGCCATGGCTATGGGTTTGGGCTGACCCTAGAAACTCTCATGAGAATCAAGAATCGAGCGCACGACCGTTAGCGCGCTAACCCGCGAACTAAGACCGATGTCGATACTGTGTGTGTGATGTATAGAAGTTTGGTCAAGAGACCTAATTCAAAGCGCTTGCCATTATGGCTTCCTCAAATGAAAATCATCAACACTAAATGTAGGTTCAAGCCCGGAAGGCTCCTACACCCATTGCACAGTATTTAGTGTCCTTTATTTTTGTAGGCTTTTGAAGTTTTAAAGACTTGTGGGGAATTGTTGGAATTTTAAGTTTTTAAAACATTAAATAAAATAGATTTTGTAATAATCAAAATTGATTGTGAAATAAAGTGAAATAATTCCCCTTAATGTGCCATTAAATGGCTCTTAATGTTTTTGACCATTAAGGTCTCATGAGCACAATATAAATAAGTGTTAGGAGTCTTAGGGATTACACACACTCACTAGTTGCATCCACTAAAATATTTTCATACATTGTTCGAGGGGCACTAAAGATAAGGTCTGGTTCTTTGTCTTCCTGTGAACGTGCTCATAGATGAAAACGCAGCGTGGCCATATGGGTTTTATCTTGGGATTGTGATCAGCCGCCATTACCTGCACGAGGGGAGGCAATCACTTTCTTAGGACGAGCATCTAGTGGTGTGACTCTCATCAGGCTAGTCGTTTTATATTTTAATTATTTTACGTAATATATCATATTATAAAATTATATGAGTTGTTTATTTAAAACTATGATTTATTTTAAAAAAAAAAATTTTGTAACGTCAAATGCATTAACATCCCCTTAATGCGCCATTATGTGGCTCTTAATATTTTGATCATTAAGGTCTCTCATGAATACTATAAATAGGAGTGTCCTAGAGTCTTAGTAACAGACACTCACTAGCTATAGTTTTGCATCCACTAAAATATTTTCATATATTGTCAAGGGCACTAGAGATAAAGTCTGGTTCTTGTCTTCCTGTGAACGTGCTCACAGACGAGGACGCCGGCGTGGCCATTGGGTTTTATCTTGGGATTGTGATCAGCAGCCAATGCCTGCATGAGGAAAGGCAATCACTTTCTTAGGACGAGCGTTTAGTAACGTGACTCTCAAAGTAACGTTTTTCATAATTATATTCTTACTGAATTATTTATATTATGTTTATAAAATATTCGTATATTTGTGATTACTAAATTTGCATATAAAATCAAAATTTCACAACAATCTGTCTTCCTGTGAACTTGCTCACAGATGAGGACGCCGGCGTGACCATTGGGTTTTATCTTGGGATTGTGATCAGCCGCCAATACCTGCACGAGGGGAGGCAATTATTTTCTTAGGACCAGCGTCCAGCGACGTGACTCACAAATCAGGCCAGTAGTTTCATAATTATATTCTTATTGAATTATTTATATTGTGTATAAAATATTCTTATATTTAGTGATTACTAAATTTGTATATAAATACTTGTCTTTATTCAAAGTAGCTTCAAAATACTTTTTATCAAGGCAATCCACCAATTGTCACGCTAAATAAATGTTCCTTTCGCCATTCCAATTTAATAAATTTTATTTACTTATAAAACATTTATTCACAAAAAAAAAATTACTTATAAAACAATAAATACACTTATATTACATAAATTACATTTACTATCATACTTCTATACTATGCTCCAATCACACAACTTAACAAAACAAAATACAATTTAACACTAAATTTTATGAAAGACAAGCTTCTTATGTAGAATCAAACTTATGCAGATAATTGCAACAATCATTTACTTAAATCTATATCAATATAATGTAGGTACACATAAATAAAGCTTAAATAATCTATACACATAATATGGGCACACAGCACCGCACCTTGCGCGGTGCATTCCCATATATATATATATATATATATATATATATATATATATATATATATATGTTGGAAAAAATTTAGTTAATGGACTGTTTTGACCACATTTAAGTGGGACCCACTTTGAGAAAAGTGTCGGGTCTTTGCGGATTTATAATATACTACTTGAGTAGATTAAACCGGTATAAAGTATGTCAAATTCGGAGTTCGGGTGAATGAAAAATTGACACTCAAAGTACACTCTTTGAAATGGGAGAAAATAAACGCAAGTGGCTTTTATCTCACATTGGAAGTGAGATGAAAAAACTTGAGGTTTATATATGATTTTGCAATGTAGTGGTGTAACTACGTAGCTACAAAAAGTTCCTTCCCTTGCGAGCGCGGGGGGGAGGGGGGTGCAAATCATGGATCGAAATTTGCTTCGGACCTTCAAGACTCGTGCCAGCCCGCGACCTGCGGACACGAATGCAGCCTATTTTGAAGGCTTTCGGGTGGGCTCATTTTTGCATATATTTCGGCCCATCAAGAATAAAGATTTTAAAAATCTGAAAAAATAAATTCGAAAAATGTAACAGCCTAATTGAAGGCTTTGAATTAAATTGTGTAACAGCAAATTTAATTCTTCAATTTTGTAACAGCCGACCATTAATATTTGTTTTTCGATTTTCCCTCCTCTGTTCCTATAAATAGTGGCTTTCTTCATTCTATTTTACACACCAAAAAGCAATCATCTTCTCGTCATTTGTGCTATTTAGTCCGAGTTCAAGAGAGTTTCAGTTCGTTTAGCAAAGCTTGGTGCAAAGCTTTATTGCTAAAGCCGTTGTATCCTGGGAGACAGACGTTCAAGTAGCCTCAAGCACGAACCGAAAGGGTGAGGGAGCGAATTTATAAGGACATTGTGTTTTCACACAGGTCTCGATTTGGATAATTTTGTTAATTCTTGTTTTATGTTTTCTGTCCAGATATCGTAATTGTTATATTGTTTGCTTTATTTCAATTCTACATATTCAAGATTTTCCTTTTACATATATATTTTCTTACAAACTTAAGACAATTGTTTACGTAAAAGGAGAACACGTTTATAAAAATTGTTTTCATAAACTGTTTTCAGGAAAAAAAATTTCGTAAACTATTTTGGACAGGATATATTTTTTTCCAGAATTTCGAATTTTCCAGATTTTCGAACACTTGAAATTTGCAAAGAATTTTCATACAGTGAAAATAACCTTTCCAAGGATATCTGAAGGTGGTGTTTTGAAATTTGTAACAAAGCATAGTTTTCATTGTTACATAATCTGTTGAAAATTTGTAACAAACTCCACTTTATGACTGTTACATAATTTTACAAAAGACGGCATAGAAGAAATTGCAAAGTATTAGCAATACTAGTCCTCCAATTTTGTGAAAATTTTGTACCTAATTCTTGTTTATAATACTTTCAAAATTGTTACAAAATTTTGGAACATAAAATTGTTAATTTTTTCAAAATTGTTACAAAAGTTTGGAACATAAAATTGTTTACAAAATTTTGGTACGGTTACATATCTATATTGGAATAGATAAATTATTTGCGATATTGGAGAAACATTTTCGGACATAACGATTTTTTGGAACAGCAATTTTTGGAAAAGATCTATTTAGATACTATCTAAAAAATTTCTAAATTTTCTTCGAATTTAATTTTTTTTTCTGAAATTCCTTCGAGGAATTTGATAGTTTGTTTTGGTTTCAGAAATGGCAATTAAATCAAACATTGATGTGGTGGTTACTGAGAACTCATATGGAGCTCCAGTACCAAACCAAGCTGGAGTTGTGGCACCTCCGAGCCAAGCTGAAAAACCGGAGAAATTCAACGGGCTGAATTTCAAAAGGTGGCAACAAAAGATGATGTTCTACCTGACCACCTTGCGCCTGGCGAGGTTCTTAACCGAGGATCCACCCAAGAAAGAAGGGGAGCAAGATACTGCCTTCCCTGTTGCTCTTGATGGCTGAAACCATTCGTACTACCTTTGCCGACACTATGTTATGAATTGTTTGAGTGATTCACTGTATGATGTGTACTCTAACAAAATGTCTGCAAAGGAACTTTGGGAAGCCTTGGACCGCATATATAGAACTGAAGATGCCGGTACCAAGAAATTCGTTGTGGGTCGGTTTTTAGACTACAAGATGGTGGACTCCAAACCACTTATGGCCAAGTGCATGAATTTCAGCTGATTCTTCATGAAATTCAAGCTGAAAAGATGGAGCTCGGTGAAACCTTCAAGGTGGCTTGTGTCATTGAAAAGTTACCCCCTGCATGGAAGGATTTCAAAAATTACTTGAAACACAAGCGAAAGGAAATGAGCATGGAGGATCTTGTTGTTAGGCTTTGTATTGAAGAGGACAACAGGAAATCTGAAAAAAGAGGGCTTATGTCTGGTGAGCCTAAGGCCAATGTGGTGGAGCATGGCCAAAATTCAAAGAATAAGAAGAATAACAAAGGATCTAAAATGGGTCCAAATGGCGGTATTTCCAAGAAAACCAAGTTTCAAGAGAAATGCTTTAATTGTGACAAAATGTGGCACAAATCGGCAGACTGCAGGCTATCGAAAAAGAAGAAACCTAATGAATCCAATGTTGTTGAAGACAATGTGGATCTCTGTGCTGTTGTTTCGGAGGTGAACTTAGTTGACTCCAATCCTAAAGAGTGGTGGATAGATACAGGGGCTACAAAGCATGTATGCTCTGACAGGGTAGTGTTTACCACTTTTGAGCCGATCCAGAATGGAGAAAAACTGTTCATGGGAAACTCGGCTACGTCAGCTGTAGAAGGCAAATGGAATGTAATTCTCAAAATGACCTCTGGGAAGGAGCTGCCTCTGAATGATGTCCTCTATGTGCCAGATATCCGCAAGAATCTGGTTTCTGGGACGCTGCTAAACAAGCATGGTTTCCGCCTTGTTTTTTAATCTGACAAATTTATTTTTACTAAGAGTGGTATGTTTGTTGGAAAGGGGTATGAATGTGGTGGAATGTTTAAGCTGAATGTAATGGCTGTTAAGCATAAAATTATTAATAAAGTTAATAATTTTGCTTAGTTGCTTGAGTATCCTAATCTATGGCATGGTAGACTAGGACATGTTAACTACGATTCCCTGCGTAGATTAATTAATTTGAAACATATCCCTAAATTTCAAATTGATAAAAAGCACAAGTGTGAAACTTATACTGAAGCTAAATTCACGAGATCGTCCTTTCAAAAGGTTGAAAGGAATACCAAACCACTCGACTTGATACATAGCGACATAAGTGATCTTAAATGTGTGCAATCAAGAGGCGGTTATAGTTATTTTATTACCTTCAATGATGATTGTACTAAATATTGCTATGTATACTTGCTAAGAGCAAAAAGTGAAGCGATAGATAAATTCATTCTATTCACAAAAGAAGTTGAGAATCAACTTGATAGAAAGATCAAAGTACTTCGAAGTGATAGAGGTGGTGAATATGTGTCACCATTTAGTGAATTATGTCCTGAACACGGAATCAAACATGAGGAAACAGCACCTTATTCACCGCAATCAAACGAAATTGCGGAAAGGAAAAATCGAACATGGAAAGAAATGATGAATTCAATGTTGATAAGTTCTGGGTTACCACAGAACATGTGGGGGGAAGTTATCCTATCTAGCAATTATCTTTTAAACAAGATACCCCGGAAAAATCAGGAGAAAACTCCATATGAATTATGGAAAGGTAGAACACCTTCCTACAAATACTTGCGAGTGTGGGGGTGTCTTACCAAAGTGGTAGTACCTACACCCAAGGAAGAAAGGATAGGACCTAATACTGTTGATTGCATATTCATCGGATATGCTCAGAACAGTAATGCTTATCGGTTTCTTGTGAATGAATCTAAAAATCCTGAGATTCACAAAAACACGATAATGGAATCCAGAAATGCATCTTTCTTTGAAGATATATTTCCAGATAAAACTAGAAAAGAAGTGAGAAGTCTGAACAGGTAACTGAGGATGTGCCAACTGAGGTTGAGCCAAGAAGAAGTAAAAGAGCAAGGATAGAAAATTAAAACCTTCATTATCAAAAACAGGAATAGAAATAATGTTTTTCACCAAACTAGGTACATAAAGAACGTTCCTTAGGACTAATTTATTATCACCTAAATCTAACTCCACTTCGCCTATGGCCTCGGCAGCAGCTCTAGCTCCATTGCCAAATCGCAGGATCCAATCCCCAGGCCTAAGTGGCCTTGTTGCTCCCATCACCTGTAAATCATTACAAAGATGATAACCACAAGCAGTGTCCAACACCCGAGATGCACAGTTAATTGATAAATTAACTTCAACAAGGAATATACCTTTCAAGCTCTCCATGAACTCTTTGCAGTTCCTCTTCCAGTGTCCAGGTTTCTTGCAGTAGAAACATTTATGTTCACCAGCAGAAGCTTAACGCTTCTTTCCCTTCCCTATGGGCCCAGACGGTCCTTTCCCTTTGCTCGAAGGAGCATTCCCTTTTCCTTTCCCTTTCTTAGTCCTTTTGGACTTGGATTGGGAGGAAATGGCGACCATCACTGGCTTCTCTCTTTTCATGGAAGCCTCTGCAGTGGCGAGCATATTAGCCAACTCGTGAAGTTCAACATCCATCTTGTGCATGTTGTAGCTCACTACAAATTGCTCGAATGATCTTGGCAACGATTGGAGGATCATATCTTGGCAGTAGGTCTTGTCCATCTTTACGTCAAGTTGATCAAGCTTTTCAATAAGCCCAATCATCTTGATGCAGTGAGAACGAACATCAGTACCCTCTGCCATCCTCGTTTGTTGCAGAGTCTTGGCGGTTTCATACTGCTCGTATCTACTTTGCACCCCAAATAGACCATTCAGGTGAGTGTAGATCTCAAAAGCAGACTTCATATGCTCGTGCTGCTTTTGAAGCTAATTCGACATGGATGCCAGCATGAGACAACGTGACTGCAAGTCATCGTCGAGCCATAGTTCAACGGCTTATTTCTCAGTTGCATCGGCATCCTTAGCAATTTCAGGAGGGGGGCCATCAAGGAAAAATCCTCGCTTTTCAGAAGCGAGAATGATCTTAAGATTCCTGACCCAGTCATGGAAGTTCGGTCCAGTCAATTTGTTTTGTTCAAATATAATGAAAATTAGATTCTTAGACATTATATCTACAAAAAGATAATAGAAGAAATAAATACGCGAAATATTAATTTAAATGCACAATTTACAAACATGGATTTTATTTGTAAATTACTCCTACTATTTTAATCAAAATCTTATGCCCCAACATAAGTTTCGGAATATTAAAATATCCTAGCGGGCTCAATGCCCAAATGCAATCTCCTAGTACCCACGACTCATTGGCCATACTATATGATTCACTCGGTGGTCGACTACGTAGTTGCTTAACCATCGCAGCTAACCCTTGAGTTCATTTAGCCTCGTTTTTCGATATGGACCCACGACTCGTGCGACATCCATACTTACTAGCGTTAAATCATGTCCAATACTCACGGAGAGAAATAGTTCAATTTAGACGCCCCACGACTCGTGAGACAGCGCCTAGAACCTTGTTATCCCCTCCCTTGGCACTAAACTCGTGCATCGAGGCCATGGACATATTATCTTCCTATAGTTCGACCCACGACTCGTGAGACATCGAGATATATTCGTACAACATGCCTAAGACCTAGTAATTAGATAGGCTCGGACCATAGAGACTATTCATATGCGCCCGTTATTCGATTTAATATTATAATTGAATGTTAGGTTCAACTGGAGGATTTAAAAGTTTTTCTTGTGCGAGGTCTCATGAGATTATGCTTTATCTTGTTTACGTTATCTATTCTAAGCATGTAAAGTATACACCAAAGAATACATGTAAACATACATCACCTAGCATTGCACATATGATTGATCGATTGCCCATCCTATGCGGTCCATTACGAGCCATGTGATGGATCAATTGGTCAGTCTAGGGTGAAAATTAAATGACCTAACTATTACAATTTTTAAACCCAGACATCATGGGCCTTCTTGTAATATCCACCTTGATTGGGCCTCGATGTCCTCCAAGGTTATGGGCCTCCATGCCGATCTCCAAGTCTTCATGAGGTCTTCTTGGCTCCAAGCCTAAACTAAGTCTAACTTACAAATGGCCCTATTCTATTACATTTTAATTGCGCAAGCAAGGGGTACCAATCAGGCCCATTTAATTACAACCCATAAAATAAATAAACAAAAAACGTGCACAGGCTTAGGGGAAAAATCGACCAATCCACATATTCACTCAAGAACATGCATAAAATTCACATAAAGGCCATAAATGTAAATTTTCGGCTCCTTTAATTTCAATTCACAAAAATTATTCAAGTTAATTTAATTTTGAATTAACAATTAATCTCTAAGATTAATTAACTCTTACTTGAGTTCTAAGTAATCTACAATTCTTATCTTGATAAAGTTGGTTAATTAATATAGTTCCAAATCTACAAGATTTCTATCTTATCCAAAACTCTAAGTTTCCCAATATTCCAAATCTCCAAAATTCGCAAGATAATCCTATTTTGACTAGATTAGTTAATTAAGGTAGTGTTCTAATCAGCCAAGATTTCTACCTTATTCAAAACTCCAAGTTTCCTAATCTCACTAATCTCCATGATTTTCAGATTTTCAAAATAGGCAGAATTAGAGTACAACCCGAAATCAACCAAATCAAGGCCAATTACGGACTGCCATATGGACAGCACACGCGCTGCCACGAAGTCCTCGCGTGCGCTGCGCGTGGCAGCGTGCGGCAGCTGGCAACTCATAGGCTGCTGCCGTCTGCCGCGCACGCTGCCGTGGGCAGCGGCTTGCTGTGGCCGCCCAGCCGCGACGTGCCACCCCGGTTGGATCCAATTTTAAATTTTTTTTCGATTACTTATTAATTTAATTAAAAACAGATCCAATAAAATCCCAATCCAAAAATTAAAATTAACGTGATAAGATTTCGAATCAAAATTTTCTTTAACTCCAAGTTAAATATACAATGTTCTAAAACATGCCTAGTTAAAGAACTAGCCACACATAAATCAAATATATGATTTAAAACACAGAATTTGCAAATTCAAATATATACAAAGCCAGAGTTGGCTCTGATACCACT
This sequence comes from Penstemon barbatus, assembly GCA_003313485.2. NCBI lineage: Eukaryota > Viridiplantae > Streptophyta > Magnoliopsida > Lamiales > Plantaginaceae > Penstemon > Penstemon barbatus. The sequence continues at coordinate 50,851,274 of CM064877.1, read as the reverse complement.
GTAGGGATTCAGTAAGATAAACAGCCCTAGGCACAGCGAAATTTAATAATTTTAGGACCTCTTACGGAATCTTGTTAGGATACTACTCTACTTGTATATATATGAATATTAAAACGACAAGAATAATTAGATCTAAATTATACATGTCTCCTTGCAAATCCAAGTAGCTTAGCAAAGTCACGTTTCTCCCTCGGGTGGGTAGATCCAAAGCCCTGCAGTAGAGCCCCACGTGTTGCGCCTCTACGAGTTGATACACCACAATATCACGAAAATAAATATAAGCTAATCGGCTAGAACATAGGCTATATTTAGATCTAGAGTTAGAGAACGACTTAGGAGCTAAAATTGAAATCGAAAAATTCTTCCAAATAGGAGAAGGGGTTCCGCCGATTTCAAAAAGGGGAGAGGGAGAGTTTTTCTTGACTTGGTGTTTTTGGCTCTCTTAAGTTGTGTATGAGATATGAGACCAAGTCTCTTATTTATAGATATCTCATTAACCTAATCCTCCTAGAATTAGGGCTCCAAGTCTCCAACATGGGCCATGGGCCTCTTTAATTAGAAGACCAAGTCTTCCAATTAATTCATGGCTCATTTCTTAATTAGTTTAATTAGGTTTTATTTAATCTCCCAATTAAATAGCACAATTAATTAAATATTCTCTCAATTAATTAATTTAGACTCTAAGTCTATTTAATTAATATTCTCATAATTAATTAAATCCAACTTAATTAATTAACTTACAAATTAAATTCCAATTTAATTTATAATCTTGATCCTAATCCCAATCGGATCCATTTTGCTCCAATTGGGTCGACCTAGTCACTTAATCGACCCAGTCGATTTATTTGACCCAGTTGTTCCCTTTTCTTCGCTTTCGCTTCATGTGTATTGTGTATGCCCCCGTAGGTTCACCACATAATTGGCCGTGGGTTATAATTAAATATTTATTTGATTACTCGAGTATTAAATACTCTAAATCAATCGAACACTCTGTCGATCGATCATTCCAAAATCAGCACCCCTGCCAATTTAGGAATTCTCCCACACTCCACGGTCGATGTCTTGCCACAAGCCCATGGAGCCCAATCACTGGTGAATTAATTCAGTGAACCTTTTAACTCATTTACAATTTCCATATACGACATAATCTCTCCATCGATCAATCTCCCAGTCGAGACTTAAGGGTAAGGACTTTTCATCGGTTCCCCTTTTCTTGTCTTGACAATATGTATTCTGATCTCGAAATAATTCTCTTTGACTTATCCTTTATGAGCTACATTCATAAAGTCGTCAGATACCCTGGCCAAGGATTTTATCAGAATTAATTTCTCACAAAAATCCATAGGAGACATTCCCAACCTATCAAGTCGGGTCAATGGATCCTTTGTTGATAATATGAATATGCATACGAGTCCCTCTATACCCAACATGAATCCACAGAGACTTCCTGGTAATCTCCAGTCAGTCGGAACTCACATCTATGTATAGACGTTCTCGCACCAGATAAACCTTATCACCTCAAGTATTAGAGATAGTTCCTCGTATACTATCGTAAATTGGAATAACTTCAACCCCAATATGCGACTACAGCTTCCATGGTGAGTTATTTCCTAATTGGGGTATTCAGTGCACTTGCCATCTCAGCAAGCCACCCACTTATGTGTATTGACTATCCCAGTCACGCTCGTGGACCCCAGCGTTCTCCAGTTCATCGGAGTATACACATCAGTTAGAGTCTAACCGAATCCAACGATGTCCTATCTCGATTGGATTCTACGAATCTTGACTATGTTCTAGATCACGGTCTTAGAGATCAGTCCACGGGTTGTCTCATAGCCCTGTGATCTAAGGACTTCGATCCTTATGCGTAGATAATTATTATATAAGATAAAGATGACCATATAATAAAGTGCATTTATTAATCTAATTCGAATAGTTCGTTCATTTATTACGTTAAATGACAGCCATCCAGTTGGCTTGCCGGGCACTATTCCTATCATTTATAGCTCTAGACAAATGTGGTGAAGAGGCTGAGTGGCTACGCCAATTCTTAGAGGGTATTCCACAATGGTCATAACATGTGCCAGCAGTATGCATTCATTGTGATAGCCAATCTGCGATTGGTAGAGCACAAAGTAAAATGTACAATGGTAAGTCTAGGCATATACGCCGAAGACATAAAACCATTAGACAACTACTCTCAACTGGAGTGGTTACTATTGACTATGTAAAGTCAAAGGATAATCTAGCGGATCTGCTAACCAAAGGGTTAACAAGAGAGATAGTTGCTAAGTCATCAAGAGGAATGTGACTAAAGCTCATGAAATAAAAACTTAGCGAAGGAAAACCCAACCTAGTTGACTGGAAATCCCAATATCTAGGTTCAAAGGGACAATCTAACCACAAAGGTTTAGTTAAGTCACTGTGGGGGGTTTTACCCTCAAGTCCATTCCTATGATGAAAACAGTGATAACGGTTGAGTAAGGATAAGCCAAGCTTTAAATGATTCTTGTAATGAGAGTAACTCGGGATACTCTAAGGAAATGAATCACCTATGTGAGAGAGAAGAAGGGCCGCTTCAAAAGGAATTGTATAGGGCACAATTCTTTCAAACTCTTGCTGAACCAGGTAGATGTCCATGGCCAAAACAGACATAACAGTAAGAACTGAAACGTTACGACGTAAGATGCTTGTGAGAAGTGTGTCATCGTTTACACAAACAGCAGAACAGTTCAAGGACAACGTGTCTACTGATCAGCAAGTAAAGTAAACATACTTTCTCAAGGGAAGGTTCAAAGGGTTACTCCTACCTATCCAATGCAAGTGTCTACCGCTGAACTCTATCCTCTTAGAACATCCTTTTAGGAATTCGTTCAATTTTCCATTCATGTGGAGGATTGTTGGAAAAAATTAAGTTAATGGACTGTTTTGACCACATTTTAAGTGAGACCCACTTTGAGAAAAGTGTCGGGTCTTTGCGGATTTATAATCTACTACTTGAGTAGATTAAAACGGTATAAAGTATGTCAAATTCGGAGTTCGGGTGAATGAGAAATTGACACTCAAAGTACACTCTTTGAAATGGGAGAAAAAAAATGCAAGTGGCTTTTATCCCACATTGGAAGTGAGATGAAAAAACTGACTCGTGCGAGTCCACGACCTGCGGACACGAATGCAACCCAATTTGAAGGCTTTCGGGCAGGCTCATTTTTGCATATATTTCGACCCAACAAGAATAAAGATTTTTTAAAAATCTGAAAAAATAAATCCGAAAAATGTAACAGCCTAATTGAAGGCTTTGAATTTAAATTGTGTAACAGCCAATTTAAATCTTCAATTTTGTAACAGCCGACCATTAATATTTTTTTCCGATTTTGCCCTCCTCCGTTCCTATAAATAGTGGCTTTCTTCATTCTATTTTACACACCAAAGAGCAATCATCTTCTCTTCATTTGTACTATTCAGTCCGAGTTCAAGAGAGTTTCATTTCGTTTAGCAAAGCTTGGTGCAAAGCTTTATTGCTAAAGTCGTTGTATCCTGGGAGACAGACGTTCAAGTAGCCTCAAGCACGAACCGGAAGGGTGAGGGAGCGAATTTGTCTTAAGGACATTGTGTTTTCACATAGGCCTCGATTTGGATAATTTTGTTAATTCTTGTTTTATTGTTTTCTGTCCTGATATCGTAATTGTTATATCGTTTGCTTTATTTCAATTCTACATATATTCAAGATTTTCCTTTTACGTATATATTTTCTTACATATATGGGAATGATAGCATGTTGGTTTTCACTTGACAACGGCGATAGGGGGCCCCACAATACTGACCCTACCGTATGCTTTTCGGGGTTTAGGATGGGGGGGTGGCGGGCGGGGTTTCTGTGCTTAACGGTGATGGGGGTGGTGACCTTCTACTCATCCTATTATCTCATGTCTTTGGTGCTGGAACACTGTGAGAAGTCTGGACGCCGCCACGTACGATTCCGTGAACTAGATGCAGACGTTTTAGGTGTGATTTTATTTTAATCTATTTTTTACTCCATATGAATTATATAGTAGTGTGACTGTGAGTAGTCCCCATGTTGAATGATTATTTAGATTATAAGATTAATTTATGTGTTTGATAATTCATTTCTTGTTTTAAATTATTAGGCCCCTAGGGCCTAGAAGCAGATGGCCATAAAAATGGACCCTTTGCTATTTTGTCAAAGAAATAGAGATAACTTGAGGCAATCAATTGTGAATTATGTATCATAGTCATAGTGATCAATCATAATTAGGGATTTAAACAGTCAAGTTGAGAGTATTCCTTTCTAATAATATTGACCTTTAATAGTAAGTAAAACTATATACATGCATACCTTTCGGTAAAAAGTATCCTATTAATTAATTCCTTTGCATGTAGTTTTTTCTATGTTTATGTATGGTGGGTTTTCTTAGTTTTTCAACATTCTAACATTTAGAAAAACTAGAAAAGTGCACGTACGTTGTACGTGTCTAGTTTTAATTTTCATGTGTATTTTTCGTAAATTAGATTAAAATTAGCTATTTTTATGTCATAGAATATCATTTATTTATGACTGGTCAATTTATTTTTTAAGAAATTTATTTTTATTAATTATTATTGGTTTATAAAAAAATATGGCTTTTAATAGTTGTAATAAAATATAAAATAAGGACTAATTTAGCCATTATATCTTATAAAATTGGTTCTAAAATAAGATCATAAGAACATTATTTAGTTTATTCCATCATAGTAGTTTTCATGTCAAGTTTATCCGTACTTCACCAATAACATATGTTTCATCCGTTTCTTCATAAATTTCACCCGAACTTTCATCTATCTCACGAACATTTTTTCTTACTGGTTTCACCAGTTTTCTAACCAACTTCACCAGTGTTTACCAATTTTACTCGAAGTTTCATCGATTCATTTGTTTTCACTGTTAATTTTTTTTATCGATTTTTTCACTTTTTAATCGATTATAACATTTTTCATTGTTTTCTCCTTTTCGTCGATCTTTTTTCCAATTTAAATCATTTTCTTTCGATTCCACCTTTTTTGTCGGTTAAAGTTTTTCACCTATTTTACTGATATCACATGTTATTCACCTAAATTTTTTATTGATTAAACATGTTTTCACTGACTTCAAGCTTTTTTGACTGATTTTATCCATTTCTTCACAAATTTCACCCAAACTTTCATCGATTCATATGTTCTCACTGTTTAAACCTTTTTTTACCGGTTTATTTTATTTTAGCAATTTATCCCTTTTTTTATAGGTTATAATATTTTTCATTGTTTTCTCATTTTTGGTTGATTTCTTTTTTTCTTATATCTTCAGTTTAAACTATTTTTTTTACTGATTTCACCAATTAAACTCCTTTTCTTTACTGATTCACTCGTTTTTACCATTTTAACATGTTTTTACCTTTTTTTTAAGTTTTTAAACTAATTCCACATGTTATTCACCTGAATTTGTAATTGATTAAATATGTTCTTACCAACTTTACGTTTTTGACCGATTTTATCCTTTTTTCACCGGCTTTACCCAATTTTACGGAATTTCACTGGTTTCATCATTTTTCTTAGAAATTTCATTCGAATTGATTTTCATCGATTTCACATATTTTAACCCATTTATTTTACCCGTTTTTATCCATTTCTCACAAATTTTACCCCATTTTTTATCGATTTCAAATGTATTTAAGATTTCACTTGCATTTTTTTCCACCGGTTTAAAGTGTACATACGTTGTACATGTCTATTTAATTTTAGTGGTATTTTGTTGTAAATCATAGTAAAATTAGCTCCATTTTGTCATAAAATATCACATTAATGAATGTTATTTAATTTATTAATTTCATCATGGGTATTTTCATCAATTTTTTTAGTTTTTTCAGTTTAAACTATTTTTCTAATGGTTTGACTTTATTTTTGTTGGTTGAAATTTTTTCATTTTATAGATTTCACTCATTTTTATCATTTTAACCAATTTTCACATGTTTTCACCGACTTTAGCCTTTTTTAATGGTTTTCCCGGTTTTTACATATTTCATCATTTTTTATGTAATTTCATCGATTCACCGATGTCATCCATTTTTTCCACGAATTTCACTTGAATTTTCATTGATTTCACCTATGTTTACCGAATTTTCAACTCAAATAAGTATACATCTTCATTACTTTACTTTTAAGTGTATCTCAAATTATTTCACTTGCCTTATCATTTGGATTTAATGCTTGTGTCTGTCTCGTGATGATACTCCGTTATTTGTCCGTCAAATGCCACAGAGTTGGTGATGAATGATGCTATTATTGTAATTTGAGTGACTTTTTTTTTATTCCTGAAAGTTGAGTGATCATTGTGTGTTTAGAGTTAAACTTGGGTGACTAAATATGTATTTTTTCCCTCTAATTTGAATATGCTTTTATTTTTCTTCCATATTCATGGTGCTTGGTTAGGAGGAGAGGAAGTTATAAATTTTCTTAAAATATTTTCCTACCAAATTTTTGATGAGAAAATCTAAGGAAAATTCATGTGTAATTATATTTTATTAATATACTTAACTACTTGAATAAGGGCATTTTTCTCTTCACAAAAAAAGAAAAAAACTTAAATTATTCACACTTTTAGTAGTAGTATAGATATAGATATAGATAAAAAGGAAGAAAGGAAGGTTTATGTACAAATTTTCTTAACATCTATGCTATGTGTCCTTGTCGGATTTTTTTTTTTTTTTTTACAACTAATTTATTAGAAAAATTGTGCTTATGCAGATCATTTATTCAAGCCTTGCTTCCAATGGATCATTGAAACGGAAAATTCTTACTTAGACCTGGTCTAGGAGATTTTCCTAGACCCTGTGGTTGAAAAACACTCCACAATCCACATCATTAAATGTGATGATGTGGTGCTGTCACAATGATGATGTGGAGTGTTTTACAACCACAAGGTCTTTATCACTTCATTGCAATGGTGACTGCAGTTATGATACTTTTTTCTCAATTTCCAAGCTTCCATTCTCTCAGACACATTAACCTTGGCTCACTACTTCTCAGCTTCGGCTATACTTTTCTCGTGGTTGGCGCTTGTATTAATGCAGGTAATTAATTAACTCCGAAGCTAATGACGGAGAAGTAGATTATGCCTTGTCATGACCCGGATTTAAGAAAGTGAAACATTTTTAATCGAACCCATTTTGACCTTCCGGTTACCTGACCCAACCCTGATGGCCATTCTTACGAGCGAATAGCAAATTAATTTCCTGTGTTATTTTAAATAGGTAATTTAACTCATTGTGATAAATAAAAGGGCAAAATGACTCACTGTGATATTCTAAATAGGCAATTTAACTCCCTGTGATAATAAAAAAGGCAAAATACCTTCCTGCGTTTTTATAAAAGAAGCATATTACATCCCTCTAATTATTAATTCATAACATAGGGAGTTAAATTGTTCATTATTTCATTTCACATGGAGGTAAATTGCCCATTTTTATATCACAAGGAGGTAAATTGCTCATTATTTCTTTTAACAGGGAGTTAAATTGCCTATTTTTATTTCACAGGGAGGTAAATTGCCCATTAGACATATCACAGGGAGTTAACTTGCAAAAAACCCCATTCTTACATATTTTGTTTCTGGATATTGGGTATTTGGTAATATATCAAATTCAAATATCCTCAAAAGCTTAATGCCAGATGAGGGGCCTTCCTTGGCACCGGTTTGGGTTTTAGGTCTCGCTCTTGTATTCGTTCTCCTTCAACTCTTTGTCATTGGCTTGGTAAGATCATATCATGTAACCATAATCTACTTCTAATTTTACTTTTGTGGCCTTAATCGAATATAAATGAAAATCCAAACCAAACACAGGTCTATTTTCAAGTAGCTTATGACATAATGGAAAAGAAATCAGCTGATGTGAACAAGGGAATTTTCTCCAAAAGAAACTTGATATATTCCAAGGATAATTCTTCGGTCTCTTTAAGTTATATTTTCTGGATTTGTTGGAGCTATGATCCCTTTCTTTGGCGACATTAATGGAGTTGTGGGAGCCATTGGTTTTATCCCTCTCGACTTTGTTCTCCCTATGCTTCTTTATAACATGACATATAAACCCAAAAAATCATCTCTTGTGTGTATTGGATCAACAACTCTATTATGATCGTCTTCACTTGTGTTGGAATCTTAGGCACATTTTCTTCTGTAAGGAATTGGTTTTAGATGCAAAAAAGTTTCAAACTTTTTAGCAGTGATGTAGTTGATTGAGTACACTCAAATTCGAGATTAATGGAAACATACAGTTGAATGTCTTTCCCTCGATTTTTATATAAGTGACGAGGTACTTACAAAAGGAGACGATGAGATACATTCTGCAGTTTCTGGCAGCATTTTCTGAAGATTAGGATCATTTGAAGCTTTATGGAGTTATAAAGAACTCTAGAATCGAGTATAGTTCTCGTCAATGTTGTTAAAACCGGACCGGACCGGCCGGTCTGACCGGTTCAACCGCGAACCGGAGGTTGGTCCGGTCAGGTTTACCCCCTAAAACCACCTTACTTAAAAACCAGTTTGAACCGGGTCGAACCGGTCCAAAACCGATGAACCGGCGAACCGGTATGGACCGGTTCAACCCGGTTCCGAATTTTCTTTTTTTTTTTAAATTTTTGATTATTTTAAATGTTAAAATTAAACTAAAAATTCTTGTAAAATGTGGGATTTGAACACCCAACCTCTTAAGTAAAACATAAGTTCCTTACCATTTGAGCTACATCATTTTTATTGAACTTTTAGTACAATTAAAATTTATACATATAGAAACTGTAGCCAAATTAACATTTTATACATTATGAATGAAAATTAATACTCAAGTAATAATTTGTTATTAAAATTTGTTCTATAAAATATTTATTTTCAATATTATTTTTAGGATAAACAGTCAACTCGATATATTATGCAAATTTGACTTTGAATATTAGACTTTTATACATAACAATATTTTAAAATTTATGAATTTCTTAGTTTTTTGTATTTTTAACTTACACTTTTAAATTTTTATAAAGAAATGTAATCATATTATATTTATATGAACATACAAATTAGTATTATATTACCGTTATGATATAAGTTAGATAAATATTATATGATTTAATTTAAGTATATTATAAGATTTTGTATATTTTTAATCAGTTGTAGGATAATGTTTAAATTTTATGCATATTACATATACTTTAAAATTAAATATATTTATTACATTATTATGACGTCATCCGGTCCGACCAGCGGTCCGACCGGTTCGACCAGTAAAACCACTGACCAGTCGGCTCACCGGTTCACTATCCGGTTCGGTTCTAAAAACATTGGTTCTCGTGCATATTGGCATAAATGTGTGACTGATTTAGTGCATTTTCAGATTGTTTTAGGTGCATTCCTCATGTAAATGTATTGATTGGCAACGGTGAATACAGCAGTATACACATCAAGAATTTTAGACAAGGATTTAGATGTTGGGAAAATGCAGGGATGAAATAATATTCACTTGAAAATTTGGCAAGGTGATTTTCACCATGTTTGAAAATCATGGTATTCCACTATTCTTAAACCTGTTTTATTTTCTATTCAAGTCTTAAATTTGATTTCCAAGGGATAGATGCAGGATTTGAGGGTTGGGGGTGAGTTTAAATGTTAGGGAAATTTTTTAAAAATGATATTCACACTACATTATTTGCATAACCCTCTAAAATAGACTTTTAATAAGAATTGTATTAAATTTTAAATGCAAAAATAATTTAGTATGGAATAAAATATCATCGAAGTCGTACATGCAAGACGTTCTTTGCTCTTATAAAAAATCTATGGTGGAATCAATATCAAATTTCTCAATAAATTCTCAATGTGAATAATCGAACAACCACAAAGAATTTAGTAAAAAAATGCATAAATCATAGTTGATTTTTCCGCGCATAATTGAGTTTTCGATAATAATCCATCTCTTACAAAAATTTTAAACAACAAATAAACTAGTATAATTTACATTACAAACGTAGTTGATATAGAAAACAATTCATTGAGCCTATACATAAGAAATATTTAGGGGTGGCAAGGAGGACCAAGATCCATTGGGTGGTCCTCTACCACCCTGACCCGGCCCAATTCATATATTTCCTATTGTTAACTGATTGAGTTGAGTTGAGTTTGTAAACTTTTATATAGGCTTTTAATGGTTTCATAAACGGGTACTTAATGGGTCTATTGAAAAAATACACATCTAGCTAAACTAATTAACATTTAATGACTTAATTTTGACTCAATAATATTATTTTATTGTTATCTTCTAGATTCATGAAAATTTAAGTTATAATATTAAATTTTTAAATATATTTAAGTTTCAAATAAATACAAAAATATTAAATAGCTTTAAAAAAATAGAAAAGATCATTTAAATAATATCATATTAATTTATGCTCATTTAGCTATAACTGAATATTGTACTAAGATTTACTTAATGTACTTATTTAATTTTAATTTAGTAAAATGCATATTATTGTCACACTTAAAGAGGCCGACCCGAACCCATTAAAGATCCGACCCACTAACAACTCAACCCGTTTATGATCAACATAAAACGACCAGTCAACGATCCAGCTCATTTTAACCCGACCCGACAATTTGCCACCCCTGGAATTAAATTAAATTGACAAAAATAGGAATGTATTAACTAGAAGTCCATGTGTGAACTGAATTTGGGCTTTGGGCCCAGGTACGTCAAGGAAAAAAATTATCGTTGTCTCTTTTTTTTTAATAATTATATAATTATTATGGTCATTGTCTATATCTACATTAAATATGTACTGAAATTGTATGTGTATGTAATAATGCTGAAAAAATAATTTTCAAATTTCTTGGGGGGGGGGGGGGGGGCGGCGCATGTCCATGAATAACATATTAGTCCCTGTTAAACTAGTCATTTGTATTATACCAGTAGGATTGAAAATCAAATCATACTACTCGATTCTCGACTCGAGCTCGTTCGATGAAAAATTCGTTTGAGCTCGATTCGTCAAACAAATCAAACAAACTTGAAAAAGATTTCTTGTTCGATAACTTTTGAAGCTCAGCTCGAGCTCGACTCGATAAGCTAAAAATTAAAAATACACATTTAAAATACCAAGTTACTCGATAATTGGCTCGAGCTCGTTCAATAAAAGCTCATTCGATAAAAGCTCGTTTGAGCTCGGTTTGTTAAGAAATCAAACCAAGCTCAAACACAAAATATCAAGCTGAATAAAATTCAAACCAAGCTTGAACAACGTGTCGATCGATACTACTCGGCTCGCTTACACATCTATATACCAGTCACCTTTTATTATACTCGTATCCCAAATCTAGTGATATTTTCCAAAATTAAAGCACCAAATTGGTTATATCAAGATGTAGTTAGGTTATAATATATCAGAAGATCGATCAACGAAATCTTGGAGGATTGTATGATTTTCCAATCTAATTAAAGCTTTGTAAGTTACAATCCTCCAAGATGTAGTTCAAAGAATGTTCTCTTATATCAAGATCATGAACAAGCTTGGAGATAACCTCTGAGTCAATTTCCATCGCTTATACCCGAAAGTCAAGATGATGAACGTAGTGCTACACATCAATTAACAATAAATCACCTTTGAAATCTACAAATAATACTCCCTCCATTAATCCTAAATATATATCGTTTAAGGTTGTTGTACAAGGATTAATAAATCTATTAATTACCCAAATTTTAAGAGAAGAAAAGTCTTGGGGCTTTCTAGATTGAGATTTCGTGTGCAGGGTCCCTCTTGAGATACCCCTTTGTGAAGCAACACATGTCGTATTTAATATTTATGTTAGTTATTTATTTTGTGAAACTCCAAAATAACCTCTTAAAATCTTCTAATTTTCTTTAGAAAAATGATTATATCACAGCCCTTTGGACAACCCTTGTTTTATGCTTTTGAAGTTAATTGTGTTATCAACTACCTGTTCAATAGGTTTTTTCTTCAAATGATCTTTTTAATCTATTATCAACCCACTCATTTAAAAATTACAAAAGAACACCTAAATTTTACGATATTACTCGTATAAAAAATAATTCATTACTTTTCAAATGATAATTTATCATTCATCAATATTGAATAAAAAATATTTGAAAAATTACAATAAAAATATAAAGTCATAATTTAAAAGCATATGCAATGTCTAGAATTTTAGGGTTTATTACATAATGTTTAGTTTAGGATTCAGGGTTTAGGGTTTTAGGGTTTATCCTTTACAAATAGGGGCTATATTTTCTTGATAATTATTTATGGGCCATATCATCAATTCAATTATTTTCATTTGTATTAAAATAATATTTTCGGTATTTTCTTGGCAGGATAAGTAGATATGATAAGTTTGAAATCGATGATTTTGTGTTGATTATTTTATAATCAGGGTTTATTTTCTTATTCATGGTTAATTTGGGTTTTTTTTACAATTTAAAGTTTAGAGTCCAACTTTGTCAAAATAGTTGATTTAGGAATGCAAATTACCGGCTGTATAAAGTATCTGTGAAACATGTATTGTGATGCTAGCATTATCCTTTTCTTTAACATCCTAGAACATAAACACTTCTACAATTCATTTTCATCTACCAAGTAATTATTTCTTGTTGATTTTGGTTGTCTTTGTCTAAGACACCTCAATTTTATTTTATATACATGGCTGGAAAGGTAAAAGTCCATATCAAAATGATAAAGGCTAGTCTTGTTATGCCACTTGATGCATTTGCTTATTATTTGGATATGTCGCACATCCTTTTTTTATATGTCCTCCTCATGCTAGAACTAGTGCAAGCCAATTGATTTGAGGGAAAATGGCCTCCTACCTTTTGTAATGATGTGGTTTGCGCAGGGGAGTGAAAAGGTATTATATTTTACTTGATTTCATTTTCAAATTCTATAATAAATTAATATATAAAATTTTGTTAACAACGAGAGATCAAACCAGTGGCGTAGCCAGGAAATAATTTCACTGGGGTCATTATAATGTAAGCATACATTTTTTGACGATAATGTTATATTAAATTTATAAATACAATAATTACGCAAGAATAATTTAAGCATTTTTTTAAACAAAGTTTATTATTCAAACTAAAAATCAAACTAGATGGATACTTACAAATTATATCAAATAAATCACCTGTAGAAATATAGATGCTACATACCTTGTGTTTCATTCAATAATTTTTTTTTTTTTTAATCTAACAAACCCTAATCCAAAATATTTTCTAGGATTATACGTTGTTGGATTGCAACATTGTTTCTTTGTAGGTTTCTTTGTAGGGAAAGTGATAAAAATGAAAGAACTGTTGTGAAATTGATAGGATTTTATATATGGAAAGATATCTCACAACCAAAAGAAAAGGGATTTTTCCTTTATTATTAAAATATTAAATCACAAAAATAAGTTATTAGAGAATATACATAACTTAAGTGAGTTGAAGATACATATACGTATTTTAATTAAAACATGACCCCATTATCATATAAATTTTGATTTTATTTAATGGGGTCCATTCAAAGCAATTAGAGAATATATACGGAGTATAATTTTTAGAACTAATATATATATATATAAGGTAAAATTGCAGAAAACGTCTCAAACTAATTAGTGATTTTGAATTTTCGTCCCAAACTATATTACCTCACCGAATTTCGTCTTGCAATTTAATATTTATTTCAAATATCGTCCCAAACTAATTACTAATTTTGATTTTTCGTCCCAAACTATATCAAGTCGCCAAATTTCGTCCCGTAATTTACCATTTTGTATGAATTTAATCCCAATATTAAATTTCTAATTTAATGAAAATGACGGTTCAATCTTGTAAATAGTTTGGGACGAATTCTGCAATATTATATAATTATTCATGTTAAAATTTACCACATCATGACACGTAAGCAGCCATGTGGTAATTTAGTGGCAAATGCGCAACTTCCGTCTTATAATTAACGGAGGGACAATATTCCAAAAAAATATTAAATTAAGGGACGAAAATCGTCAAGTTGAATAGTTTGGGACGAAAATTCAAAATCAGTGATTAGTTTGAGACGATTTTGCAATTTTGCCTATATATAATTTTTATACAAAATGTAAAATTGATTGGGGTCATTGCACCCCCCTAAACTACTAGTGCCTACGCCCATGGATCAAACTAAAATTTGAATTGAATTTGTGATTAAGTGAATCAGTTCTAATAAGTTTAGTAGATATTGAATAAGTTTGAGCCTTTTGAGAAATTTTTGAAAGTTTGAGCGTTGAGAAAATTTTGGTTTAGGAATTCCATAAATGAATTACAAACGCAAGATAAATAAACAATTAATTACAATTTTCATACCATAATTCAACCTACTTTAGGGATTTGATACCACAACTTTTTCTACCGACACATTTGATACCATAATTCAAATCAACTCGACACATTTGATACTTCCGTCAAATTGGAAACGGAATTGTCACGTGATTGTCACGTGGCCGTTAAAACTTTGCACATTTGATACCATAACTTATGTTGACTGATAATTTTACTCCATAACATTTCAGGTTAAAGCCCCACATCTCCAAATTTAGTGACGATTTTAGTCGACATTGTTGCCAAATTTCCAAATTGACTCGAATAAGACCACGTGCTGACCAATTTAGAACTTTAAACATTTGATACCATTACTTATGTTGACTGCTAATTTTACCCCATAACATTTCAGGTTACCAAAAAGCCCCACATCTCCAAATTTAGTGACGATTTTAGTCCACATTGTTGCAAAATTTCCAAATTGACTCGAATAAGACCACGTGCTGACCAATTTAGAACTTTACACATTTGATACCATTACTTATGTTGACTGATACCAAAATTAAGAAAACATATTCTTTTTAAAAATAAAATTTATATATTAGAATTAATATATTTAATATTTATTAAAATATTAAATAATAAATAATTTTAATTTTAAAAAAAAATCCCCACCCCACCCACCACCTCCCCACCCCTCCCCCTACCCCCGATTCCCAGGCCGTCGGCGGCCTGGGTCTTCTGTCCCAGGCCACCGCATCCCAGGCCGGCAGTCTGCTACAGAACCAAGGCCGTCGGCCTGGGTTCTGTAGCAGAACAGAACCCAAGCCACTGCCGGCCTAGGACAGAAGACCCAGGGCGCCGGCGGCCTTGGAATCGGGGGTTAGGGGGGAAGGGTGGGGAGGTGGTGGGTGGGGTGGGGATTTTTTTTTTAAAATTAAAATTATTTATTATTTAATATTTTAATAAATATTAAATAGTTTTAAATTATATAATTTATTATTTTAATAAATATTAAATATATTAATTCTATTATATAAATTTTATATTTAAAAAGAATATATTTTCTTAATTTTGGTGATATTTATGTCAATGTATTATTTAATTTATTAAAATTGTTTATTAATTAATTAGTTATTTAAATAAAATAAGTAAAATATTTTAAATTGGTCAGCACGTGGTCTTATTCTAGTCAATTTGGAAATTTGGCAACAATGTGGACTAAAATCGTCACTAAATTTGGAGATGTGGGGCTTTTTTGGTAACCTGAAATGTTATGGGGTAAAATTATCAGTCAACATAAATAATGGTATCAAATATGTAAAGTTCTAAATTGGTCAGCACGTGGTTTTATTCAAGTCAATTTGGAAATTTGGCAACAATGTGGACTAAAATCGTCACTAAATTTGGAGATGTGGGGATTTTTTCGTAACCTGAAATGTTATGGGGTAAAATTATCAGTCAACATAAATAATGGTATCAAATGTGTAAAGTTCTAAATTGGTCAGCACGTGGTTTTATTCGAGTCAATTTGGAAATTTGTCAACAATGTGGACTAAAATCGTCACTAAATTTGGAGATGTGGGGCTTTTTTGGTAACCTGAATTGTTATGGGGTAAATTTATCAGTCAACATAAGTTATGGTATCAAATGTGCAAAGTTTTAACGGCCACGTAACAATCACGTGACAATTCCGTTTCCAATTTGACGGAAGTATCAAATGTGTCGAGTTGATTTGAATTATGGTATCAAATGTGTCGGTAGAAAAAGTTGTGGTATCAAATCTCTAAAGTAGGTTGAATTATGGTATGAAAAATGAAATTATCTCTATAAAAATAAGTTTTTATATCTAAAAATTAAACTAAATAATATAAAATATAACAACAATAATACTATTAGTAGTTTATTAAACAAAAGAAATTCAGTTTAAATATTATCGATTGCTAGTTTATACAAAAACAACCAAAAAAAAATCAAAACTATTAATTTTCTTAAATTTTAGAAAAAGGATGTGAATATTTTCAAATTAGTGGTACTCTAGAAAAGAAAGAAAAAATGAGTGGTTAAACACTTAAATCACCGAAAAATATCGACTTTGATTACAATTAACCTAATTATGCAATACCTTTTGGTCAACAATGTTCGTTCAATATTTGGGACAAGTATTCATTTGGATTACGATTAACCTAATTATGCGTTACTTTATAGTCAACAATGTTGACATTGATCAATTACTCGGAATAATTATCAATTTTGGTAACGATAAACCTAATTACACGTTATTCTAAGGTCAATAATGTTGACCTTGGTCAATTAACCGAGTCAATCATCAGTTTGGATTACGATTAACCTAGTTATACTTTAATTACCTCAAGGTTATTAATGATGATTTTGGTCAAATAATCGGGACAATTATCGATTTCGGTTACGATTAACCTAATTATATATTACTCTAAGGTCAATAATATTGACTTTTGTCAATTAATAGAGTCAATTATCATTTGATTACATTTAGCCTAATTATACATTACCTCAAAGTTAATAATATTGATTTTGATCAATTAATTAGGATAATTATCTATTACGGTTACAATTAACCTAATTATATATTACTCCAAGGTCATATTGACTTTAGTCAATTAATAGAGTCAATTCTCGTTCAATTACATTTAACCTAATTATACATTACCTTAAGGTTAACAATGTTGATTTTGATCAATTAATCGGAATAATTATCGATTTTGATTACGATTAACCTAATTATTTATTATTTAAAGGTCAATAATGTTGACTTTGATCAATTAATTGGGATAAATATCATTTTCTATTAAGATTAACCTAATTATACATAGCCGTATACTATTGATGTTAATTGAAATTGAATAAAATATTTATCAAAGTCAACAAAGTTGACTATATAGTCATATATAATTGTGTAAAAGTTAGTTGAAATAGTATATTATTATGTTGATATTATTTGAAATTGTGTAATACCTTGATAATGTATATATATATATATATATATATATATATATATATATATATATATATATATATATATATATATATATATATATATTATAGCTTATAAGAGCCGAAGCGGTCAATAAACAGTACAACATAATTTACTTTCGATTTTTGTTAAATCGATTTAATCGAAAAACGCCGCCGTTTCTTTATTTACCGGGATTATTTGCTCTTCGTTTAATTTCTTTTCTCTTTTTATTTAATGCTTTCTCGGGCGTCCGTTTGCAACCTGTGGCCCCGCCAGGGGAATTGTAGTCGTGCGAGTTTGGTTTTGCAATTTAATTTTAAGCGGCATAATTACGAAACGCCGCCGTTTCGTGACGTAATTAATTGCTATTGGTTTTATTTCAACGTTTTTGTTTGTACTTTCTTCTAGATAAATTATATTCGTCCTACCTTCCCGACCAGCGTCGTTTATTGTTTTCTAGTGCGTTCTATTATTGATCGGCTCTGTATACTTTTGGGCTTTTTTTAAAAACAGTATCATCATAAAACGTCGCCGTTTTGGTTTTATAATTTATTTGGAGCCTTTCACTTCTTACTAAACGCCAACGTTTTTGTTTATACTTTCTTCTAGATAAATTATATTTGTCCTACCTTCTCGACCAGCGTTACTTTTGCCCTTTTTTTAAAAACAGTATTATCATAAAACGTCGCCGTTTTGGTTTTATAATTTATTTGGAGGTTTCACTTCTTACTAAACGCCGCCGTTTCGTGACGTAATTAATTGCTATTGGTTTTATTTCACCGTTTTTGTTTATACTTTCTTGTAGATAAATTATATTCGTCCTTTCTAGTGCGTTCTATTATTGGTCGGCTCTGTATAGTTTTGCCCTTTTTTAAAAAACAGTATCATCATAAAACGTCGCCGTTTTGGTTTTATAATTTATTTGGAAGGTTTAACTTTTTACTTTTAAGGTAATCTGTTTTGCGATTTCCCGATCCGAAGCGGTCAACAAACAGTACTACATAATTTACTTTCGATTTGTGTAAAATCGATTTAACCGGTATAATCATGTGATGGCGTCGTTTTGCTGAAGATTTTTTTTTTTTTTTAAACGTTTTTTCCCGGAATTAATTGCTCTTGCTTTTATTTCGTTGTTATCGTTTATACCTTCGTTTTCATAAATTATATTCAGCTTTATTTATCTACCAGTCTTATTGCTACCATTACATTCTACTTAATTAACTCTGTATTTCTTCTTTGTCTTTTACCTCGATGTTCATCCTTTTTCCTAACTATATGTTATAGCTTATAAGAGCCGAAGCGGTCAAGAAACAGTACAACATAATTTACTTTCGATTTTTGTAAAATCGATTTAATCGAAAAACGCCGCCGTTTCTTTATTTACCGGGATTATTTGCTCTTCGTTTAATTTCTTTTCTCTTTTTATTTAATGCTTTCTTGGGCGTCCGTTTGCATTGCAATGGTCGGGAAAAAATTAATCGCTGTCTTCCTTTTTCGGAGTGTAATTTATTTCGGAGGTTTTACTTTTTACTTTGCAGGTAATATGTTTCCCTGTTTTCCGAGATACTGTGATTGCTCTATTCTTTTCGATCAGTCGTTCATTCTTGGGAACTTAAATTGGTGTTATAATTAAATCTCGTGAACCAAAGACGAACGTTCTGATTTAAATGTGCATTGGCCGTTCTTCTGTCTTATTTTCAACCGTCGGATTTAAATATCTTTTGCTATAAATAGGTGGTCTCAGCTTGCATACAAATTATCTCTTCGTTCCAACGCGTTTGCTTTCTTATTTTTTCTCCTCCAACTATGTTCTCTTACTATCCCATTTTTAACCCTTCGGAATTAATTTTCATTCCACCCCAAAAAACCATATATATCAAATCTATTGATGTAAAAACGAAGAATGACACGTTTAACCACTTATCCGATCTTCTCGTTATTCTTATAATACGATGTATTTCTGCCCCAATCGACCAGAATGGACGATTTTTTTGGGTTTTCTCTGGGTTTTCTGAAAAGCTACTCCGGAACGCATGTCTGAACATTTTGTGCGTGTGGGGAATTAAGAATTGGAAGCGGTCAAGAAACAGTACAACAAATTTTTCTTTCCAATTTTTTTCCCCCGGTTGTTATGATCCTATGCAGTACTCGACTTTGTTTCCCAACGGCGAACCGGGTTGGCATGCTGGAATAAAGAAAAATGTTGTTTCCAGACGTCCACAGAAGAAGAGAGGGAAGGAGGTTTATGTAAATGAAGTTGTTTGTGCTATGACTAATGCGTCCTGTGCCGAGGCAATTCTACTTTCGGGGGAGCAAGGTATGTCCGTTTGTAAGTTGTGGGCCCAAATGGTCTTCTCAATTTTCCATTCTTAATTTTCCATCTCTGGTTTTTCAATCTGCTTCTTTTATTTTCTCTCTATCTCACTCAAAGTTCAACACTAAATCGACCTTAACAAATCGACCTGTGTATTATATCTCATTTTTCCGATCATCTTTCCGATATCCGTTCTTTATCAAGATTATTTACAAGCTAAATCGACCTTACCAAATTGGACTGTGTAAACCGCCTAATTTTCCGATCTGCGCATTATGTCTCACTTTTCCTCTCACACTCAATTCAACAATATTTATAAAGATAAATCTACCTTAAAAAACGAACTCTGTAAATCTCTCGGCTAACAAATCGATCGTCAATACCGCCTCACTGCCTCAGAGAAAATATCTTTTAGCACAATTATTACAGCTGTTCTTTCTCACTCTGACTTTTGGCCGATTTGTATAAAAGAAACATTATTGACGGCATGCTTGTTGAGGGAGAACTTACTTGAGCAAGGAAGAAGGAGAAATGGAAATAATATTTTTTTCCTTAGTGCGAATATACAATCTATGAAGGCTCTGCTGAACTACTCATTCAGGGATGTTGTGGCAATCCCTCGTTTAAACATCTTCGTTAAATGACTACGGTATTTGATAGAGGCAGTAGATGAGAACTTGAAAAATTCTTCTTTCTCGGACAATGGTGTAGAGGTATGCAGGGGCAAGTTTTGTACAAAAAGAAATATGTCTTATCCTTCAACCACCTGCTCGAAGATCCTAGAATAGGAAGTATAATTTGTAGTAATTTGACTGCATATTAATCTTTATTTGTAACTGGATTATTGTGTGATAGTTCGTGAAAATGAATAAATTTGTTATTATAATGTAATTATGTGCAACTAGATTGATTTGTAAACATATTTGAAACTTATATTTTTTTGGGAGAAAAACTGACATTGTCTTTTAATTTAATTATGGATATTGTGAAACTTGAACTTGCACGATGTTTAATTTTCAGTAAGTCATAATTCAGAATACGATCATGAATATAATAGATATTTATTAGTAAATATAGTTTAACAAATTATTAAAACTTTTTTTCTCGAAGTTAACCTACTGAGTCTGTAAAAGTCACAAGCAATTCAACCAAAAATCACAACAAAACATTTCATCATCCAACAGAACTATACTGATTCACAATATAAAGCATGGGCAACAAGCACCAACATTTTGTCAGTGAAAATGGAAATGCATCATCAAACGGTAAAAGAAAAACAATATTATGTTACAATAGTCACCCAATCTTGAATCCAAGAATTATTGTCGCTAAAAAAAAAAATTCCACCCCAGACAAGCCTCGACTTTTTAATGTTCTTCTCCGATGTATTTATGACCCAATCGACCTTTATGGACGACTTCTGAGGGATTGTCATGCTGCATCTGTATTTTGTAACAATATTAGGGATCGGAAATCCAGATATAATAATTAAACAAATATTATGAGATCGGAACATTTAGGGAGGGGGGGGGGGTAATAGGTCCAATAAGTTAAAAAAATTAGATCGGATAATCGACAATAATGAGGAGATCGACACGCGTTGATAAGATAGGGTATAAAAAACAAAACAAAAGCTGAATATTAAAATTAATTTTGTTACTTTTAAATGTTTAAGCAGCTGGTCAAAGAACAAATATAGTTATATACTTCGGTATTATAAGATCATAAATAGTCGATTTTCTTCTCTCTCCAAGTTTTATTTGCAAAAATAATTTAAGGACGAGTTTGCTTTAGCAATTTATTTTTCAGCAGCATAATCACAAAACGGTGCCGTTTGGTTCTCTAATTAATTGTTACTGCTTTTATTTCACCGTTTTTGTTTATCTCATTTTCTAGATAAATTATATACGTCCCACCTTCCCGACCAGCGTTGTTGAATTTATTTTGTTTTCTAGTGCGTTATATTATTGGTCGGCTTTGTATACTTTTGCCCCTTTTTAATAAATATTATCATCATACACGCCGCTGTTTTCCTTTTATTATCCCTCCGTTTTATTTTACATGTCACTTTGGAGAAAAAAAAAATCCCACATTACATGTCACTTTATAATTTCAAGATAGATTTAAATGCAATTTCACATCTTTACCCTTATTTAATTATGTGGAGTACTAAAATATTTACTCATATTTTTCAAGGGCAATTTTGTTTAATTATCCTTTAATTTTTCTAAAATCTGGATCATTATATAATTTCTTAATCCTTGTGAAACAACCTTAAATTACCTGATTTGCGATTTATCGATCCGAAACGGTCAACAAACAGTAAAACATAATTTACTTTTTAACTTGTGGCCTTTTTTTTTTTAAATAGGTATAGTCGTGAAATGGCGTTGTTTGGCTGACGGTTTTTTTTTTTTTTTTTTTTTTAAAACGGTATATGCTACCATTACATTCTTCTTAATGAACTGTGTTTTTTTTTGTTTTGTCTTTTACCTCGATGTTCATCATTTTTCCTAACTATATGGGTCAGAAAACTTTGCAATGGTCGGGAAAAAAACTTGAATGATAAAACGTCGTTGTTTTATTTTATAATTTCCTTCGGAGGTGTTACTTTTTACTTTGCAGGTAACCTGTTTCTCGGTTTTCCGAGACACTTTGATTGCTCTATTATTTCGTCGATCAGTTGTTCAAACGAACGTTCTAATTTTAATGTGCATTGGCCGTTCATCTGTCTTACTTTGAACCATCGGATCTAAATATCTTTTGCTATAAATAGGTGGTCTCAGCTTGCGTACAGATTATCTATCTCTTCATATCTTTGTTCTAACCCGTTTGCTTTCTTATTTTTCCTCCTTCAATCCAACTATTTTCTTTTTCTACCCCTGCGTATGACATAGTCTTACTTTTCAACTTCCAGCTTTGAAATAATTTTAGACTTTACGTGTCATGCCTCATATTTGCTTTTTGCAGGTAATCTGTTCCTCGGTTTTCCGAGACACTTTGATTGCTCTATTCTTTCATCGATCAGTTGTTCAAACGAACATTGTAATTTAAAAACCAAATATGAGGCATGACACATCAAGCCTAAAATTATTTCGTACTTGGAAGTTGAAAAGTAAGACTATGTTATACGCAGTCATGCATTTGTTGGCTTGGCATAATAAACCCAGAATTATATGTCAATATACAATATAATATCTATGAAAGCTCTGCTGAATTATTATTTAAAGGATGTTTTAAACATCTTCGTCAAGTGACTACGGTATATGATCTAGGCAGTAGGTGAAATTCCGAAAATGTTTGTATTTCTCAGATAATGGTGTAGAGGTACGCAGGGGCAAGTGTTGTACAAGAATAAATTTTACCTACCCTTCAAATGCTTGCTCGAATATCCTAGAATAGGATGTAGAATTTGTAGTAATTTGACTGTACACTCTATATTAATCATTATTTGTAAATGGATTACTGTGTAATAGTTTGTGAAAATGAAAAAAAAAATTATTTTCGTTATCTGTAATAATCTTTATTATAATGTTATAACTGTTTAATTAGCTGATCAAAGACCAAATACTCGTCCTACACGGTGAAACAGTTATACAATTCTGGTCGATACACAACAAACGCATTCGGCGATCATACACGAGTGATAAGATGCAAGTTAAAATATGAAATAGGCACGGAAAAATAACATTTATTCGATTCTATTAGTTTTATTATATTATTCTTGGAGACAAGCCTGGACTTTTTAATGTGCGAGTCCGATATATTGATGACCAAATCGACCAGGATGGATGACTTATGAGGGTTTGTTATGCTTCATCTGTATTTTGTAACAATATTAGGGGATCGGAAATCCAGAGAATAATTAAACAAATCTGATGACATTGGAACTTGTAGGGGGGTTAATAGATCCATCAGGTGAAAAATAGGATATCGGGTAATCGGAAAAAATGAGGACATCGAGACGTGCCGATAAGATAATACTTCGGTATTATTAGATCATAAACAGTCGATTTTCTTCTTTGTCCAAGTTTTATTTGCAAAAATAATATAAGGACTATTCGGAATATATAGCTGTTCCGAATATACAATTTTTTTTTCTTTGCATAATATAAAAGATCAATTTGACGTATTTGTTTATAATACAATTAAAGGTAAAAAATACATCTTTGTCTACTGCTTTGTTTTGTCTCGACCTATATAAAATATTTAACTATTTTAGTTTTGTGACGAACAACTACTTTAGTCCATCCTAGATAATTGAGATAACAATATTTATTCATATCTTTTATATTTTAAAAATATATTTTCCGTTTGACTAATTTAACACTTGGGCCTCATTACTTAACGTATAAAATTTAAGTACAAAATTAGAGATCGGTTAAATGAGATTAATAAAAAGAGGTCGTGAATTTGTTTTAGAGATCGACGTGAATTTAATTATATAAAAATTACGTAGTCATACAGGTTGCGCCCACCACTTGCAAACAGGCGGTGATTAAAACCATTATATGAAAAAGTAAAATAAAATCAGCAATGCTAATTAATGTGTATATCTTTGCCGTTCATCTGTGTTTATTTTGACCGCCGGATCTAAATAACTTTTGCTATAAATTGGTGGTCTCGCTTGCGTAAAGATTATTCATTCCAACCCGTTTAATTATTGTGCTCTATTTTTTGACGGTTTCGGCAAATTAAACCAACGTTTAGTTTTTATTTTTTATTTTCTCTAAATTTTCTGTCTTACTTTTCCATGTTTATGCCTTATAGTTCTAAACAATCTCAATTTCTCTTCAGAAGTTTGTTGGCGATATATGGCGCATACCGCCTTCATGCATAGGTTTTCCTTATATTCTTAATTGCTCGTCAGAAGTTTGCTGGCGATTTATTCTCCCTTCTTACTTATTTCATTATATTATCTTCTCATTATTCTTATAATACGATGTATTGATGATCCAATCGATCAGGATGGACGATATACGAAGGATCGTCATGCTGCATCTATATTTTGTAACAGTAGTAGGAGATCGGAAAGACATACAATATTGGAAAATATATTTGAGATCGGAAATTTGGGGAGACTTAATAGATCACGCGATTGAAAAATATGAGATCGGGTAATTAATTCGAAGTAGGAGATCGACACGCGTTGATAAAAGCCAAAGCGGACAAGGAACATTATTGATCATATTCCTTCTAATTATTTTGCCCTTGTAATTTTGTGCTTTATGAATTTGTCCTATTAAAGGTTTCCTTTTTTTTTTTTTTTAATCTTCTATTTTCCCTAAAAATTAATTAATAACAGAAAACATTACTAAAGCAATAAATTAGAATAAAATAAAAATGGAACCAATAATCCTCTATAGTAAATATATAGTAAAATAAATTCCTTTTCATATAATGGTTCAATTCACCGTCTGTTTGGAAGGTGAATAATTTCGACATTTACATGATAGATGAAAAAATTAGATAAAAGATGCTAAAGAACATATAAAGACATACCAATTGGGCCCACTACTTGGAAATTATATTTTGTGAATTTAGGATATAAAAATAAAGTAATTTTGTTAATTGAAAATTAATTCATTAAATATACGCTAATTGCTTAGCTGTTTACAATTTAATAATATAATTAAATTATATTTAAGTACTTATATTTAAATTTATAGAAATTAATTTATTTACTACTATTTAATTCATATATCGACATCGATATTCTATAAATAAATATTTAAATATATTTGCTGATAATTTAGGATGTTATAAATATGCATAGAGTTAAATACGTATTATGTTATTGCAAAATAATATTAACCTATAACTGTTTAGTACGGTAACCGTTCTATGAAAAGGAGACGAGGCACAATAACATTGAGCCCGCATGGTATGAAAACGAAGCTGGTTTTTAAAAAAAATATTAACTAATATGGTTTGTTATTGAAAAAAATGAGAATAACATATTGGTATTGGAAAGTTGAGGAAAGGTTAAAGAGCTCAATTCAGCTTTTTGAAGAAATGCTTATCAAGGAAATTGTGTTGGGACTTTTTCTTGGCTGCTTCGGCTCTTATCACCACTTGCAAACGGACGGCAAATACAACTATTATATGGAAAGGAAATAGAAAATCTTCAGAGCATAAGTTACAAAAATACAGAGCTCACATGGAATCAAAACGTCTGCTCGAATATTAGAGAATAGGACGTAGAATTTGTGGTTTTTTTAAAACATATTTTTATTTGTTATCAAAACAAGTATTTATTTCGTAAATTTTATTCCGTGATCATTTTTGTTCTAGCAAATAAATTTTCAACATATCTATTAGTCATAATGATAAAAAATATATCAACAAATTATGTATAAATGTTGTGAATTTTGCTTAGTAACGACTAACGAGTAACAACCCTTGATACGTTTTATTTATTACTAAACAGATGTCTAAGAAATGTAAATTAAAAATAAATGCTTATTTAGCAACATCTTAACTTAAATCATATGTTTTTTATTTTAATGATTTTGTTTATAGAGTTATATTATATTCCAATTCAGTTGTTCTAAAAAAGGTGAAATAATTGGAAGCAATAATCGTGTATAGTAATATAGTTTTTTTTTGTTTTTTATAAAATATAGACGTTTCGTGATTATGCTGTTTTTTTAAAAAAACGAAATAAAATTGGAAGCAATAAGTTAACATCGGAAATATAAATGTTTCTAATAAAAAAAAATGTTCGAACTTAAAAATATAAAATCAGTAAACGGTGGTGTTTCGTAGTTATGCCGTTTAAAAATTAATTGCAAAAGCAAACTCGCACGACCACAATTAACGTGGGGGGCGCCCGGGGTGAGCGATTTCACCTTTTTGGAAGAAATTAACAAAGGAAATTGCTATTATTAAAAAACAAGTGAAATCCATTAAAAATTAACCACCAATCTAAAATCAGGCTTGTAGTTGTTGCATATAATAAAGTTAGAATTTAGCATTTTAAGCAAGGGGATTTTCTATTGTTTAAAATTAATTTAAAACGATACGGTCCCAATATTTAGTCAACCTTAAAATAGTTAAAAAGACAAGCAATGCAAATTATCGACAATGGTAAACGTACGTTGTTCTTGATCGCTTATTAGAGTAACGGTGCCGTTTTGTGTTTGTATTTGATATGACTGCTAATTAGATATGCTACGTAATAGGATAAATATATTTGTATATATTTGTTCTGCCTCTACATAAGTAAGGTAATATGTGATGAGATTTCTATGTACTTTGTAAAATAAAATTAGTACTCTGATTTTAACAAGGATGATTTCCAATATTCTTATTCGTGATGTATTCCAGAAAAAAATAAGCTCTATTCATCCTGAGAAGATTACATCGTTCTTCGTGTTTTCAATTTTAGAAAGTCATTTTTGTACCAACCTTGATGAAAAAAAGTATTTCATATATAAATTAGTTGAGCGACATGTAGATGATAGTTTTCCATCAAAAGAATCTCTTAGTAGAATTAGTAGTATTAGTAAATCTGCAGTGCATTGTGCACAAGAAATTAGGGGGGTCTTCTTTATGCTAGCATGCGGTATTTTGAAATCGGTCGAGGTAAACGTTGATGGGATTTCTATATTTTCCCATTTTATTTGTTTAATTTATTATTTTGCTTAATCGTGGACGATTACTTTTCAGGATTTTTCAGTTCATGTTAGGAAGGCTGCTGGATTGGCTCCTAATGATACCATTATTTTAAGAAACGGGACTAAATATTGGCCTTTACAAATAAAAGAAAACGATTTTCTTAGGCTTTGGAACCAGTTAATAGCAGATAATTTTGTTGAACATGGCGAAACGATAGTCCTTTATCAATCGCACACGAATATTTTTGAAATTAATGTTTTTGACGTGCGTGGAATAAAAAAAAATCAATGCTTTAATCAAGGTTGTTTTTTCAAATATTTAAGTACCGTTTATAATAGGACACTGCATATTTGTAACTTGTGTGTTTCGTTTATACCGGAAACAGTGGATCACTTTGGTAAAACTCGAGCTTTCCATGTGATCGTTGTGCAAAAGAATGATTGCTTGGTAGTTTTCTTTACGAATTTTGGAATTTATTATACTCTATCAATCATTTAATTGTTATAAATTTTTAGAAGTTATTTCTTATTTTTGTGCTTTATATATTTTCATCCATCTTTAGGATTTTAGTACGACTATGTATATATATTTGCCTCTAAATATTTATTGTATTTTCAGATTATCCCAGCTGAATTTATTCGGTCTGAACATATGCACAACAAAACGCTAGCAAAGCTGGTAACTGGAACGAGATCCTGGATTGTTGAAATGACAAATACCGGCTTTGCTAATGGTTGGAACTGTTTTTCTGAAGACCATGGAATATCGATTAATAATTTGTTTTTTTTTTTGGTCGATGACATGGTATTTTGTGTTGTTATTTTCGACCTCAATGGGAAAGAGGTGATATATGACTGGTACAATAGTATATCTATTGAGTGTGCATGATTTTGTATAAATATTATATGGAACACGTTTTGTTATAATAAATGTAATATTAACTTATTGTTGCCACGTTATATACGAAAATAGTTCTATAAAATTTGCTATTTGTGCTGGCATTAATATGTTTTGCGATTTCCCGATCCGAAGCGGTCAACAAACAGTACTTCATAATTTACTTTCGATTTGTGTAGAATCGATTTAACAGGTATAATCATCAAATGGCGTCGTTTGGCTGAAGATGTTTTTTTTTTTTTTTAAACGTTTCTTTCCGAAATTAATTGCTCTTGGTTTTATTTCGTCGTTATCATTTATACCTTAATTTTCATAAATTATTTTCAGATTTATTTATCGACCAGTCTTATTGCTCCTATTACATTCTACCTAATTTACTTTTTTTTTTTTTTTTTTGTCTTTTACCTCGATGTTCATCCTTTTTCCTAACTATATGGGTCAAAATATATCGCAATGGTCGGGAAAAAAATTAATCGCTGTTTTCCTTTGACGGAGTATAATATATTCCGCTGTTTTCTGAGATACTGTGATTGCTCTAATTTTTTCGATCAGTCGTTCATTCTTGGGAACTCAAATTGGTGTTATAATTAAATCTCGTGAACCAAAAACGAGCGTTCTGGTTTAAATGTGCATTGGCCGTTCATCTGTCTTACTTTCAACCGTCGGATCTAAATATCTTTTGCTATAAATAGGTGGTCTCAGCTTGCATACGGATTATCTTTTCGTACCAACGTGTTTGCTTTCTTATTTTTCCTTCAACTCTTTTCTCTTACAACCCAATTTTTAACCCTTCGGAATTAATTTTTATTTCACCCCAAAAAATCATATATATAAAATCTATTGATTTAAAAACGAAGAATGTCATGTTAAACCACTTATCAGATCTTCTCGTTATTCTTATAATACGATGTATTTCTGACCCAATTGACCATAATGGACGATTTTTTTGGGTTTTTTCTGGGTCTTCTGAAAAGCTACTCCCGAATGCATGTCTGAAAATTTTGTGCGTGTGAAAATATTTACAGATGTACAGGAAATGAGGAGATTGGAAAGAATAAGAAAGAATATGAAACGGGATCGGAAAGACTAAAAAAGTAAGAGGAAATAGAAAATGAGATCGGAAAGAATAGGAAATGAGGAGATTGGAAAGAACATTAATAATCTTTATAATAATGTAATTATGTGCAACTAAATTGATTTGAAAACATATTTGAAACTTATATTTTTTTGGGAGAAAAACTGACATTGTCTTTTAATTTAATTATGGATATTGTGAAATTTTAACTTGCGCGATTTATAATAATCAGTAAGTCATAATTCGGAATACGATCATGAATATAATAGATATTTATTATTAGTAAATATAGTTTAACAAATTATTAATACTTTTTTTCTCGAAAAGATAAATTTAGAATATTTCATAATATGTATTATACTCTCTGGACCTGCATCACCTGCATGGCGAAACTTATATTAGAAGACATGTTTTAACTAATATCTATTTAACTATTTTTCCTATATTGTATAGACAACCTACAACATGTCTCTAAATATGTGCTTGCTCTCCTCCGCCGACCTTCACGGTGGGTAACGTGAGGAAGTCGCTGAGATCAGCCGTGACTCTATGAAGCACGGATACTTCAAAAAATAGCAAGATGCATAGTCAGACTCTTCGGGGACTCGGATACGCGTGCGACACGGCCGGGATACGCATCGGACTCGCCACGTAGCGAGTCCAATAGTTCGACTCGGTCAACTGCTTATTCGATACGGTCAAGAACTCGGAAGACAGATGAAGAGGATGGTTGTCGCTGAGATCAGTCGTGACTCTATGAAGCACGAATACTTCAAAAAATAGCAAGTTGCAGAGTCAGACTCTTCGGGGACTCGGATACGCGTGCGATACGGCTACCGATTCTTAGCCTATATATATATATATCTTCACTTTTTATCTGCCATTTACATTGTAGAGAAAAGGAAGAATTTAATATAATTATTTTTATAATTATTAAATGTTATATATGATGTTATCTGTAAGTGGCAGAGTCAGCACCATGTGTGACATTACGGAATAGGAACTTAAAATAATAATTAAGCAGTCAAATAATAAATATTCAATATATTGCTTAACATTGGTAAGTAAACACCGATGTAAAATGCACAACATTGGTCGAATATAATTTGATAGGTAAAATGGTAGAAACCACAAAGAATCAAAAATAAAATTTAATTTTTATAATTATAAAGTATAAATATCTAAGTTGATTTGACTGTGTACGAATGCGATTGGAATTGGAAATTTGAAATATCGTAAAACACAATATCACAGAATTATAAATCTTATAAAGAAAAAAAAGTCGTATAAACATAAAGAAAAAAAATTAGATATTTTTTGTCCATCGCAGAGAAGTAGTCAATATGTGTGTTAATATAGTAATAGTGGAACATATCGACGATGTATGGACTTTACATGTATAAATATGAAGACCAACATTGTTTACATTGGAAATGAAATTATAAACTACAGCTCGGAATCCACGTTAAAAAATGAACTCTAAATGAATTAAACCAATAGCCAAATATTCTTAAAAGTCCTTATATAATTATTGCAAATAGAACTTAGAAAAATAAGTAAACCCGCTGTATATGATTTTATAATTCCGAAGTAGATTATTATATATCTGAATACACACTACGTTCATAATTTTATTTATAAAGTATATATATATATATATATATATATATATATATATATATATATATTATCTAACATTCAATTATAATTCAAAAAATATCATTCTTTGTCAATATAAATTTTTATTATTTCATGCAAATAATTAAAATGTCTTAAAAATTAAGATCAATGTCAAAAATATAAATCTCAAGTATCCCCATACATTCAAAACAAGACAACAAAATTAAAAGTCCATCTCATTTTCAAAGTTTTTGGCTTGTTCATTTGGGTTCTATTGTTGTAACTTGATGTTTATATGTCAATTGATTTGCATGATTTTATACACAAAAAAATATTATTCACAATGATGAAAAAATGGTTATGTACTTCTTAATGTAAAACCTCATTGATTGTTAAAACAGAAGTAGTCAATATGTGTTAATATAGTAATAGTGGAACATATCGACAATGTATGGACTTTATATGTATAAATATGAAGACCAACATTGTTTACATTGGAAATGTCATAAACTACAGATCGGAATCCACGTTAAAAAAATGAACTCTAAATGAATTAAACCAACAGCCAAATATTCTTAAAAGTCCTTACATAATTATTGCAAATAGAACTTAGAAAAATAAGTAAACCAGCTGTATATGATTTTATAATTCCGAAGTAGATTATTTTATATCTGAATACAGACTACGTTCATAATTTTATTAAAATATTTAGTCTGTATTTAAATTTAAATATATATATATATATATAATATAAATTTTTTCTTTATATGTAAGTAATGTTGTTAAGTTTTATCCAGCACGTGGCAACAAAATATAACAAATATGATTGCGATACTATAATTTACCATGAGGTCATTGGATCCGGCAATTATAACAGTACTTTTTATATCAGATATTTTATAAATGCATTTTCAATGTAACTTAAAAAAAATATATATTTTTATATCTGAATTGGTAGAACAGTATAAATATCTGAATATCTCATCAGAGGAGCCAGCGACTAGAATTATTTGCATGGATAATTCTGTTTTAAAAAATCAAGAACAAATGAAAGGAGTATTTTTTATGCTACCAAATACTGTTTTGAAAGCAGTAAAGGTAAGGACTAATATATATATATATATATATATATATATATATATATATTTTTATGTTATTTAATTTATATGTTTTATCTAAGCATATGAAATTTTCAATAATTATGTTGCAGGAATTTCCAGAACATGTAAAAGAAGCTGCTGGAATGTCTTCAATCGATACAATTATTATAAGAAACGGAACATGTTCTTGGACTTTGCATATAAAAGAAAATTGTTTTTGCAGTCAGTGGAAGAAATTAATCAAAGATAATGATGTTAAACAAGGCGAAAAACTACTTTTGTATCAATCGTACACAAATATTTTTGAGATTACTTTTTTCACAAAAGTTGGTTTAAAAAAATGGCAATGGTTTAATGAATATCAGCATTTTAAAAATATAAGTACTTTTTCGAGTGGTGAATTGAAGATTTCTAACTTCAGAGCTCCCTTTATACCGAGAACGGAGAAACACTTCGCAAGGTCAAATGGTTTCTGGGCGCATGTTAATGAAACTGAAGAATATCTGGTAATTATTGTGTCGTTCATTCGTTATCTATATTCGTCGTTCTTTTAAATTATAGATAAAAAACAAAGGATTTCTTTTCAGCTAATTCCAACGCAATTCATCCATGCTGCACGTATGTGCAACAAAACCAAAGCTAAGCTAAAAAATGGATGGAGAACCTGGCCAGTGGATCTAGATGGATTTGGATTTGGTGATGGCTGGAAACAATTTTCAGAAGATCATCTACTATTCAATAATTACTTGTTTTTCTTTTTGGATGTTCGGACGACATTCAATGTTGTAATTTTTAACGATGATGGTAAGGAGGTGTTGTATGATTGGTATATTAGCAAATCGTTGGACCATGATTAATTTGCTCTGAGTGTGCATAATAATATATTTCTATCAAATTTTATAAACTATATTTAGTTATTCTCTGTTGAATATTGTTAAGGTCTCTTCATTGCTTAATTTATATTATAAAATTAATGCACTTAATGTATTTTGTGGACTTGCGTCGGTGGTAGTTTTGAAAATGAAGGTATAAACGATAACGACGAAATAAAAGCAAGAGCAATTAATTCCGGAAAGAAACGTTTAAAAAAAAAATTTACTCGTCAGCCAAACGACGCTATTTTATGATTATATCTGTTAAATCGATTTTACACAGATCGAAAGTAAATTATGTTGTACTGTTTGTTGACCGCTTCGGATCGGGAAATCGCAAAAATCAACGCGAGGTACAACAATACTCAGCACACATGACATCAAAACAACATCATTATATAATTATCTGGCCCCAAAATAATAGGAAAGGAATTTTATCAATACTGTTCCTTCGTTTTATGATGATACTATTTTTATATATATTTCATATTATTTTGAATTATTATATTAAGTAAAGGTAAGTCGTCTTCGTATACTGCTTTGTTTTGTGTCGACCTATATAAAATATTTAACTATTTTAGTTTTGTGACAAACAACTACTTTAGTCCATCCCAGGTAATTGAGATAACAACATTTATTCATATCAAGGTATAAACAAGAACGGTGAAATAAAACCAATAGCAATTAATTACTTCACGAAACGGTGCTATTTCGTGATGGTATTTAATAATATACTTTTTATAACTGTATAATCTTAATAAAACGAGATGAGTTTAAGTAGTGATATTCTTAAACAATATACTTTTCCATTTCTTGTTTTGAAAAAGTATAATCATAAAACATATCTGTTTCTTTGCGGAATTGTTTCTGTTATCGTGTAATAATTTCGGAAAAATAAACTTGATGAGAAAGCTAATTTTTTTTTTCTGGATGAAAGAAAAACTATTTATTATATGAATAATAAAATCTCGAATTATTAGTCGGATGATGAGCAAAACTTATACAATTTGACGATAATTGGAATTATTTAAGAAAACACAAATTAAATTCCACGAAGAGCAATAATATATATATATATATATATATATATATATATATATTTAAGCACCTGCGTTTCGTTATCAAAATACAAAATAAATTGGAAAAGTTGGTAGGTTGTATAATCGTACTTACCGCATTTCCTATGTAAATGTAGAGGTTGGCATTGCAAAGATTTACTAAGCATTTAAGAAATTAAAGAACATGGAAAAATAAACAAATATATAAAAAATAAATAAAAAACAAATCTACAAAAAACTGTAGGCAACGGAAAAATATCATGGAAAACTATATTATTTGTGCAATCTATAGTCTCCTTTCCTTTAAAATCATAACGAATAAGTACTTTTGTAGCCTTTGAGTTGTGCACGCGATATAGGCTAACATATAATTGCTCATGAGAAAATACTGGATGAGTGGTCGTCCTCCATTTTTTAAGAAAAAAAACTGCACCCTCACAATGATAAATTCCTTATAAATTATGATATATTCCATGCTTGAAAATCGTTCTTTATTCTTATTGAACAAATATATCTCCGTTTTCATATGTTTATCAGTAAAAAAAAGTAGAATTGTTACTAAGTTCTTTTATATTGGTGATGGTAAATATCCAACGGCCAGAAAAACGTTTGGATAACGGTATAGATAATAATCAATTTAATGCGTCGTCAGCTTTTCAAACTGCTCATATTTATTGTGGCAATTTCAATAGCCCATATTATTCTATTCTACGTGTTCCATGCTAACTTAATTTGAAAAAACAAATTATTAACTTGGCAAATTTATTGTATTACCAATATTGTACTCGTCTGTTATAAAATATATTATATACATCTGATCAGAACAGCAAAATATTTTGCTTTAATGATATGTAGAATTTTGTATCTAAAGTATCGCATTAGTTTTTTTAAAACATAATAAATTTCACGATCGGTTGTTTTAATTGTGGCAATTTCAATAGCCCATATTATTCTATTCTACGTGTTCCATGCTAACTTAATTTGAAAAAACAAATTATTAACTTGGCAAATTTATTGTAATACCAATTTTGTACTCGTCTGTTATAAAATATATTATATACATCTGATCAGAACAGCCAAATATTTTGCTTTAATGATATGTAGAATTTTGTATCTAATGTATCGCATTAGTTTTTTTAAAACATAATAAATTTCACGATAGGTTGTTTTAATTTATATATTTTAATTAATATAAATTTACTATTTGTAAATAAAATTGCAAACGGAATTTTGCTGATGTAATAATATATAATATAATATATATTAATATTCATATTATTATATAAAACTAAAAAACTTTAAATATAATATTTAAAATTTAAAATTAGGACACGTAGGATGATGAAGGTAAGTAAGAATTTCCTCTGTCTTGTACTTGTATCCATTAGCATAACCAGCCTCGAAATGATATATCTTAGCCTTATCGATCTGCGCCTGCAAGACATCCTCCATATTTTTATTCAGCAGACAAAGATCATATCGATCTTTAAGAATATTATTCCTCTGTGTAGCCATATTACCATTTAGTTTAAAGAGTTGTTCATTTTCTGCTCGGAGTAATTCTAATTTTATCATCAAAGATTGATGAGCAAAATCAATGTTATCGAGTGGAGTTCGTATAATAAATTGATTGAATAAAATATCTTCATTATGGATCCCGATCTGTGCAATTTGATGCTTGGCCTGATAAATTAAAAGAAAAACATGTAAACATTTAAATCATAATGATTAGTACAAAATGACAACCTAAAAGAGTGATTTAGAAAATACCAGTTCTATATGTTTAAAACTTGATTGAACAAGCTGCAAAGGAGAAAGAGTTATGAACTTATCGAATTCGCAAGGCTGTATATTAGCCAAACGAAAAAGAGTAGATATCCTGTCTGTCTCAGTAGAACTAGGGCTTAAAACGCTGTGTGATAAGCCCACCATTTTTTCAATTTTAGATTGCTCAATCTTTTCGACTTGAATTTTAAAAGAACGTTCATCAAGTAATGAATGATCATCAAGAATAGTTGTAACATCGCGGATATTTGAATAATCATTTTGGCCTCGATTATCCGACCAAATATTTATAATTTGTTGGGCAGGTATCGGAGGATTATCTACAAACTGTTTACCGATGTAGATTGAGCTATCCACAGTATCCATACTCTGCTACGCTATAGCAAAAATAGACTGTTAGAAAAGTATTAAGAAAAGAGAAAATAATTCAACAAATAGCAAATAATTCAGTAAAATAAATAAACGCCGTTTCTTTATTATAATTCAGAAAAGCGCTCACGAGCAAAGATGTGTCGAGGTGAAAGCCTCTGAAATTATTTAACGTAAATGATTTTGATTTTTGGTAAGATAAACAAAATTTTACTAATACAGAAGTGTGCAGAGGTTGTTTGGCTGCATCGGATAACGAGTAGAGTTTATGTAAAAACATGTTGTATACTAACAAATTTCGACAAACCTTTTCCGAAGGTATGTCGGTTATTCTTTATATCTCTATTTACTTATTTTATATATATATTTATACGTAGCATAAGCGTGCAGTAATAAAAATGTTTGACCAGTATTTATAGAAGCTGAATTGACAAGAAAATTATCGAATAAAATGGTCAAGCTAATGAGTATAGTTAAGTGGTTTTTATCATAGATAAAGGGATAAAACTTCCAAACTTTAACTTATTCATATTTATAATATTTATTTTCTACGTTAGTTATGCTTTCTTTTACTTTTTATTTTGATCTTGCTTTTTGATCTGAGCTTGCCAAATATTTTTTTGTTATGTTTGTCTATTTTTTCTATATTCTGTTTCAACCATAGAAGAAATACGGCCGCCAACTACGGGGCTACAACAAATCCACTAACCCATTATCCTAAATTAATTCGGAATTCTGAAATAGCAAATCGAAATAAGCGTAGATAGTTAAGATGAAGCAAAATTAATGTTGTTTGAAGTGTATAGAAGGAGGCACTGTTCATTACGATCGGGCAATCTCTATCAAGGCTCGGAACGATCTCTACAGAATATAATTCTTTTATTTTAATTTATAATCGTATTATTATTATTTAATTAGTTCGGATAAGAAGGATGATGTGATGTACTAAAACTTTCAAAAATATGCAGGATATATAAGAATTTTGAAGTCATTAACTAAACGACGATTACTATTCCCAACAATTCAAATCATAACAATACATCTTTCGATAAAAGCTTCAAACGACATATCTATCCATCTTTCAGAAAGTGCTTTTCGTATTTTCAAAAAAGGTTGAATTTATATATTTATATACATTCGACTTATACGATCATTACATTTACATATCTAATATTGCTCGAAAACAGTTGTTTCATTTTCACCAGGTAAACAAAATCTATATAAAGTTTTTATCACATTTTTTTTATTCATATAATGAAAATAATTATAATTCTTATTAACATGTTTGTATTCTATGCAAGATAAGAAGAATGGAACATATTAAATTACTCATAGAAACAAAGAAAAAAGAGCTCGAGTTTCATCCTGAAGGCCAGCATAAAGAAAAGGTGGTTTAATTTTTTTTTTTTAATAAGCTTTGTTAAAATTATACAAATTTTTTTAAATTTATAATGCGTGCAGAAATCCAATGCACTAAAAGCTGCTATCGAGGTATTCGGAAATTGCGAGAAAAAACTCTTGGAGTTGGAAGAAAAACAGAAGGTATTTTTGTATTTGTTGGAATATCAAAATATAATTTTTTAGGATGGTTAAAACTGTATTCATCTGAGTTTTTAATTACAGAGAGAAACGAGGGTATTCCAACATAAGGCAAAAACAGTGTGCGAACAACTGGGTGAAATTCATAATTTAGAGATTGAAATCCTGCTAAAAAAGGAAGACGATGACGGTTTTTTGCACGAAAGATTGAGGAAGAAGGAAAAAGAATATATCGATGGATTTAATGAGATTTCAAAATTACGCCATGGTTGTAAAGAATAATAATACTATATTAAATAAATAAATATTCAAATTATTATTGTATATAGATATGTAAAACATTCTTTGATTCAGATTCAGGTTCAGATTAATCTGTCCAATTAAACATGCAAATTCAGGTTCAAGGTTCAGATTAATTTGCTCTGTTCGACATCAAATACTAGCTAAATTTTTTTGATTTGATATATGTCAATTATGGTCATTATTACTAATCAAACTATTAAAGATAAAGTAATAACGCAAATACAAATATATAAAATATAATAAAAATTTTCTCCATGATCATTACATTGTGCAGATAATAGTCGTTGTTTAGATCGGTATTTTTCATTTCGAGCAAGTTCATGTGTTATTGCAGTGTACATATTCTAATTGATATATATTTTACACATATAATTTTCACCGTTCTTTTGTATGTTTCTATGTCGAGAATAAACTTATCTTTTACAGTTTTTTAGGATGTTTAAAACTGTATTCATCTGAGTTTTTAATTACAGAGATAAACAAGGGTATTACAACATAAGGCAAAAACAGTGTGCGAACGACTGGGTGAAATTCATAATTTAGATATTAAAATTAGGCTAAAAAAGGGAGACGATGACAGTTTTTTGCACTAGAGATTGAGGAAGAAGGAAAAATAATATTGATGGATTTAATGAGATTTCAAAATTACGCCATGGTTGTAAAGAATAATATTACTATATTAAATAAATAAATATTCAAATTATTATTCAATAACTACCGTATATTTTTTGTTTAAATATTTTATTTTTGTAGTATATGAAAAGTCATATTATTTTTAATTTAATGGACACTTCCAACAGTTTCCAAACGATAAAGGGTATGAGCATTTAATAACGGCTGTTGACTCTTTTTTTATTTTGGTTTTTTAGAATAGATGTGTCGGTTAAGGAAGGGTCGTTTCAATGTCGAGAATAAACTTATCTTTTACAGATATAATATAATATACGTTATTTTTTTAGTTGTTATTTACTACTATTTAATTCATATACCAACAACAATATCCTATAAAAACATATTTAATATATTTGATGATAAATTAAAATGTTTTGTATATGCATGTAGTTAAATAAATTTTATGTTATTGCAAAATAGTATTAACCTGTAACTATTTAAAATAAAATAGCAACATGGTACATTGCAGTAAGTTTTACAAAACAGCACATTTTGTAGAATTTTTTACAATATTTTGAGAAAATTAAACAAATAGTCACATGACAAAGTTATTCAATTATTTGGTTATTTATTGTCGGTACGTTTTACATATATGCAGGTCCAATTAGGTTAAAGCATTTAAGCAATATTACTACTTATATATAATTTTAGACTACCCTATAAGGCTATAACTATGAGTAGTTGAAAAGGTGGGAATGTTTCCCGTTAAACAATCTACACCGTTTATCTTATAATATTATGGTCGTAAGATCTAAAATGACCACTATAAATTGTCTCACATCAATTATATTTTTCTATATAAATTAAAGTTGTATTGTTGATTTAGTTAGAATATTATTTATATTCGACAGATGAGTTTGCGAGCATGGAATTTGAAGTATATTATAATCCAATATTTGCTATTCAACTTAATAGCTATAAATTTTTTTTCTAAAGTAGTTTTGGTATGGCTGGAATTGGAAAATTTTGGTACAAAAAAATATGATAAAAATTTGAAGGATGACAGATTGACTCTTATTGAAGAAGCCAATTATCGTGCTATTCCTGATGCTATATTCGAGGCTGGACAAAATAAGGTATCTATTTTTTAAATCCGTTAGTTCTTTCTCACATATTCTGTAGATCTTCTTTCAAGAATATTATATTAATATATGTTAATAATATAAGATAAATTTTATTCTTCCATCTCATTTAAAATATTACAAATATCTGTAGAAAGTCGGACTTTCGACATCGTTCAAATATACTTGTGCCAGCCAGTGTTTTTAATTTTTTTTTTTTTTTACAGTGGACAGCCAAGCAGGAGGAAACGTTATAACCCAAACACTCCCATTTGCCGTTCTCAGATTAACATTTCCAACTAATTTGTGGATATCGAATTTTTCGTGGAGATGACGATGATGGGAGCTTAATTAAGTACCTATATTTTCAGCCAAATTAACGAATGGGATGAACTCGTGGTTAATATCAAAATTCCTCAAATCCTTACTTTTATTCAACTTCTAATGATTGCCGATTCATCTCGGAATATCCTATCGACCATCGGAACTGTGAATATGTATATAACTTAATGGATAAATGGAGTCGCTTGTGTATAATTGTCTCATCATGCAGTAAACAATATGTCTGCAATGTGCTCACAAAGGTTGCACATAAGCTGAGAAACAAATGAAAAAAAAAATTTCTATACCATATTTTCAATAGCAGCAGCATTCATCGAGTTTGGTTTAGATATATCTCTTTTATATTATATATATTTGTAGTTTTGACGACTTTTAATATTAGTTTTTATTTATTGGTTTAAATAATTAATTAATTTATATTATGAAATTAAACTTTAAATAAACTGCTCGTCATAATTACAAGAATCATTCTGATCTTATACTGATGAAGTTTTGTATGAAAATCCGCTTGTCTTTGAATTTGGACCAATATGTATATTTTGTGTAATTTTACTTTGTGATATATTGTTTTCCAACCAAATCTTATGGCCTAATGTCTCCGAGGAGGCCAATTATATGGTCTAAGACTAACTTCTTCAGCATTAAATGACGAATGTTAAGTACCCTGGAATTATAAATATTTCCAAACATTGTATTTTTCTTCCAATTTTACTACCACCAAAAAAAAAATATATATATATTCATCCTTCCAGAATCATTACAATGTACATATAATAGTTGATTTTTATATATTCTTTTAATTCTGAACAATTGTATGTATTGTTGAAGTATACATATTATAATTGGTTTTTAGATTTTTACAATTGAGATTTTGACCATTTCTTTATATGTTTCTTATGGTCATAAAAAAAGAAATTCGATAAACAGTGCTGTTTCATGATTATGCTGTTTAAAAATTAATTGCAAAACCACACTCGCATCGCACGACCAAAATTCCCATGCCGGGCACACAGGTTGCAAACAGACGGTGGAAAAAACATTAAATAAAAAGATAGATTAAATCAATTTAACAAAAAAATAAAGTAAATTATGTTGTACTGTTTTTAAACCGCTTCGGGTCATATATCACTCCTAGGACAATTATTAAAAAAGAACAAATATTATTATAAGATTGCAATAAATTACATTTATATATATATAGCAGAAAGTTTAATAAATAGTACATTATTTGGAACTTTTTACGATATTTGGGGAAAATGAAACAAACGGTCGTAAAACAAACGTTATTTGCTTATTTATTGTCGGTGCATTTTACGAATCCTTTAAATGAATTTGAATCGTATTACCAATATTCAATAACTGCCACATATTTTTTGTTTAAATATTTTGTTTTCGTAATATATGAAAAGTAACGTTCTTTTAAATTTAAGACAGTTTTAATAGTTTTAAAAAGAGAAAGGGTGTGATCATTTAATAACGGCTGCTAAAGATTTTTTTTTTTGTTATTTTAATGTATCTACTATTTTGTGTATCAAAGGCTAATATCAATTTCATGAAGACCATAGTCATCCAATATGAAAGTAAATTATGTTGTAAGGGAATGCGATTTGTTAAGGATAGAAGTTCATCATTTTAATAGATCTCTGGTCTTATACAGACTTTATAATTACAAGTTCGTGGAGAAGTTTCAGGGAAGTCAAAGGAAATATCAGGAATTGGAGGAGAAAAATTCGAGGTTGGTTGAGGAGCAAAATCTTCGGAATGATAATGAGAAAAACTCAGATTAACGGTAAGATCGGCAGCCGCAGAGGCAGCGGGATGAAATCGTCAATCAACAAACGACATCACGTAATTAATTACTATTGCTTTTATTTCACCCTTTTTTTTAATACCTTCTTGTAGATAAATTATATTCCTCCTACCTTCCCTACCAACGTCGCTGATTTTTTTTGGTTTTCTAGTGCGTTCTATTATTGGTCGGATCTGTATACTTTTGCCCTTTTCTAAAAACAGTATCCTCATATAACGTCGCCGTTTTCCTTTTATAATTTATTTCGAAGGTTTCACTTTTTAGTTTGAAGGTAACCTGTTTTGCGATTTCCCGATCCGAAGCAGCCAACAAACAGTACAACATAATTTACTATCGATTTAACTGGTATAAGAGTCGAATATATTACAATCGACATAGATCTTATTCTACAATCTCTTCCTAGATCATATGAGATTTATCGCGGACTTGAATCTCCAGAGGCGAGAGATCACTGTGCATGTCCTGCGACAAATGCTCGAGGAACACGAAGCTTCTTTTGGAAAGAAAGCAAGGGTTGGCGAAAGGACTGGGCGGCGTTCAAAACCAAAGCAAATGGAAACCAGAGCTCCTTACTGCACAAGGTCAAGGAAAGGATTAAATTCGAACCTATGGAGAGTTCGAACAGGTATATTCCTTGTTGAAGTTAATTTTACAATTAACTGTGCATTTTTGGTGTTAGACACTGACTGGAGTTCTCATCCTTGTAGGTGATGGGAGCATTAAGGAAACTGGAGCCTGAGGATTGGATCCTTGAATAAGGCAATGGAGCTGGAGCTGCTACCAAGGCCGTAGGCAAAAGTAGATTTAGGTGGTTTGATAAAGTCATTAGGAAACTTTCATTTATGTACCTAGTTTTTAATGAAAAACTTTTATTCATGTTATTGAATAATGTTGATTTTAATAAAAGCTCCTGTTTTGTTTTTCATTTGGTACATTGAATTATTGACTTTACATCATAAAACCACCTAAGTTAGTCATGCACGTACAACAAAACAAAAGGAAACAAGATAATGAAATATCTGCCCAATTATGGCACGCTCGACTTGGACATATATCTAAGTCAAGGATTCAAAAGTTAGCATCATCTGGCGCGATTGAAATCAATCGCATTGATGAAATGCCAACATGTGAACCATGTTTAAAGGGTAAAATGGCTAAGTTGCCATTTAAGGGAAACCCTGAGCGAGCCAAGCAAACATTGGACTTAATACATACTGACGTATGTGGACCACTAAGAAAAAGCGCCCGAGGTGGCTATGACTACTTCATCACTTTCACTGACGACTTTAGTCGTTATGGATATGTGTTCTTGTTGAAACACAAGTCTGAAGCCTTTGAGCGATTCAAAGAATTCAAGATGGAAGTAGAGAATCAACTTGGTCATACGATAAAGGCTCTTCGTTCTGACCGAGGTGGAGAATTTCTTAGTAACGAATTTCTGAATTATCTTGTAGAGCATGGAATATTATCGCAGTGGACTCCTCCTGCAACACCCCAATTAAATGGAGTAGCAGAGAGAAGGAATCGAACCTTGATGGACATGGTTC
Organism: Penstemon barbatus; assembly: GCA_003313485.2. NCBI lineage: Eukaryota > Viridiplantae > Streptophyta > Magnoliopsida > Lamiales > Plantaginaceae > Penstemon > Penstemon barbatus. The sequence continues at coordinate 50,807,935 of CM064877.1, read as the reverse complement.
GATCCATGATGAGTGCCACTGACCTTCCTCTTTCATTTTGGGGACATGCCCTCCTCACGGCAACGAAGATACTAAACATAGTACCTTCTAAATCCGTAGAAAAGACACCATACGAATTATGGTTTGGCAAGGCACCCTCATACGCATTCATGCGCATATGGGGATCTCCCGCTTACGTTAAAAAGCTAGTGGGAGATAAATTGGAAACTAAATCCACTTTGTGCAAATTCGTGGGGTATCCGGAAAACTCAATAGGATACGAGTTCTACGATCCTACAAGACAAACTACGTTTGTCTCGAGGAACGCTCACTTCTTGGAGAAGGATTTCTTGGTGGACAAGAAGAAAATAACGTAGAACTAGATGAGGTCACTGAAGCTGAAAAGGCCGAAGAGGTCGATCAAGCTGACCCGTCACCACAGGCAGTGGGAGAACATGAGCATGAAAGTGCACCAGAAAGTACACCGATACTTCGTAGGTCAGAAAGACAACGTAGAGAACCCGAGAGGTACTACGGTCTGCTGCATGAGACTGGACAGTCTCTAACCGACCCAAGGACTTACGAAGAGGCTATGCTAGACATAGACTCGGGAAAGTGGCGCGAAGCCATGGAATCCGAACTGGACTCCATGCACTCAAACAAGGTCTGGGCCTTGGTAGATCCACCAGTGGGAGTGGCTCCCGTGGGTTGCAAGTGGATCTATAAGCGAAAGCTTGGAGTGAACGGAGAGGTAATAACCTACAAGGCGCGACTAGTGGCAAAAGGATACACTCAAAGACCAGGTATCGACTTTGAGGAGACCTTCTCGCCCGTCGCAATGCCCAAATCCATTCGGATCTTGCTGGCCATAGCTGCGTGGTATAACTACGAGATATGGCAGATGGATGTAAAGACTGCCTTTCTCAATGGGGACATTGATAAGGAGATCTACATGGAGCAACCAAAAGGATATGCATCCAAAGGAGATGAACACAAGGTGTGCAAACTCCAGAGGTCCATTTATGGACTGAAGCAAGCTTCCCGAAGTTGGAACATTCGTTTCGATGAGACAATCCAAACTTTTGGATTCATCAAAAACATGTTCGAACCTTGCGTGTACAAGAAGATCAGTGGGAGTACAGTTGAATTTTTGGTGCTTTACGTTGACGACATTCTTCTCATTGGAAACAATGTGAAAGCATTGTGAAACTAAAGCATGGTTATCTACACAATTCTCAATGAAGGATATGGGAGAAGCATCCTTTGTACTAGGTATAAGGATCTACCGAGATAGATCAAAAGGACTGCTGGGCCTCTCCCAATCCCAGTACATAGATAAAATCTTGAAAAGATTTAGTATGGAAGAATCCAAGAGAGGATTGCTTCCAATGAGACATGGGATTGCACTCTCTAAGTCTATGGCCCCAAAGACGCCTGAAGAGAGAAGCAATATGTCTCGAGTACCATATGCATCCGCGATAGGAAGCATAATGTATGGTATGTTATGTACGAGACCAGACGTAGCGTACGCTTTAAGCGTTACAAGTCGCTACCAGTCTGATCCAGGTGAGCAGCACTGGATAGCCGTAAAGGCAATTCTGAAGTACCTGAGAAGGACTAAGGAATTGTTCTTGGTATACGGTGGAGGAGAATTGAAATTGGAAGGCTATACAGACTCGAGCTTCCAATGTGATGTAGACGACTTCAAGTCGACATCAGGATACGTTTCTGCCTCAATGGTGGTGCGGTTAGCTGGAAGAGCTCCAAGCAAGAAACAACCGCGGATTCAACCACCGAAGCAGAATACATTGCTGCGAGTGATGCAGCAAAGGAAGGTGTTTGGATGAGGAACTTCATCCAGGAATTGGATGTGATACCTAGCATCGCTGAGCCCATTACTATCTTCTGTGATAACAATGGGGCAATAGCGCAAGCAAAGGAGCCGAGATCTCATCAGAAATCCAAGCACGTACAAAGACGATACCATGTGATAAGAGATATCATTGGTAGAGGAGACATTAAGATGGAACGTGTCGACTCAGAAGATAATACGGCGGACCCGCTAACGAAGCCTCTGCCTCAAAAGGCATTTGAGAAACATCTGCATAAGATGGGACTCAAGAACATAAAAGACTGGCTTTAGGACAAGTGGGAGATTGATAGAAATAGTGTCCTGCAAGCCAGCTGTATGGCTAGCATTTATTGTAATAAATGCGGAACTATTCAATTTCGATTAATAAATGCACTTTATTAAATGGTCACTTTATCTTATGTAATAATTATCTACGCATAAGGATAGAAGTCCTTAGATCACAGGGCTATGGGACAACCCGTGGACTGATCTCCAAGGCCGTGATCTAGAACATATTCAAGAGTCGTAGAATCCAATCGAGATAGGACATCGTTGGATTCGGTTAGACTCTCACTATTGTGTATACTCCGATGAACTGGAGGACGCTGGGGTCCACGAGCGTGACTGGGATAGTCGATACACATAAGTGGGTGGCTTGCTGGGATGGCAAGCGCACTGAATACCCCAATTAGGAAATAACTCACCATGGAAGCGGTAGTCGCATATCGGGGTTGAAGTTATTCCAATTTATAATAGTATACGAGGAACGATCCCTAACTACTTGAGGTGATAGGGTTTATCTGGTGCGAGAACGTCTATGCTTTGATATGAGTTCCGACTGACTGGGGATCGCCAGAAAGTCTCTGTGGACTCATGTTGGGTATAGAGGAACTCGTATGCAGATTCATATCATCAACAAAGGATCCATTGACCCGACTTGATAGGTTGGGAAATTCTCCTATGGATTTCTGTGAGAAATTAATTCTGGTAAAATCCTTGGCCAAGGTATCTGACGACTTTATGTAAGTAGCTCATAAAGATTAAGTCAAAGAGAATTTATTTCGAGATCAGAGTACATAAGGTCAAGACAAAAGAAAAGGGAATCCGATGAAAGACCATACCCTTAAGTCTCGACTGGGAGATTGATCGATGGAGAGATTATGTCGTATATGGAAATTATAAATGATAAAAGGTTCACTGAATTAATTCACCAGTGATTGGGCTCCATGGGCTTGTGGCTGGACATCGACCGTGGAGTGTGGGAGAATTCCCAAATTGGCAGGGGTGCTAATTTTGGAATGATCAATCGACAGAGTGTTCGATTGATTTAGAGTAAGTCTTACTCGAATAATTAAATAATATTTAATTATAACCAACGGCCAATTATGTGGTGAACCTACGGGGGCATACACAATACACATGAAGCGAAAGCGAGGAAATAAGAACGACCTAGTCGACTGGGTCGACTGGGTGATAAATCGACTGGGTCGATTATATTGGGTGGGTCGACTGGGTCGACCCAATTGGAACAAAAAGGGATCCAATTGGAATTGGATCAGGATCATAAATTAAATTGGAATTTAATTTGTGATTAATTAATTAAGTTGGATTTAATTAATTAGAAAGGATTTTAATTAAATGGGACTTAGAGTCTGATTTAATTAAATGGGAGATTAAGTTAATTAATTGGGCTATTTAATTGGGAGATTAAATTAGGCCTGGTCAAATTAATTAACTGGGCCATGAATTAATTAGAAGACTTGGTCTTCTAATTAAAGAGGGCCATGGCCCATGTAGGAGAGAGAAGACCTAGTCCTAATAGGACTAGGTTAGAGAGAAAACTATAAGTATTTCTTATAGTTATTTTTCACACAACTCCATAGCAAAAATTGAGCAAGAGCAAAAATCTCTCTCCCTCTCCCTAGCTATATCGACCGAACCCTTCTTCCACTTGGAAGAATTTTTCGTTTTCGATTTGTTCCTAAATCGTTCCTAATTCCTAGTTTATAATATATCGTGTTCTAGCTGATCGAGATATATTATTTTCGTGATATTGTGGTGTATCAACTCGTAGAGGCGCAACACGTGGGGCGCTACTGAAAGGCCTGGATCGATTTTGCTGGAGCAGAATCAGAGTTCGTTTTGCTAGCCGAGGATTTGCAAGGAGATAGGTATAAACGAGAAAACTTATACTATCTTTTATTTATATTCATATATATACAACTAGAGAATATCCTGGCAAGATTCTTAAGAGGTCCTAAAAATTTTATATTCCGTGCTTAGGACTATTTATCTTACCGAATCCCAACATGGTCTGGGGACCCTTGCCCTTCTTTTTCTCGTGTAAGTTAGCCAAAATGTACCAAATTACTGTGGACCAGTTCACCTCCAATCCATAGTAAATAGCAGTCATTATGCTGAACCTCTTCAAGGTAACAGCATCCAGAGAAAACGTACAATTCTCAATCAGTTTTGAGACCATATCAGCCATCCGCTGATACTCATCCTTCAACTGTCTCTTCTTGATGTTGCCAGACAACATCTCTCCTTCCTTGGCACAGATTGCCCAGAATTTTTGGTGCTCCTCCTCCATCAGAACAGTGACATCGTGTCGTCCTCTGTTCGGAAGCCCAAAAGTCTCGTGAAGTAGAGTGGGGGTAATAACAATGGATTTACCTCCGACAGTAGCTTTGATTTCCTGAGTGTTGAAATCAACAGCAGCAGTTCGGTAGTATTCCATCACTTGGTCAGTCCAGATCAGCCCTTCGTGATACTCCATAAAATTTACCAGTGAAGCCGATTTGAATTTCTCCAGCAACTCCTTCATCAAATTGGTACCAGATTGGTAGTATGAATCATAAAACCAAATACATACCTTCAGCAGCCATCTGGAATATGTTAGAAGTTAGAGAAACAAGAAGAATTTTGCAGAAAATTGCTAGTAATTTCTCACAAGTGCTCTTTTAATATTTGGGTGCGTAAAGAGCTACACAGCTAATCAGATCTGGATTTATAGAGTTAGGGTATTTCGGTTTCCGTGATACCAGCTAACCGTTAGATCCGTTTCTTGTCAGTTCTGATCGTGCGGCGTCAGTTACGACCTTTCAAATTCAAATCACATTAAATGAGGAGCGGGAATATGTACCTCTCTTTTATCACTTGTAAAAGCGTGTTTTAAAATAAAACATTTTAGGCAGTATGCTTTTACATAGATGATCAGACGAGTAAAATAAATACTTATCTGATGGACTACTGTCCTGATGACAAAGCTATTATCAGTGAAAGCCAATAGCTGATAACCTTCCTCGGCTCTTTGTCAATCCAGCTAGATAATAAGTCTTCAATCTTCAAGACTTTAATCTTCTGTTGAAAACATAACTTCAACTAACTGTCATCAACAAATTTCATCTTTTAATCAGAAGTACCGCTAGTCTTACACGTTCCCTGACTTTAAGAATTCATAAGTTAACTAGTCTGTTGAGAGTTAATCCTTGAAGATAAGTAAGATGAGTAAGCTGTTGAACTTCAGTCTTCTGATGAGTTCCCCCTCAGCTTATGCATCCAATTTTAATAAACCCAGTTCAGCTCTTAGAGTTGAAAACCTTGTCTCACTTAGAGGTTTTGTGATGATGTCAGCAATCTGATTTTCAGTAAACACATATTCTATCATGACATTTCCTTTCTCCACATGATCTCTAATGAAGTGATGCTTGATCTCAATATGCTTAGTCCTTGAATGACTTGTAGTATTCTGAGTAAGGCTGATTGCACTTATATTGTCACAGTAGATAGGGATTCCACTGATTTTTATGTTGTAATCTTCTAGTTGATGCTTCAACCATAATATTTGTGCACAGCAAGCTCTAGCAGCTATGTATTCAGCTTCAGCAGTTGATATGGATACTGAAGTCTGTTTCTTACTCATCCATGAGATCAGACGACTACCTAAGAACTGACAGGCACCTGTTGTGCTTTTTCTGTCAATCTTGCAGCATGCAAGGTCAGAATCTGAATATCCAATGAGTTCAAATCCAGATTCCCTAGGATACCACAATCCCAAATCTTCAGTACCTTTAAGATACTTGAGTATCCTTTTGGCAGCTAGGAGATGAGATTCTTTAGGATTTGATTGATACCTCGCACAAACCCCAACATAGTACATAATATCAGGTCTGCTAGCTGTTAAGTATAACAGTGACCCAATAATTCCTCTCTACTTGGTTATGTCCACTGATTTGCCATCTTCATCTTTATCCAAACGAAGACTAGTAGACATTGGAATGTTAGCAGTAGAGCTAGTTTCCATACCAAATTTCTTGAACAGATCCTTTGTG